>JARQTJ010000357.1:358136-380403 GCA_030142635.1 Trachelus troglodyta
GACTATCAAACATCGTGGATGCAATATCAAACACCTACAAACGATTGCAAAAAAAATCATTCAAATCCGTGATAGATCAGGGGCTAACTACGTGGAGCCGTGTTATTACATTTTGCAGGAACTAAGTTCATGTAGTTACATATGCGATTGAAGATAAAATCACTTTTGACATTGCCAATCCAGAAACTTAAAGCACTATAAACTTTGACTCCAGCGTTGATTGCATCACTAGTTTTTCCTCGGTAGTCTAGGTCAGCCTAGGTTGTGTTTCGTGGTGTGCAGAAAAATAACGCTTGCGCACTAGTAGCTGGATTCTGGCTATCCCATTGTTGTGAAGAGGTAGGAAGTTGGATGATTAATATGTCACGGCCAGCTGAGGAGAATCTGCGTCTGAGAGATACGCACTCGAGAATGTTGATCTTTTGAAGGGCCTGCGACCACCTTTAACTGTTCTAAGCGAACTTCATCACGATGGTGGAACCAATTTTTGACTATCAATTTCGACTGATTCTCATCGGCGACAGTACGGTTGGAAAAAGTTCTCTACTCAAATACTTCACTGATGGCAAGTTTGCTGAGGTATGTACATTTTAGTGACTATCATGTTTTTGTAAACAACAATTTGATCACAGGTCTAGGGCATGCCTTTTAATGACTAATCAGTCTACTATGCGTGACTGGCCTTGAGTACACTGGATGCATTTTGCTGTTTGTGTATATTACGATGCAAGAATTACAATACTGTTATTTTTTATGCGTACGTTCATCGCTCTACGACGAGATGGACGTACGACTGTGCAAAGGTCTTTTGAAGTATGTAAATGATTTTAAAAATACGTAGAAAGACGATTTTAAAACTTGCCTATGAAATGAAATGTGATAGCTAGGGAATTATGTAAATTACATTTTGCCACGCTTAGGTTACATATGGCAATTATTAATAGAATGTGTTTGCACGCATGCGGAAGTCGTGAAAAGAATAGTTATATTTATAGAATATACTATATTTTTGGCAAGTGATTCTTTGCGTCGTTAGGGCAAACTGCATTTTGACAACTCTTTTTACACGTTCATGATTATTTTTCAACCATTATCTCCTTGTGCATACATACATATCTGTACAATCACTGTAAATAATATCTCATACTTATACTATATAATTAGTTGAAAAAAGAATCTTCATGCAGATTGAGCTATGACCATCGAAACAGTAATTTACTCTATTCATATCTTTTTTCAGCTATCAGATCCAACAGTAGGAGTAGATTTCTTTGCTCGTTTAATTGAAGTAAAAGATGGTACAAGAATCAAATTACAATTATGGGATACAGCTGGCCAAGAAAGATTCAGGTAAGCAAAAATATCAAAAGAATCATTAAGGATATGTGCATTTGAAATTAATGCTACTTATGTGAAAGTTGATTTTAAATGTTTGTTTTATGGAAGATTAAGATCTTAACAAATTTCTTTTCTGCTATAGGTCAATTACAAAATCATATTACAGAAATTCTGTAGGAGCACTTCTTGTCTACGATGTGTGTAATAGAGCCAGTTTTGAACATATTCCTCAATGGATGATGGAAGCACGCAGGCACATTGAACCACATCGACCTGTATTTGCATTGGTAGGATGTAAGTTAGATCTTGTAAGCAATGGTGGTAGGAGAGAAGTATCAAAGGAAGAAGCAAGAGCTTTCGCCGATCAACATGGAGTTCACCACATCGAAACAAGTGCAAAGACAGGGATTAATGTTGAAGAGGCATTTAAAACAGTTACCCAAGAGGTTTATAATAGAATATTAACAGGCGAATATAAGATTGAAGATGGATGGGATGGTATAAAAACAGGATTTGCTAGGCCTGGAGGTTTAGATTTTAATCTAGTCGAGGCAGAACCAACAAAGAGTTCTTGTTGCTGAGTTAGTTGTCAAATATTTTTTATTCTATGGAGAGGACAAGGGACGTTGAGAACGCAGTGGAAATTATATACAATCAGATAATTGAAATATAAAAATCTTGCAGTTCAATGTTACTTTGATGAACACTAATAGATTTAAATTATTGATCATGAGCTAACTCATGATTTTCCGCTGCATTCTTATCGTGGAAACAAGACTAACCACTAACGATCATTGAAACTTGTGTATAACAATAGGCATTGACTTTTCTGTATATAATTTGTATATAAGAATTAATATATAAATATTATTGGAGTACCTATACAAAGTAGATTGTGCTAGGAATTACTTTCTTTTTCTATATCATGGAAAACGAGGTACATATATCGTTACTCCAAACAATCGTGTCCATGGCTTAGTTAGTACGTGCAACAGATGTAAAATGCATTATAATTATCATAAAGCCGAAAATTTGGTTCCCCAAAAGATAATATGGCTGTGTTCTTCATAAAATTGTTCTTATGTTCTCATTATTATATTGCAATGGGAAGGGAAATATTAACATAGAAAAACGTATATTGATATAAAAGTTAGATAGGGTAACGTGAATTATTTACAAAGTTCGCATTTTATAAGGATAGTAGATCATTAGATTAAATATTTCCTTTAGCGAATGTCACAGTTAAACAATAGATTTTCCTTACGAGTAATCAAAGAATGGATTACTACTGCCTATTTCAAAAGACATACGTAATCAATTTACGGCCAAAGTTTGAACAAACAGATTTTATACCTGACATATTCTGTAATTCTCTTCGCGTATTTATAGGCATTTGTCTTAATTGTAAGTCGGAACAAAATCGGTATAGGTTAATAAAAAGACTTGTATTTCTGATGCTACTAGATAAAATCGTTGCAAGGTTGAAACTTATTATGCTGCTTATACTAGATTCGCCATATAAAGTAATATGCGTATATAAGAATTTGATAAGAAGGGCAAATAAATGATATTTGCTAAAAGATTCATCCTTTTTCATGATTTTACTAGAGATATAGTAGCCAATTTTGAACATCAGGGAGCATAGCTGACAAACTGAGAAACGGAAAACGTCAGAAGTACATAAAATGAATTTTCAACGTTTCTCGTCCTCTATCTCATACTGTATAGCGATATGCCAAAACTTATATTTACCCGTGATATGTTATATTCAGAAGTCTACCCATACACTTCCTATCACCAAAATAAAGTCGACTCCAATATGTTCATTGTTCTTCAACGATTTTTACTAATCAAATTGACGGAGTGCGGTTAAAAATCGCCGAAATGATTTGAAATCAGCTGACGTGCAAATATGTAGCGGATACTACAATAACATTTACACGACGGTGGTTCACCTAGTACTGATCTAAAGGAATCAATTCCAAATATTTCTTAGAAGTAGAAGTGTCTGTGATTTGTCATTTCCTTTAGATGACTGTCGTGTAAACGTAGTCTATGAAATAAATTTTCATCTGTTACTGAAATTAAAAAATTAGAAACTTCAAAATAACAAGATCTAAGAATTCGTCAATTATTCCATCCAATTCGCTTTTAATAAGAGTACCAATACTTGTTTGGCCATTATTTAAATTATCATAAACTTCATAATATTATATGACTATAGACTGCAGTGCGACTAGTCATTTAAATTAAGAGTTTATTCAAACAGCAGACAGGTTTTTACAAGACGATATTTTCTAATTCAATGTAATATGTGTTCATTTTATATTCAATCATATGCATTTGTACTTGCATGTACGATTTTATTGTTAAAAATAAATATCTCATAAAAATTCAGACATAGCTAAAAGGATTTTATATTTTATAATTTCTCTTTTTTTTTCAATTTTAATGTGTTTTTCCGCGAGGTATTTGAAGTACCGTGTATCAAAAGCGTATTGTTACAGATTAAAGTCGTACGATCAAGAAAACTCGTATTTTAATTCGAATTATAATTATAGCCATTATAAAGCACATCACAGCGATACTGATGATATCATATTGCTGCTAAATATCTCCATGTTAGACGCTTTTATAAATATTGATATCTCAATAAAATGGAATGGCATCTTGTAAATATTCTTTTATATTTGGAACCTATTTGTAATGCTTATGTTGTCAATCCCATTGTATACATATTATTTAATAGTTCCGTGGAGTAGAGATGATATATTTGTTATTTTAAAATTCGAGAAAGCCGATATCTAGTAAAATAGTAAATGTAGACCTTGGTACGAAGCTTGAATGTGAGTGAAAAAGAAGATTTATTCACAAAATATACAACCTCGTAAATAGATCGTGCATACACGAATATTGTAGTTATCTCGCAATTGAATTCCGATATAACTATTAAATAAATAATTTAATGAGATAATATATCGATAATTATTTACAGATAAATGAAAATCTTTTATATGATAATACAATATAATCGGTATGTTTATATAAATTATTTTTAATAATATTATTACTCTGATTCCTGTGTCTTACTATTTACATTGGTAAAATGTTTCAAGAATGAAGCCTCACGATTAAAGGAGGTTGAGATGCAATTTCATAAATTGACGTTAGAATCCATGATGGTGGAATTCATATAATGGTTCAGGATAAAAGGTTAATAAGTTTCCATAATAGTTGCAACTATACTCTCTGTACTGTCGATTTAAAAAAAAATGGAATTCATAGTGCCACAAGTATGCACTTGAACTCTGTTTAATAAAATTCAGAGCGAAGAGTGTCTGTTTTAAGATAAATTAATTTATCCTATTGTATGATATATAAAATAATATTGATGGAATTTTAATTACTTGATAAAATCAGCCAAGTAGCAAAATATCTTTTCAGTACTAAATATTACAAATCAACATTAAATTCCATAAATGGTTTGCAGAGCACTGCGACCATTATTTTATATTAATTACACTATAACAACCCTATATCCTGTAAAAGTCTAAAAATGAAAGATTCACATTATTTTCTGTGTAATTATCATTATCTGGTTATTGTTATTGAATATATTATTTTGGAAGTATATTTATTTTCTTACCAATTTATTTATATCTAAGGTGACTAGAAATGTTTCTAAATGTTTCCTTCATTATTATATATTTTTTTGGCAAGAGTCGTCCGATATAAATTTATGAAACAGCAGGTAATTTTGCGGGAGTACCATTACGCGTATGCTTACCATAACAGTACTAATATTATCAATTAGATCACGCAATCCGGTATCACTATATATTCTTTCATACTAACTTATGCAGTTTTTTGTAGCTATTCCATTTATTTACAAATTAATTCACGTTGTGACTATCATATTAGAGTAACTACAGCAGGGAGAAGTCTATGTAACTTAACTTACCCCTTTTTCAAATGAATTTCTTGTGACCAATAATTAAATATTGAATATGTAATGAAATTGACCTTGTTTATTGAGAAAGGGGTAAGTATTATATAGAATTTGGCGGATTTGCGTTAACCATTTTTTTTAAACTTAATAATCATTAATATACTGAGCATCACTGATTGAACACGATGTATATCAATCGTTCCCTTAGCATCTTTTCTCAAAATACGGGCGGTCAGCTCTACTAATGTAGAAATCGACACGCAATGAACAATCTCTACAAAAAGAATTCTCTTTTCAATTCCCCAATATAACTTTTCCTATGAGATGCTTGCAAGACTTGCAAATAGCTGATATTTGCGAAAGCAACATGCAATATCCTAGGTTCATCAGAAAATTCGCTCAATAGTTTCATTGAACTTCTCTTCTTATCATCTCATACGATTTGATATTTTTCTTTTGGGATAATCCCTAAATTCTCTGATGTACAAAGTTTGGAAATCCCGTTAATATATGAATTTCTTACAACACGTTAACGGGATTTATACATGTGAGTTTTTATAGACAATATGGGATAGAATATACTTAACGGTGGTAACATTATTTTTCCTGATATTAGGTTTTACATATGTACCGGTTTTCAATTTGTATATCAGTGCAGTTTGCACTGCTAAAGTGAGATACTATCTATAGTCTTTCTTTTATTACCTTATTACTGCTCAAGAGATTCGCAACCGAAGAGAACATATTCTTCGCGAGAGAGCCAGAATGGATTTCCTTCTACGTATTCCGGTGGAGTCTTGTCTATAACATATATGAAACACAACTCTTATGAAATATTATAACTATGAACGGTAAAAATTTATGTTACTTTACTTACCAGGATGTACAGCTAAAGGCACATACGTAGATCCCATAGCAACGTTCCAGCTATGAGTACCTGGGCAACTTTTGACTTCCAAAATTCCACTGTACTCAGGTAACAACTCTCTCAAATCCTTGGTTAATCTCAATTCGAAACCAGACAGATCAGTGTTACCGCCTGTCAGTAGAATATGCGATAGACAGTCATGCATTAGTTCCTTAGACAAACCGGAAGTTACTTCTTTTATAACCTGCGGCAAGCCTAAACTGATATACATCATTTCCGGAGCAACGTACAACTCTGATCCCAATGACACCCTCTGCAAATATTACTTTTAGTATAGAAATTCGTGGAAGTTTTTTTTTGTATGTTTCCTAACTTATTCGTTCTTTGGCACCTACCCAAAATTGTTTGTAATCGGCGTAGCTATCGACTCTCAAATTAATGTGCTCTCTTTTCGTTGGTCCACGTTTCTTTTCCTCATGTTCAATATTGTAACTTAGTCTACATCTTTCCTTAACTGCCATGGTATCTAAGTAGGATACCGGAATTTGATGATATTCCTTTGGCTGCCAGTGCATCGCTTGTTTCAAATGATGAGCTACATGCCATCCACCGACTGGAAGTAATTTCCAACGATCTGGCATTACACGACTGCCTATTACTACGGCCACAGTTGTGCTTAGAGCACCGCTGTCTATCACAACGCATGTTTCTACGTCCAACATTGCACAAGCCGCTAAAGGTTTTGGTACCAGACACACTCTGTAATTTTATGTTAGTATTTTCAGTATATCACTAGTATACAGAATAAGTAGAAAAATAAGTGAGATATAAAGCAGAAAAATTGTTACCTTGCTACTTTTACTTCTTGAAATAAATAATGTAATAATTGCTTTCTAAGTATTGGATGCATGGCCAATGGTTCGCAAAACATAAGAACAGCATTGGGCTTCCTCAATATTGATGTCAATCCCATCTGATGAAATAAATGATCTACAAATGTTTTTAATACAGAGAATGTACCATCACTGAGTAGTGCTTCAGCTGGGCTGACAACATCTACATTCGGTATACCCAGCACTTCAACTGTGTCTTTACAGTAGCCATTGACTAACTTTTGATATATTGGATTTGATCGTATGTAACAAGAAGAGTCATTTGGATGCGTAACCAAACGCTTTTTCTCCCTGTATAATTTAACAGGATTGCAAAAGACACAAAATGGTCCGCTTGGTCGCGGAATTTTTACTGCTGTCAGATCATTTAATTTTAACAGTTTCAATTTTTTTGTTAGCGATTTACCGTCAGACTTTGAACGGCCACTACTGCTAGGAATGTTCTGAGTTTGCATTTGCTCTGCGTGAGATTTGTTGTTATATTTTGGAATGCCAAACATTGAGAAATGTCTTCTTAAACCAGAATGGGGTGTTATCACCCATGTATACTTATTGCCAATTTCAATAACTACTTTTGCACTAGATCCTTCTACGCAATTTCTCTGACACGTGTAGCCACTGCAGTAGTAACATTTTGGAAATGGAACACTCTCTCCTAGTGTAATAACCATGTGCAATCTGTAACACATTGCCTTGAAGCTTACACTGAGTAACTGGAGGCATTTTATATCAGGAAATTTAAATTGTACTTTGGAGATCAATTGTAGCCATTTCATTTTCCTGGAAAAATAAGGTTGTAGTGATATGGTAATATATTATATTACGACAATCATATTTCTTACTATTATTACAAAGTCCCAAATAACAGTTATATTATTCCAATGTAAAAACTCATGTTGTTATAAAAAATAATTGATAATAACATACACCAATATTAATTACATAAAAGAATGATTTAGAACTAGTACTTTATGGAATAACGTAGAGTCTACATTTTCTGCTCACTATGATATATCTCTTAAAAAATAAGAAAAGATATGCAAAAATAAATAGCCATATTGTAGAACAATGAATGATTTAAAAAATCGGTGACAAACAATGTGAACTTTGCACATTTTACAATTTTGTAATATAGTTTGACAGTCAGATAACCTCAGAACGTACCACAAGTAGTCAGTGTCCGACGTTTTTCTGAGGTACTTGCAGGTGCTTCCAAAAGCAATAATATCAGGTACATTGCAATATAACAAGATCTTAATCCAGATTTCTTCGGGAAACACCGCAGGATCCATTATAACAAATAAATTTGATAAATAAGACACAATATCTTACACGATTAAAGACACTCCCCAGAAAATAATGAATACGCTAGTCAGGTTCAAGGTTACAACGCCGAACATCTATAGAAAAGAAGTTACCCACTGCCGGTAAAGCTTATTTTATCATTGAATAATAAGCTATAGACGGACCGTCGGGAAGTTAGCGCGGGAAAATAAAAATTTATATGTTTATAATGCCTACAAAATTGCTCCTTAAATGCTCCATATGTTTCCGTAATTGCTCCACTGCTACTATGCAGTGATTAATAAATATTCATTAAAACAGAAAATTTTTATTTTTATTGAAATTCAAAATAACCAAGCAGATTTTCATATGAGTTTCTTGATGAATTAATTGCTCCCGATTTGCTCCCAATTGCTTCGCTATTAGATTTTTATTTAATTAAAGCATCTTTAAATAATAAGTAAAATTTGATTTTCACTTAGCTCGATTGCAAACGTGAACAATCTGATTGGTTTTCGAACACACCTACGACAGCTGCGTTCGAAGATCAGCCGAGCGAGCATCGTTCCCTCGATTCATTTTTGAACACACTTGGTCATTTCCTTTAAATCAGTATTATCTAAACCGGTTCAAGACCGCCGTGTAAACGTATTTTAAGGCCTGTTTTCTTCAGCGCACTTCAATATATAAACTACGTTTCTTTTTAAAATACAAGTGTCTGGTTGGGTAACAGCACAGTTAAACTGAGCTGCATTGAATCGTGTTGAAGAAAATGGGCGTACACAGGCATTTCCACTTCCAAGAAATATTTTGGATTTATCAGTTCATTCAGATGAGTAATAATTAACCCGGAATAAGATCGTGTAAACGTGGTCGATGACTACAATCACACGACGGTTTTATTTCGGTTATGATTTTACCAAAAGACAACCCTCAGTTAACTGGCGAAATTACATGTTTAAACACACTAAGGCATTGATTCAGCCTAACCATTAAAATGACTTATTTTTCAATACCGAGATTTTTCCGCACTGCGATTCCTGGTGATTTTTTTACTCGTGCGATGTATATTCCATCGTGAAAATGGATAATGCCTTTTACTCTAATTCAGAGCCTAATAGTTGTCATCACAAAGATATAATGGCACGGGACTGTAACGTTTAGCTATACCTGGGCTAAAAAATCATTAAGACATATTTCAATAACAAAACAATCTAAACAAGAAGCAGGTTAAATTATACAATTCTGTGCTAATAGTACGAGTATCATCGTATCTCTGTTACCTATGTACATACATACTCAAAATTACTCTGCAGATAAGTGTTATATGTAGATAATGTGTAGATAGTGTTATAGTGTTATATGTTATATATATACATATGTTATATGTCGCATGCACGAGTTTGCCATAGGGTGACAACAATGCATTGTTTATAGACTTCTATTGAGCCAATCTGGAAAAGCCATAAAAGCTGACGTCATATAGGCGTACAGTATTATGACTGGTTCCTGTTTACCTACTAAACAATCATCGGAAAGTATAGTTCTGGTTGCTCGTAAAAATAACTTATGACAACAATTGCTGACTTACGACTATTATGTAATTATAGAAATGCCTAAAGTCTGGCTTATTACGTGTCTTGAAAAAGCTGATTATGGACAAGAAGCAAGGAAACGACAGTTAACTTCACATTGTACATCGATTTGGCTCTTCTTAAAAAACTATTGACTATCAATCGTTTTGTCCATCCTATAAAACGATTGGAAGTATAAAATGTTTGTTATGTTGTCTAAGTCAATGAACACACCGATCGAGGAATCGATTGGGATCCTTGATTCGCGTATGGTTTTTTTAATTTCCTTGCAAACGATGCACTATCAAACGTTTTTATTAGTCAATTCGTAACTATCAAACGATTTTGCATCGATTAAGCTCCGGAAAAACAAAATCCGGTTAGAAACAAAAAAGTGCCGGCCAACTTCACACCAGATTTTGATTTTGATTTTCTGAAAAGACTAATGACTATCAAACGTTTTTACAAGACAATCAAACACTATCAAACGACTATCAAACGATTGGCATAAAAAAAGTTTAAAAAATAAAAGTTGGCCGGCCAACTTCACGCAGGTTTGAGTTATTCATTCATCATTTTTTGTATACGGTTCTCAGTTTTGGTTTGTGAATTTAATAGATTTCGGTTTCGGTTTTAAAGAGAGACAGTTTTTGTTAGGAAAAAAAAACTCAACGTGATTTAATTCTTTCTAAAACACGTGCGTTTAAACGTATTCAGCAATGCTACTAATATGTAATATTGAATTCGCTAATTATGGTTGATTATTTGTTTAATAGTAATGGATGGTGTTACGGTTAGCGCACAGAATTCTCAGGTTCTTAAGACTCGGTCATTCTTTTATATTGATTCGCTCACTATCCTTATCGGTTTTATTAATAACCTTAGTATTTAATAAATACATGATCAGGAAGTGTTTCTTCTTCCCGAGAGCCCATGAGTGAACAATCGGGCAGATGAAACATAAGCAGAAGTGGGAAACGCGTATTTACATAGATAACGCACTAACCTCTGCGGGCACATGGGATCTCGCAGACATGAGGTATCGGGTTCGTGACGGGTATTACTTTTTTTTCATTAGTCAGGCCACGCTGCGATGACGGACATATTGAGAAATATTATTCGTGAAATGTATATAGGGGTATTCACGGCAAACGGATCAAAAGAGTGAAACGAGAAGACAGAGAGGAAGATAGAAATAAAGAAGTTAAGAAGCAGAAAAGTAAGGAATTCTCGTATAAAAATAGAAAAGAAATAAGAAGAGATCAATAAGAAATTAAAGAATGAAAGATAAAAAATAAGGAAGTAAAGAAGAAATAAATATAGAAAAACAAGGTTGGAAATGGATAAGAGATTTCAATTCAATTTTTATCTACTTCGTATATCTTGCAAGATTTTGATATAGTTTCAATTTTCTATTTTGAATAAATTTCGAAAGTAAGTTAAGATCCAATAATATTTACAATTAGTAACATTTGGAAAGCCTTATTCAATGTTCAGAATTTTCAATATTTCTTTGCAAATGATTTTTTTTCCTTCTTCTTCTCACAAGTTATCCAGCTATTCGCGAATCGCAAAGGTTTGATTATTTGTTCTAACAGTAGCGGCAGAGATGAACGAGAAGATTGCCAATGTGTCAATTTTCATGGTCCAATGTTTATTTCGGCGTTGACGCGTCATCTGGCGAGTAGAAGTTACTGCATTACTGACGTATACAGGGTTATTCATGGGAAACGCACCGGCTAAAATTGTCCTGAATGGATGATTTCATGAATCCCAGCAGCTTGGCATCATTAGAGAAATGAAAGTTAACGTCTCATAACATTGCTAAGATTATGAATTTCACATTCTTTCATTTGCTTAATAAGGCTACACTGCCTCGATTCACAGAATTCTTCAATCACGTCCAACTTTAGCTGGTCCGTTTGCTGTAAAGAACCCAGTATAGAATTTCTCCAATAATATTTTTTTAATATGTCCGTGAATGCAGCTTGATTAAAGGAAAAAAATTAATACCCGGTTGCAAACCTGGTACCTCATGGCTGCGAGGGTCCACGTGCCCACAGAGGCCAGTGCGTTTTCCATGTATTGTATAATAAATACTCGGTTTCTACTTGTGCTTATGTTTCATCTGCCCGCTTGGTCACTCACGGCCTCTCTGGAAGAAGAACGCTTCCTGATTTACGTATTTATTGTATGTATATAATATAATAAAGTATACATTGTAAAATATAATCATATATTTATTAAATCCTAAGGTAATTAATAAAACCAATAAGTATAGTGAGCGAATCAATATAAAAACATAATAACCGAGTCTCGAGAACCCAAGAATTCTGTGCGTTGACTGTAGCACCATGCACGTATGCTGTTCAGTCACCATGTTAAAAAAAGTCGGGAAACTTATATTACCGGTATTATCCACACTTGAGATTTGCTTGAGATATTAATAGGATACACTCGATCAATCGAAAATGTAGGTATGGTTCGACGGCCCTCCTCTCAGGTTTCGCGTCGAGGCCAAAATAAAATTGATTCAAGAAAATCGGCCCACTGGCAATCTCCGAATAAAATACGTTCCGGTTTTAGATATAATATTTCTGAAATTTCTGCTAATGATTACGGTTTTGGTTCCTTATTTTTTCCGGTTATTATTGGTTTCAAATATGGTTATGATTCCTGTTAGGAATATACTATTTTTCAGTTACATATGATAAAAATAGTTAAAAATGATGCTTAAATTTTATTTAAAAAATGGTAGATACAAAATAACAGTGCATGTTTAAAAAATAAAAAATTTATTTTCAAGCACATGTGTAGAATATACTGATAATTATTAATGTATATGAGAGATGTAGGATTACAGTATAATGCAAAATATTAAATATTATGGGCTAGACAAGAGAGCTTTGATATACGGATTTTTGTGTGAAAGTATTTCTTCTTTGAATGTAGCGATTTTATCCTTCAATTCACCATCGGACAACGATTGATCCAGAGTTTTACATTTATTTGCAAACTGTGCTATAAGATCCTCTCCCTCCTACAAGAAAGTAATTTTTATTAGGGAAATGATTATCATTGATATAAAATAAATCAAGACATGCTTTAGGCATACTTTAATGATTTTTCGTTTCTTTTCTGGATTCTCAGATCCTTCAAAAACAGCTCCTTGACAGTCTTCTAGTTCAGACTGTTTTCTTTTGGCAAACTGTAATAGAGAGAATACTTTGTGTAAACACTTTAAAATTTCTTTCATTAATCATTCTTTAACCATGAGGTTAACATTTGTTACCTCTATGACCTCCTCTGGAAAATTTGCCATTCTTGCTACATGAATTCCAAAACTTTGGTCACAGATTCCTGGTTTGACTTTGTACAATAACGTAAGCTTATTATCTCCAACAAGAGCAGTTACGTGTTTATTTTTTACAGTAGGTACATCGTCAGCTAATTTTGTAATCTCGTGAAAGTGTGTTGCAAATAAGCAGTATGCTTTGACATCTTTTGCCAAATGCCTGTGGTATATATCAGAATTTTTATTTTACATATATATAATGCTATTATAACAGGTAGATGAATTTACTTACTCTGCAATAGACCAAGCGATTCCACAACCCTCGTATGTGGAAGTTCCTCTACCGAGTTCATCAATTATAACCAGAGAATTAGAGGTAGCTGCCTGGAATAACAAAGCAAAACAATAAAACACATTAAAACTAAGTGGCCTTTGATTAATTTACCTTCAGAATGGCAGCTGTTTCTACCATTTCTGTCATAAACGTTGAGAGACCCTTTATTTGAGAATCGTCTGCACCAACTCGTGCCAAAATACAATCGAGTAGAGATATTGTGGCTTTATCGCAAGGCACAAAGCTGCCAATATGCGCCATTAAAGCTACAACGCCGACAGACCTGATATAGGTACTTTTACCGCCCATGTTGGGTCCAGTTATAATATAGAATGTGGATTCATCTATGGCAAGCAATAGTTGTGAACTGTACAGTTTTTAGAAACATTTTCTAGTATTATAATTATGTTTGAAAAAATTACCTTGCTTAAAGTCAATATCATTAGCAATATAATCAACACCTTCCTGCAATTCTAAGCACGGATGTCGAGCTTGTTCGAGTTTCAATTCACCCGCTTCGCTTGGGAGCATTTCAGGTCGCACGTAAGTTTTTTGAGCATTGGCTGCTACCGTGGCAAAAGCAGTAAGTACATCCAAACACGCGACAACAGAACCGATTGATTTAACTGGACTGCAGTAACCAGCTGAGGAAAAATTCTTACATGGTTTAAAATTCTATTAAGATCGTATATATGCTACAAAACTTTTGCAAACCTGCAATGCCAATAATTTCATCGACAACTGATTTTTGTTGCACCGTATATTTGTCTCTGGCAGCAAGATAATCTTCATTGATATCCGTCAACTTACTGTTTCGAAATCTCACACCACTCTTATTTGAATCTAACACGGTGTAGTTTTTTTTATTTCTCAGAATCTTCTCCTCCTTCAAAGTTACGCGAAAATAGTAACCAAATTGTTGATTTGATTCTAGCTTTAGAGTTTTTCCGGCTTCCAAAGAGAGGTCATCGGCAACTTTTCCCAACTGACCCTCCAGTTCCTTTTCTGCTGTTTCCATATTAGCATTTAGTTCTGAAAATAGACATTTCATGATGTATGATAAAAAATTCATGAATAATAAAAGGAATACGTTGATAAAATACCTTTCAACTCATCATCAAAATCAGGTCGTACTAAAAAATCACCCTTTTCTGCTGCCTCTAAGTCTATAGTCTGTTCAACCATTTGTTGAAACTTATCCATATCTTGAATTAACTCTTTCAAGGGTTCAATTAACATTGCCTTAAAAGCTGCAACTCCCGTTGCTGCAGAGAGTTGTTCAAGTAATGTTGGTAAATGTGCTACACATAGGTAAATCCTGAAAGCAGCCGTAGAAATCTTCCAACTGTTTGCTATTAATGACTAGTGTTTAAAATGAAACTCACTTATAGCAGTCCTGCAAATTAGCTTTTTTTCTGGATAATTTTTTTGCCAGTTGTTGTAAATCTGGTACGCGTCGCAAGTGATCTTCGTTGAGGGCTGACCTCAATTCATTATCTTTCATCAGAGCTTCGACAATGTCAAGTCTTTCCTTTATAAGAGATAAATCTCTGAGTGGCTGTCTCACCCACTGAGCAATCAGTCTATGACCTTGTGATGTTCTACATTTATCAAGCAAACCCAAAATGCTGGAATTGAAATTTCCGCTTGGACCAGAGTGAACATCATTACGTGGCTCAACGTTAAGCGCCCTGATAGCTGCAGTGTCCAACCGCACGTAACGCGACTGTTCTAATTGTTGTAGAGTGAACTGATTTATATTTCCTTCATCAGATGTCAACTATACATACATTAAGTATTGCATAAATGAAAATCCTGAACCTAAAGTAACTTTTCCTATGCAGTGTAACTAAAACTATTATTTACTAACTTCAAGATATTTGATAATAGACGCAGTCGCTGCCATTGCTACATTTAGATTTGTCTCTGGTAATGACTGAGCATTCTGTTGCTGGCCCTTTTTAAATTTAACGAGAGTGTTTAGATCTTGCATTAACGAATCCGTAGAAAAATCGCTTTTTTTCCTGAGTGTGATCATTACGTTGCTTCTTTCCATAATCTGGAATGATGATTTGATATAGAATTGTTTAAATACTGATGTGCAGGGTACAAGAGTATGAAGTGAGTTATTATACCTGTTTAATGGTTTGAAATTCATAGCTTCCTTCACCTTGAATTAAAAGGCATTCTTTTGGAGCGAGTGTAACCGCAAGAGCCTCTAAGTCCGAGAATGATTCATCTGTGGTAAATTCGCAAACAGAAATGATTGCTCCAATGACGTCGACACAACTAACGCCAACGATCTGCGAAACCGTCCATTTTCTTGTTAGATATATATATATTCATTTAGAATTCTTAAAAATAATTTTATAGATGATCACAATTTACATACTTTCGTTTTTCCTTCGGATCCCAATTTAACAGCAATAACTGATGTCCCAACTGCAATCTCATTATTGCCAAACAAAATTTCTTCGAACTGCAGGAGGTTTCCAGGTGAACCTTTGTATTCCAAGATCCAGTCTTGATTTTTTGCTGATCCTTGATTCACGTATACCTCAACTCTGTATTGCTTAACCAATAATAAATCACGTATGAATGTCTCAAAATGTCCTTTATTTAGAATAACACCTTCTGTCTTATGCGGCGCTGTGAATAAACAGTGAATCAATTACGATTCTTTTTATCGTATCAATTATCTTATGAAGAAAATCTTTCATAAAACTTACGAGCTCCAATCATCTTGCAAACGGATGTCGTTTTGAAAACTTCTTGTGCCGCAAAGAGTGCATCGCTTCCGTGCAGTGTATAATAATCTGATCTATTAAAGAATCGTACGGTACTGCTCGGTTTCTGTAACAATTATCGAATGTTTATGATATTTTGTGTGGACGATAGTTTATCCACTTCTCACAAAGACATCACAAATCCTGTAGTGTATCTGTAGGTCAATGGCTATCGACAGGTCAGGAAATCACGGGTCGCATTAAACAGTTTTGCGTCAGCTACTATGAGATTCCCAGAAATATTTCAGTTTACAGAATACCTTTCTTTATAGAAACAATTAAGGGGTTATCCTACTGTGACCAGCCTCAAAAGGCTTTTTTTAGGATTGAATTTCTGGTAATGTTGTTAACTTTTAATGCCAATCTTATTCATATTGGAAAATTTATTAGAATATCTCTTTAATTATATACATTTAAAATTTTATAAGAAATATCGGTATTTGAACAAGTATATTATTTCCCATTAAACGTGTTTATGAGGATGGTGTACACGATTTCGCAATTTTGGTTTTTCTAAGAGCAGAAACAAAATTGTTTTCGTTAATTATGTTGTACTTCGTATGACGTGATCGAGATTGTTTTATTTTCAAAAAATTAGCTTAGAGTGTTTTAATACATTGCTAAATATGTACAATATTGTATTTTTACTTTTTTCTCATTGTCAATTCAACGCCAAAACACATTTACTCTTCATGCTGGTCACAATAGGACATTTGGCATCGATATGTAATGTTATAAAAAGATTTGTGAGACTTTTATTGTTGTATCGCTAAAAAAGTAGTATTTTGGTTATATCCCTTTGCCAAAATGATGCTGAACTTTAATTCTTTCAGAGGCAGTTTAAAAATTGCTTTAATTTGTGTATTTGTCATTGGTATTAAACAACTTATACAAAAAAGCCCCTTTATTCAATAAAAATTTAATTGTGTGTAAATTCAAAGTGCTGCAGGGCTGAACATTTTTACAGATGATTTATGTATCTAATACTACAATATACATTTTTTCCCGAATTTTTCATACACTGATTTTTGAGGACTTAATTCAAAATGTTCAAACATGAATTCTCCTTAAATAAATATATCTACGCTTAATTGTTTGTAAAAAATTTATATAAAAAAGCAAGTGTGTTATTTACATACATGTATCACGCACTCACATATAAATGAGAGACCGGGTCAAAATGATCAGTAGATGTAAAATGGGCTATTGGAACAAAATGAGATACAGTTTCAAAAAGTTTCGCGTTGAAAAAATATTTTTTACGCGACTTCTTCGTTAAATTTATGATATTTCAAGTAAAACGTATGTACAAATAGTCACTTCAAATGCGATAAAATTAGTATTTCATGGTTGCCATATTGAATCTGCCATTTTGAAATTTTTAATTGTGATTACAGATTCATGTTCATCATTCCAGAGAACCTATTACTACCAAAAATGGTGACAAATGGTTCTGCAGAAAAGTGTTCCCCGGAAATGATTAATTGAATTGATACAAATAGTCGAATGATATAGAATTTAAATATTATTCGGTCAATATTTTATTAGTTTACTTACGAACAATTCAAGGACAATGTAAAGAGGGTAAATGCTAGTATATGAGAAATTGATTATTTGTTTCCGATTAACATGATAAAAGGCCAAAGTTCATGTTTCACGAAGATCAACAATTTATATGGGAAAGTAGGCCATCGGAAAAATGCATTAACCATATTGCACGACTGTGATAAAAATGAGTCCTAATCATATCATCAATTAATGTACGTAATTATAGAGTAGGAATAGGATTAGAGCCTAGTGATTTCAAATTATGACGGCATCGTTACCTAAGACCACGAATATAAGAAAATTCAAAATACTATATTAAGTAGAAACATATGATAACAAACATCAAAATAAAAATATATACGATTAAAAGAAGGTCTTTTGATTGTAACATGTGGGACTTTCTGGAAATCTTAATCTTGAAAAATATAAATCTTTTTCGAATTGACACAACAGAGTCATAATTGTGGCCTTGTTGTTCTACCAAGTAATTCTCAATGAAAGTATATTAAAATGGAAATACCGGATGGCAAAGATGTCATATGTTACGACTGAATAGCACTATATGACACATCTTCCCAAATATGGAAACCTGTTACTCAATCTGACGATTGTACAGAAAATAGTATTACATTCACTTTGTGATATGTGCATAAATCATATAAAAGATAATACATGCAGTATACAATATTTATAAGAATCATTATAAGTAAATCATTTACAACTAAATTTTAATTTTTTTTTGACAAAGGGATTTTTTAACTGAAAACTTGAACTGCAATGAATTATGCAGGATGAATCGAAAACTTTTTTTTTCGTAAAATTTGAAATACATCTTTGGAATAATAGTTCAAAGTTCGAAAGATTTGTGATATAAAATTTAACTTGAAAGACTGTAGTAATGGTTCATATTCTTGGAACAATAAAAAAATATATATCACTATTAATATAAACATATTTCAAAATATACGCATAGCGTATAGTAATTCCTGGTGAATTAAGAATTATTTCAGATAAAAGATGATAAAGTACAAAGTGAATTGAAATATATATGTATATATCTACATATATACACACATATATATTATTGTGAACTAAGAGCGGAGAAGATAGGAAGACGAAGTAAGGATGCTTTCAAAGTCATCGAGAAAAAGGGAGGGGAAGTCATCATAAATTGAATTGCTGCTGATCACTTGGCTTATAAGCTTCCTAACAGTTTCAGTGAGCACTTCATTAGGATTGTTATTAGTCCTTTACGAGACCAGTTGGTCTTCTTCATCAAGGTATGCTTCATAATATTTAATTATCATATTTTTTCTGCGTCGACTATAAGTTAATATATAGAAAATTATATTCCTCAGTGTAGACACTCGAACACAATTCATCGAGTTAAAATTAGTGACTCTTTGATCTTTTATTAAATTTTCAATCAATTAATTTCGTATTGTATAGTTTTCGATGACCTGGCCGCTTGATATTCTAGACAGGATATTGGTAACGCAAATAAACTATTTTAGAAATGATTCGATTTGCTCAGTGCTGCATACAGAACAGATTGATGCAATTATATTCAGCCTAGTTACTCATACGTGACATAAGAAACGGATACGGATACACATGCTAATGGTACGATATTTGTTTTGTGTAGTTTCAAGAAAATATCAGCTGTAAATGACAAATATAATATAAATCAATTGACCTGATATGAATATCGAGTAAAATTTTGCAGGATACCATGTGACATAAGTAACGCAATAAAAATTTGGTTATTTTTTACAGTGGCTGATACCCAGCGATAGCCATGAAGAAAATTATTATTTTCTGTGCGCTGTTTGTGCCATCTTTATCCGCACCGAGCGGATGCACCGAATCATGCAGAACCTATTCCAATTATAATTCGCAACAACAAACGGCTAATCTTCAGAATCTTGCTCAACAAGCAACAGTGGCACTGGGTAGTAGTCAGTTGAACTTCGATGGTTCAAGACCTGGAAATTGGTCAGAGCAAGATCAATATAAAACTGATGGAGGTCACGGTCAAGTCTACGAGGAACGTGGTCAGTACGTACAAGGTCCAAAGCGTGTACGATTTTTCAAGAAGAATTATACCTCTTCCTACAGCACTGGAAGGCTTGGTGGTTTAGAATCTATGAATTTGGGAATTGCAAATAATGGAGGATACGACGCTTCGCAGTTATCGCAAACTACTGCGGAACGTTCTAGTCACGTGTTTGACCAATCAAGTAATTTGGAAGCGAATAATTATGGAACTACATACCCTATACTACATGGACATCAATCTTCGAGTCGAGTGGGTAGCCAAAGTGAACGGCTGGAAGATTTCGGAGAATTAACTGGTAATACCCAAGTATCTCAACATGGTGTATCTGGCTTTGATTCCCAAACAGCACAAGGACAAGACATCCAGAATACCTATGGTAATTCCCAACTGGACGCTTCGCTACCTGGTAACTGGAGTAAAGCAGATTCTTATAGAACAGACGGTGGGAATGGTAGAGTTTACGAAGAACAAGGTCAGGTTGTTACTGGGCCCAGACGTATTCGGTATTACAGGAAAAATTATACGTCCAGTTACACAAACACTGACATGCCTAATATTAATTTAGGCATGATTAACTGGGACAGAGATATACAACAGTCCAGAAAACAATATGATAGTTTTGGAAGAGAGATTCATCAAGTATCATCAAGCAATATTCACAGTGATAATCAAGATCTGCAGAGTACTGGCACTACTTATGGAAATAATGAATATAGAATGGGGTCCGTGCGAGTAGATAATAATCATTTAATTAATAGTAATTCACAAGGATTGTCCCAAGGAACTCCCGATATCGGTGCACCTTCTACGAATTATGGGCAAAGGACGTCAGAATCGAGGTATCGTCAAGTATCTACTACTAGAAACGAAGCTGTAACTTCTAATTCCGATGGAAACAGTTACGTTAGCAACCAACAAGGTTCTCAAAGAATCTATTTGCAACCGACACCTAGACCATTTACAATTGGTCAATCTGGTCATCAACAAGTGGCATCGAGTGAAAGTTATAGTTCAGGCACTCAGCAGAGTTATCAAAATTCTTATGGTTCAGAGGATCAGCAAACTTCTCAAATTACTAATCATTCGCCTAATCGTGGAGGGCAGGCTGACGATCACGTACCAATTGGTAGTAGTCATGGACAGTATGGGGATCGTGCCAGTCAAGATATATTGCAAAGTCAAGTGGATCAAGCTCAGCACTCACAAGTGTCGAGTTCGCAGCAATCAGGATATACTCAAGGTCAAATTTCTAACGCAAACCATGACCAAGGAGGATATATTCAAAATTTTGGACAGCCCAGCGGAACTCAACCTGGCCGAATTAGGCATTATCAGGAATACTCGAGCAGTTCCAGTCATCATACAGGTGGTTATGTTCCTGATATTGGCACTGGCAATCTGCAAGTAGACGATAGTCAGCAAACGCAACAAGTTACTCAGCAACATTCTGGAAGGATTGAATCATCCAATCAGCAAACGTCATACGATATACTCCATGGGCATAACACTAACGTAGGTGAAGCCAATCAAAATTATAATTACGCTTATGCAACGCGTCCTGGAAAATTAGTTACGGGTATTCTCGATTTGGGGCATATTAGCAAAGGTGCCGATTGTACTCAAGCATCCGCAACTACGGGGCAAATTTCATATGGGTCGCAGTATCGTAGAATGTATAAACGGGGTGCTGCATATCGGGAAGGTCAGAATTTAAGGCAACAATCTAACAAATTTGATGATTTCAAACAGGAAAACGAGGGGTTTACTCAACAAAATGAACATTTGACGCAGCAGGAGGCAAGTGGAATAGAGTTTGGACAAGAAACACAGCAAACTTCGGAACCTGATCAGTTTGAAGATTTAACTCAACAGAACGAAGATTTTTTACAACAGAGTAGCAAAATCGAACTTGGACCACAACAATCTACAAAGCCTGGAAAATTACAGGTAGAAAATGAACAAGTTGGTGATTTGATTCCACAGGATGAGGACTTCACGCAACAAACTTCAGGAAAAATCGAATTAGGACAACAACAATCGTCTATACCAGGACAATTAGAAATTGAAAATCAAGAAACCGATGATTTGACTCAACAGACTGACGGTTTTGATGATTTTACACAACAGACATCAGGAAAGATTGAATTTGGACAACAAACGCAACAATCACGGGAGCCAGGGAAGCTGCAGGTTGAAAATGAAGATATCGATGATTTAACGCAGCAAACGGCAGGATTAGGTGACTTTACACAACAAACTTCTGGAAAGATTGAATTTGGACAACAAACGCAACAATCACGGGAGCCAGGGAAGCTGCAGGTTGAAAATGAAGATATCGA
>JARQTJ010000357.1:380503-418856 GCA_030142635.1 Trachelus troglodyta
AAACGGCAGGATTAGGTGACTTTACACAACAAACTTCTGGAAAGATTGAATTTGGACAACAAACGCAACAATCACGGAAGCCAGGGAAGCTGCAGGTTGAAAATGAAGATATCGATGATTTGACGCAGCAAACGCCAGGATTAGATGACATTACACAACAAACTTCCGGAAAGATTGAATTTGGTCAACAATTTGAACTAAACAAATTTCAAGGTACTAATCAGGAAACTGAGAAGGTGCATGAACAAACTGATGGTTTTGGTGATTTCACGCAGCAAATACCCGGAAAAATTGAATTCGGTCAGATAGAAACACAATCATCTTCCTGGAGACCCGGATCACTGCAAGTTGGCAATCAGGAGGTTGAAAATTTGACTCAACAAACGGGAGACATCGATGACTTCATCCAACAAACGTCAGGAAAAATAGAGATGGATCAACAAAGTCAATCGTCTAGGAATCCTGGAAATTTCAACGCGGACGGTCAGGACAATGATGATTTAGTTCAACAAACTGGAGGATTTGGAGATTTGACGCAGCAAATATCGGGCAACTTCAAATTTGGACAAGAAACACAAGATTCTTGGAATGTTGGACAACCGCAGGTTGGTAATCAGCAGGAAGAAGATCTTACGCAACAAAATGAGGACTTAACGCAAAAAACTAGCGGTTTCGAAGATTTCATACAATCTCCATCTGAGAGTTTTAGTAATACTCAAAAAACTGAAAAATTTGGATTAAATCAGCAGGCAAACGAACAACTCCCAGCTCCGAAACCCAAATTAAAAAGGAAGCATCCAAAACCTAGTCAAATTAATTATGCCCAACAAGGTGAACTTCATCAAGAGACAACTGGAGTTTTACAGGGTCAACAGAAACGTGATCAATTGAATCATGCTCAACAAAGTAATGTTGAATGGGAAACTAGTCACAGTGTTCAACAATTTGCTAAAGAAACTGTGCATGTCCAAGAAAACGTGAACAATGATAATGTAACGCCTCCTGAGGTTGATCTTGAAGTAGACGATAATATTACACCTGTAAATGCTATTCGCAGAGGAGATCAGTCGCAGGTTTATTACAGAGAAAGTACCAATAAACCCAGTGAAGTCGAAAAACCACAATCCAATAGCAATGTTCAACAAGGTACTGTGATTATTCAACAAACAGGACATAGTCCTGACTTCACAATGGAACATTACAATGGTTATGGAGAACGTCAATCGGGTTCTGAGTGGCATTATAATCATAATGTAGCTGATTTGACTAATAGTGAAGGAGTACGTTCTCATCCTCACCAAAGCAGCAATGTGCCATCTATTGCTTCTAGTAGCAATGGACAAACTAATTACGCACAATCTGAGCAAAGTCAACAGAGTCTTGGTAATCAACAGCAGTTTCCTCAAGACAATACTGGCCCGGATTTTGGGCAACAACAAAACACGGAAGATTTTCAACAACAATCGACTCAATTAAATTTCGATCAAAATTCCGAGGACCAGAAAGAGTTCAATGATTTTCAACAGCAAACAAGTCACATTACTTTTGACTCACGTCCACAATATCCACAACATTCAAGTAATCTTCAGCAGCAGTCAAGTCAGTTGAATTTTAATCCGAGTTTTGATGACCATAAGGATGTTGATGATTTTCAACAACAATCGAGTCAGAGTATTTACGAATCAGGAGCACATCTACAAAATTCAAAAAATCTTGAAAAACAAATTACTTCAGTAAGCATCAACAATGTATCTCAAAATAAGTTGAATACTGAACAGTTGCACCAGCAATATAGTCAAAATAATTTTGGCCAACAAGCACCTGAAATTTTAGATATCACTCAGCAAAGTAATAATAACTTCCAAACTTTTGAAAAAGATGAAAAGGAAGTTGGATTTCAACAGCATGCACATAATATTGAGCTTGATCATCAACAGTTTCAATATGGTCAAGAAGATACTGACAACTTACAACAACAATCCTCCAGATTTCAGACAGAAAGAGATGTTGATCAAACAAGTCAAATAGAACAGTCCACAATGCAAAAAGGTGACGATGTAAATATTGAACCACGATTGTTAGAGGCCTATGGTGGAGGATCATTTGATTCTGTTCCCAGCAGAGATACTTATAACAATGTCAGAAGAAATCCCAGTGCTACTCTACCTCCTTACACAAGTGGAGCAGATTCATGGATCATTCGGGAAAAACCAAAAGTAATGACAACAGTGACAACGACTACAGAAGAAACCACAACCAAAGCACCAGAAACTACTACAAATATTCCTTCTACTACAGAAGCTGCTGTAACAACACAAGCATCGATTTGGCGAAGGTTTGGAAATAAATTAACAAATACGTATGACAAATTCAGAGGATCAGCCAAAGTTATTTTTGGATAAAAGTATAATAAAATATAGTCATCTACTTTTAATCCATGGTTAGATTAAGATTGATCTAAAGAATATGTATTTGTCACTCCGATATAATAAATACGAAATTAAAACTCCGCAAGATGTATTTAAGAGATATAACATTAAGCACCATATATTATAAGCTCGTGTGAACCAAATTAATGTGGAAATATGATTAGTGATATAAGATTTAAACTTTGTCATTAGGTCAAATTTTGTACATGCTTCTTTAAGCAAATAAATATTTTTCTAATAAAATTATGAACTGTTTTTTAATCTGCTGGCTTTTATGTCGAGTAACTTCACTCCAGAATACAATAAACACAGAGAACAAAGCCAATACGTTGCAGTATTATGTACAAAGTACGTGTCGGTAATAATTAAGTTATATACTCACTTCTGGAAGACTTTTAAAAAATCTAACAAAGCTCTGTTGAGTTAGTGGATCTAAAATAAAATATTAAAAGTCAAGACTGATGATTGCTGTACATAGTTTAGGTTACATAAAGATTACAAACCCATGCTAAATTGTTGATTCGGTTGCACAGCCATAATTCTCTAATAACACAAACCTCATAAAATAAATTTACTTTCGATTGGAAAATACTAAACTGACACTTTTTTATAAGATGGAATACTTAAATACAACAGACGGACTGTACTATTCAACTTGCGTGTCTTTGTACGCCACAGCCAGTCACAACATACGATTCCCGCGAAAATGCTTGGATTGCTGGGTAATTTTCTTAACCAGCACTGCTCACTGTTGTATGCGCATCTTATTCAAGTTTCACTTGAAAAGAGCTATTAGAGAAATGGTTAAAGTAAAGCAGATATACGAGATATACATACTTTATATATACATACATAATGTATATAGTAGGTATTTCCGAAACTTTTTTAATAACCTTTATTGAACAGTTTATTTGGTATTCATCAGTATTTATTGTAGGGATGTGATACGAGGATTATGGCACAAGGTTCCTTCAAAGATGAAGACGACAAATTCAACTTCCTATTTATTCGATGATAAGTATTTATTACATAAAGCATTTTTAAATTACGACGTATTTTAGATATGACTCTTGATTATTAGTGTCCTTATCGTTCAATATTTGAAAACATACTTTTATATATCGTACCAACGCCTATAATTGATGGTTTCTTCATTGACCTAGTTTACCCCGTATGCCTGAAAACTCGTAGTAAAGCACTATATTCATATCAATTAGTTTGAAAATGCGATGTTAACAATTAGTTGGTACGAATATAATTCTTTACAAAGCTTATCAACTGTTTGGTATAAACTAGAGCATTAGGTCAAAATGTGGGGATGGTAATGGAGCTCTGTAATACTAAAAATAAATACACTTCTTTTTTTTACAATATCCCATCATGTCAGTAGACAACAGTCTAGGCAACGGGAGTAAGCCGTTACAATAAGGATCACTAGTAACCTCTACGATAAAAAGTGGTACACCGCGTTTCTCAAAATTTTCTACAAAACACTACTGATTGATAATACAGTAATTGGAGTGGTTTTTCTGTTAAATAATGACGGATGCACGACGCTCAACAATTCACTGCAACCAACAAACATATCTTGTGATTTTTGTGCTAATTTTACAAGTTACTCGTATAGCCTTTGTTACATTATTCATTATATTTTATAATTCTAGCCATATTCGAATCCTGTCGTGTTTCGTAGGATGTATAGAAAACAAAGCAAGAATTAGTTACAATTTTTCGATATTCAACCATTTTTTATGAATTTAATAATAACACTGTAACGTCTACAGAGGCGTAATAATAGCGAAATTAAATCGAGGTAATTAAGTGGATGTATAATTTTAATCACGTAAAGGATAATATACGGTTAAAGACATAGTATCATTGTGCCAGATGAATATGCATCCCAACTGTGGTACTTCATCCCAATTATAATTTTGTTCGATTATGAATAATATAGTTCACATGAAGAATTATCTTCATATTTTAAATATTCAAATCATACAACACTGACAATTAAATCAAGTTGTTATTGAATGAACTCTCGATGTTACATGAATGAGATGTTCGATGCTATAACGATGTCCAGTGATTTCTACTTGATGTCTAGGGTCTCAACATTAGATAATACGCCAAGAGGTGTATTCAGAGGAAACAAGAGAAAAGGAGCTCGATGTGATGGGGGAAGTTGAAGGTAAACAAAAGTAAAATCACTTGACTAGTGAGCGCACGCCCCAAAAACATAATGTAGAAGAAAAGCAGCTTTGTATCGTTCTCTCGTAATTGTTGTATTGGACACAATTATTATTAGTTTAGTTCCCTAAGATCGAATGTTATATCATCATACTAGATTACATAATGTTTCGGTTTAGATGGAGACGATACTCCTAGGCCGCATTTCACGTAATTCTTAGAGGCGCGCGGAGAAGAAATATATTCGATGGAGAAAACATTCTTTTCGTATTGTGCACTTGGATATGGATTCACTATCATCCGCTTATAACCATAATCTGTCACATACATTACTCCGTAATTCTTCGCGCCATTAACTAAATTGCAACATTACACAGTCCATGGATCGCTTGGCCATTGTCGTACAGTTTGATAGTTCTCAAATGCAGAGTATTTAAAAGAGTCGAAATTATGTGAAATTAATTTAATGTAATTTGATACAATAAAATACAGACGTGTATCTCAAATTATATGTTATAAATAGACACTATCCCCTTCAAAGGTTTTCTAAAAAGTTAGTTTTATTCCAGTTAGCATACTATAGAGTCGGTTCATGAGCTCAAAGTATTTTTTCACAGATGGAACACAATTAAGTCTTTAGCAAACTACACGTGGCCTTACACACAATTATTCTTGTTCCAATGCATTACTGTGCATGATTTTGCAATGAAATATAGTTTCTTTTTCTCTTTTACTATATATTTTCTTAATTTTAAGTGAAGCCCCGTACGATTTACTAAAGATATTGCATTGTTTACAGACTGTGAAAAAATACATTAAACTAACGGACTGATATTATAATAGGCTGAATGTGTATGCTTGCCATCGTATAATATTAAGAATTAATATTATATATTATTTTACATTTATTGTTATAATGTATAGTGTTTAATGGTTCGGTATAAAGGATTCGCATGGTAATGGATTAAGAGTACTGGAAGAAAAGTAATAGGATCTTAGGAAAAGGAACAAAGGTAAAGTGGGAGGGGGGAGAGAGGGGGAGGGAGAGAGAGAGAGAGAGAGAAAAGGTATCCGGAAGGGAAAGCTGTCCTAATCGCGGACACTGCTCGGATCTCATTCCATTCTATTTGAAACTTCCGCTCTACAGCTATATCTATAGCGCTTATTTACATTTTCCATAAACGACATCATTTCGATTACTCGCACGCTTGCCAGCGGCAAACCAGTAATTCATTGAAATTCTTCCGTTTCATCCTTTCACCAGAATGTCTAACAGTTACTTTATGATAGAATATCTGCAACAAAAAAACAATAAATAACCAAAACCATATTGCATTAGGTTTAAATGTTAAAAAGTAAACATTATCAAATATCTATAACAATTTATGCAATAGTCACCTGGTACTTGGTTGTTGTCCTGCGGTTTATTGTTGGAAAAATTATCCTGGAACGGATTGGTGTTAGCGTTACCAGCAGGAGACATGAACGGGTTGCCCATTGGGGTGAATGGTATTGCCGTTGGATTTAGATTTGAATTGAGTGAATCTTCGTTTGCCAGATTTGGTGTCAGCTCAAGTATCGGTCCACTACGGCTATTACTCAGTGTGTCAAACTCCGACAGGTCTAACAGGTTGTTGGTCACGTTGTTTTGTTTGCTATAAAATCAGCCAAAGGAAACATACAGACACTGGGTGACAGCTAAACACTAGGAACTACTTGCTTAGGCACACGTAAGTAAGATTACTTCTACCAGACCGGAATAAACCATATACCAATTTTGTCCGTTAACATTTGCATTACACATTAAACGAGACTCCTTTGACTGAATAAATTCATTAATGAAAAATGTACATAGTTCCTTTGCTATCTCATGTCATGGAAATATTAGCGAACTTCCAAAGCATTCTAATGGATTGCTTGCAGTAATATTTGTATATGGAAAGTTACTAAACTGGCAGCATACGTAGGTAATGCTGAAATCCTATAATTATAGTAAAAACTACATTTATAATGTAATAACTCAGAAACCATAAAAGCTAACATTCTCTGATTAACTTATTTGATTGTCAGTGCAGTGCAGTTATTTCTGACTTATCATCATCTTGTATCACCTTGACGCGTAGAAATGTTGAACGATATCAATTTTTACATGCTTTCCAATGAATAGAAACGCTTTCTCTTTTAACGCAATCAATAAACTTTAACGATACTAGTATGGATTTATATTGAAAATAGTTTATCTCCTTCACAATTTTCTCTTATGTCAAATTCGCACGATATTTCTTGAAACACTACTGAACTAAGAATATTTTAAGCTAAGCGATAATGCACAAAACAGGACTATTGCGACGAAAAAAAAAGGCGTCGAAAAGATTTCAAAATCAATTCAAGTTTTCTATGACTTTTAAAAGCCTGCATATAAAAGAGTCGCGAAAACTGATAACTGATTCGCTTGTAAAGTATCAGTATCAGAAATATTCGTGGAATCGTATTTTGTGCAGTGGGAGGTACTATGCTTTAAAAAAGAACATTCGGTTTATCATTTCCAAAGAGTGGCCCGAATTCATTGTATAAATCACCGCCCTGTAAAAATCTTAATATACATGTATACAATGAAAACAGCACACCGCTGACAGATTCCAAACATAAACATATTCTGGTACATGGCAAAAGTAGGCAGTAAGTTGACGTGGAATGGATAATGGGAATACATGATATAAATACAGATAGAGGCAAGTTGATTGCATTATGCTGAAACAAGGTACAAGCGACACCGCAACCCATCTAACCAACAAAAGATAACATGCATTATTAATGTAAAGAAATTATTTTCAAAAAGAACAAAGAGAGAAAGAAAGGGAGAGATGATAATGAAGGAACAGGAGAAACAAGTTAATTTTTTAAACAGGCAACGCAGCCACAGATAAGGATTTTGTTGTAGGCTATTGTTCCAGGACAGTTGTTAAGACAGAGAGATCCAATTAGAGCTCAGTCAAGATGAGATCGCAGGTGTTTGACGTGACCATTACATTGACATGAAAAAGATTGAATAAATATATGAACTTATCAAATTGTATTCTTATCTTCATTGAGCCCTTGATGTGAAATTATATACAATTGTTCAGATGACTCAATATGTTTATGCTATTCATCTTTCTTTACATTATGTACACTGAATTTATTAGGATAGTTCACAGTTAGATGTGTAGCTTTCTCTTCTAGTATTTTATAATATTAGTGCATTCATTCAATTGTGTTGTTCACGTATTAATCGCAATGCTAACGAAGATAGGCGTAATTAATAATTTGTTTGTGTCTTCCATCGTCGTTCCTAGCTACAATTAGCACGTTATCATTAGCTAATACACTTGATTATAAATTATAAAATATACATAATTATGACAATTAATATAATATACAATTGCGTAGAATAAATGGATATATGATTATTTATCATTACAGGGTAATTTGCATGTATGGGTAGCTGTGTGCCTGTGTATATATGTGTATTTTGTTATGTCTGTTGCAATTTATTATTATTATTCTGTATACTTGTAGAGTAATCAATTATGAATGTTGTTATTGTTGCGTTATAATGATGCTTCTGTCAACTCTTGTTCTGGCTACTTTTGCGATGTACTTTTTTGCTCACTTGTAATTATTCGTTTTTTGATATCTCATTTAAGCAATTACTATATCGACTTGACTTAGGATTTTATATTGTATAGGCAGTCGCTTTCAGGGTGTACCTCGAAAGAGCGCAATAAAATTCATTTATTATATATCTATATATATATATATATATATATATATAATGTAACCAATTTCTCATTTGAAACTTATCGATAATAGTTTTATAATATTGCAAAACATTCTAAACAACTAACTGAATTAGTCATTCAGCCGGATATAATTTCCATGCACGTGGCCGATAGTGTTTACTCTAGTCGTTCAGTTCAGTATTTGACATATGGAAAACTAAATAGAACTGATGACAAAACAATTAATTAAATATGGTATGTACAATTTACTGAATTATTTTACAACATTTGTAACGTTTATTTTCAAAGAATCACGAACACGAATAAATACAAATTTAACCAAAAAAAAAATACAGACACGTGCTGCTTTAATCAAAAAGACATGAACAAAAATCGTATACTGAGCATTGGACAAAACAGTTAGAGTTTAAACACTATCAAAACCAACTTAAAATTGCAATGAAACCATAATCGTGATGATCCATCTCAACAGACCCGCCAGTTCTCAGACTGTCAGCTAACGAAATGTCTTATCAATTATTAGTTTGTTTTTTTATTTATTATTTTGGTTATATCCGTTGTATAGTAGTAGCTTGTTCATTGTGGTTATTATATTTGGATTTATGATGAGCGATGCTGGTTCTCGGTACATGGATGCGTTAAAAATGATAATATTAAATATACAGAATGACACAGATAGCCAGAGAACTTAGAATGCTAAGATCTACGGTGAACATACAATTTTTTCATCTAACCATATAAACAATGTTTTCTTATGTTCTATTTTGTAATGAACTGTATTAAAGTTGAATATTTTTAGTAGTATTTGACAAAGTCCAATGCGCAAAGTTTCAGTGGAGTGAATAATTCGAAAATGCTCAAATTAACCATATTAATTAAATATCTATTACTTCTGGCTATCCGTAGTAAGCTGCGATTAAGGTTTTATGTACTAATAAGTACTGAATAAGTAATCAATAGCAGACTGTTATTCGAGATTAAGCTCCAAAGGATTGTGATATCAGGAATCAAAGCTTCATCATCGTATGCGAATTGTGCTAATAAGATGTGATTGCTAGTGACTTGGCGCAGAGCACGATAATTACACAGTAATTAATGGTATAACAATATTTCGTACAAAGATCACCATAGTCCAGACGGAGCCAATTTCAATTTAAACTAAAAATTACATACAAAAAGAATATTGAATCATGAAAAACTAGTATTAAAAAAATGAACAAACATCTATAAAAAAATGTGAAAACAAATAGGCCAAACAAGATGAAATAAGCTAATCGCATTGTTAAAGTATGTTCGTTGCTAAAGAAGCATCGGCGCTTAAGACATTGATAAACTTGCCAGTCTCAAGGTTATCAGATAAATCGAAAATCATCATTTCAGCGATATCAATTAATTCGATGGTGAGGTAGCCTTTGCAGTCTCGCTGATACCGTGTTATTGTCTGTGACCTGGCGAATCAATACCGGCCTACCCGGCCTACAAGGTCATCTGAGATGTCTTCGATTCATGAATCTAATGCTCCATTCAACGCATTTTTGTTTTGGAAATCAAATGCATGGTACACATTAATGATACATCGTGGACCATGATGATATTTGCTAGAAGGTTCTTCTTGTTTTTCGTTAGGGTACTTTTATCTTTGTCTGGTGATTACACGGTGTATGTAGAACTTTGTAAAACCTTGGATTATTTGTACTTGACATACTTACACAGTAGCATTGTCCAGTGTGATCGATTGGCTGTTGATTCCATTTCCATGATTCGTATGATGACCGTTGACCTCACCCTCGTCATTACCCTGATTATTATCCAATAATGTTTTGCTTTCATTGATGCCGTTGCTGTGAGTACCGTTTCGCACAATGTCCGGTGTTGTGTTGTTCTCTGTATGATGAGCCTGCTGCTCACCACTTATAAATTGCTGGGTAGCCTCGGATATAAGGCTTGCTGTCATAACATCACTGCCCTTACTACCTGGTGTAGGTTTATTCTCTTCACCGGGGCTATCTTCCTTCAGTTTATCACTGTCACCACCCTCTCCCTGTGCATTAATAAATAAACACGTGTGCCATTAATCCAAGATGGATATAGGTACTGTTATCCTCTAGACCCTCTTTATATAGGGACGGAATGAGTTGCTAGACTTTTGTTACTGATTGATATAAACTGTATATCACTTAAATATATCGAAATTTGGAAAAACTAGAAAACATTGCGGGGGTATAGAGGTTAATTAGTCCACGTTTACAAATTAAGCATATTTTCGTTATTCATTGTTTGATTTTAACTCTAATTACCTTGGTGGGCGTATTGGGCTGATTCTTTGCTCTAGTTCTTAACATAATGGCTTCGACTCGCTTGCGTCGTTCAATTCTCTCTTCTTCTTCCTTTTTGAGACGTTCCGCCATTTCGATTCGTTGCCTATAGAGAAGAAATAGGAGCATGTTTTTGTTTCGTTTAGTATGGTTCTTTTATCTTAAGTAATTGGTATTAATCGTGTGAATAGGAATACTGACTTCTCAGCTTCTTCTCGGGCCTTCCGTTCGGCTTCTTCTTTTTCTTGCTTCTGACGGGCTTCCTCTTCTCGCCGCTTACGATCTTCTTCCTCTCTTCGCGTTGCTTCCTCAATCGCCAAACGAAGTCTCTGTTCCTCAGCTTCGCGCGCTTCATTTGCCAATCGAAGTGTTTCTTCCTCTAGACGACGTTGTTCCTCCTCCTCTGCGCGTAGTCTTTCAGCCTCTAAACGAGCCTCTTCCTCCTGTTATTATAAAAGTACACGTAACTAAATAACTGATAGAACAATATGGGTTTACGTAACAATGAAATTTTAATTAAAGTACACTGACCAGTCGTTGACGTTCGAGTTCGGCCTCGCGTTCAGCCTGTTCACGGGCCAGCCTTCGGCGTTCAGCTAGTGCAGCCTTAGCTTCTTCCTCCGTAGTAATTCTAATTTTAGCAATCATCGATGCTGCATGTAAACCAACAAAATTAATAATGACGTACTTTGAAGTGTGATTGGTTTGAAAAAATGTGGCTACAAACTTACCAGACATGTCGACTTGTTCATCGCTCTCAGTCTCCAGCTTCTTCTCAGGTTCTGGAGATTTTTTTTCTGGTTTATTCTCGTCCTTCTTTTCAGATTTCGTTACTTCCTGGACAGACTGGAGGACCGGAGCTGATGGTGAAAGTTCCTGAATCAAATTCCTCTCTGCCTTAACGGGTTTAGAGACCCTAGTGGGAGCTGCTGCCTCGGGACCGGGAACGGGAGTCGTCTCTTTCTTGACGTCAGCGGTGATAGCCTCGATGACGTTACCTTCTCTCTGCGCCTGTACCAAGATTAAATTAAGTTTAGGTGTAAATAATTTCATTTAGCTGGTAGCCACTATGTAAATGATAAAAACGGAGAAGTTAATGATTCGTGTACACTTATAAGAAATTCATGGAATCGTTGTCAAGGGAAATCTTCGCCGTCTTACCTCTGTCTTTTCAGTTCCTTGATCCTCTTTTTCGTCGTACTTCTCAGCCTCAGACTTAGCGTCCTTCTTCTCCTTGGCTTCGTTTTGCTTAATAATCTCTGTCGTGTTTTGTCGGATGAGAGGAACTTGTTCGATTCCTGGACTCTGAAGTGGAGTAGCTTTGGGAGTGATGCGCGGCGACGCCTTGGCATGCTTTATCAACTTCTCGTTCGGTTTCTTCGCGATATCCATTCCTTTCGGTGTGGATGGTTTCTTTGGAGTGCTGTGGACCTTTGGCAGTGGTGGCTTTGAATCCTTTGTTGCTTTCACGACATCGACCAGATCTATACGAAAGCGTATATCGTCCATTATACCTCCCACGTACTCTTTAGTTTACAATATTCATATAGAGTATTTACATGTGCAATGCTTGAGAAGTGCAATCGTCTTTGAGAATCAAATAAAGTAATAATATCATCCTACGAGACAGACTTAAATGAAAATGTATGAAATTGAAACTGCCAGTGCAGTGGAGCGCAGAGATTGCGTAAAATAAAAAGAGAGACCAAATAAAAAAGCTTCCCAATCGCAATTGCAGGCCGAAGAAAAGATCCTGAACTGGAAATTGGAAAATTCTTCAGGAAATTTTTCCTTTGAAGATTTTCTTCCAACACCAATGTCTTCTGTGGATCGTTAATCAATCTTCGGCTTTCCAATTATGACCGCAGTAAGGAAAAGGTAGAAAGCCATGCTCACTGTGTCGTTCTGTGACAGATACGCCGGTTCCGGCAATGGAAGCAGGTCGCGGACGACGAGGGGTAGTTGTGCGAGGACGCAGATTGACGTTACTGCTGCCCACACTGCTGCCACTCTGCTGACTCATGGAACTGTGCGGTCGAGATGGGCTGTTTGGCGTCACCTCTCCGCTGCGAATACCTACACCCACCGACCCTGGGTATAAGCTTTTTCTTTCCTTGCACGTCCTTGCACATTTATGCAGAAGGATCATGGACCAGTTACAGATTAGTCAGATGCTTCATTTTCAAGTTTGAGATATATTTTTCTGCTAAGATGATGAAAATATCATGATAGAATTCTACTTCTTATTAAACTTCTAGTAAAATAAATTTAATGACTGCCATCCACTGGTTTATTTCTTGGTCCATGCTCCTCTGCGTATGGATCCTCGGTGATGCATTTACTGATAAATGATCTCCGGAATCATATACATCATCCTTGTATGACGTTTATATGTATATAAGGGTTCGAGCTGATAGTCGTGAGACTTCGAAAGAGCGAAGCTTGTAACGGCTTACTCCCGCCACCGATTGCTCAGGCTACAGCGAACAGTGGTAATTACAAAAGTAAATTGAATAAATGTAAAAGCTATATGAAATTATATATTTCTTTGAGAGAGCGCTAAGATAAGAGTATTATACAAAGAGAGAAAGAGAGAGAGAGAGAGACACGGGTAAAGTAATAGTGATTTAGAAAGACGAAGATAACGATATGGTATGATACAGAAATGATAATGATAAAAACTGAAACGAGGATTGGTTCCATCGTGTATTGCACATTAAATACAAATATATAATTCCATATTTTGTAAGAAAAATATAAATTGTGCAGCTTACCGAAGACGTAGAGTTAGCGTGATACCGTCACCCATGTCACCGTCAAGCCCGGTGAAGATCGATGCCTTACCAGGAGTTGCTTGTTAATCAATTATCAGGTTACTGTTATAAACATTGACGACTTTCTTTTTTTTTGCATTTTTAGTTGAACTTTTAGTTGCATTTGAGTGACATGAAACTTTGTGTTATATTACATTTGTCAGATGTGTTAGAAGCCAGAGAGACTGAGAAAAGCAGAATGTACAATGGCATTAATCGTGTTAATTTTGAGAATACATTTTTTTTATATACACCAATAGTCACCGATAGTCCCATATCTTATTGAAACAAACAATATCGGACATAAACACTCTTTGAGAAATAGTTAATTAAACTCTTATGCAGTTTATCGATTATTTCCTTGAATTGATCGACAATCACTCCTTTATCACTTTTTCATGCAGATACATATGTGTTCCCAACTCGCACGAGATTAAAAAAAATCTGTACTATATGCAATTTTTATTAATAGTAATCTTTTCAAGGTCAAGGCATTTCCCTACGGCTAGAGTACTACTTCGATCGCCTCGAAGCGAAGAGCAAAGCGCAATACGAACTAGTGAGTGGCTGGAAAGCTTTCGGCAGTACTCAGCCATAGGTGTTCTTCTGCAGTGGATATAGCGAACCTTTAAACCGGTTCCCAGACAGCTGGGTTGGCTCGTTGACTCAGTAACAGTCAGCAAAGTGTCGACTCGAGTCTCATTGTCAGTTTAGTAAGGAGTTGAGTACACATGAGCGACTAAGTGGCCCCCGAGGACGACTTACCTTGGTGCTGGTGAGACTGGTGCTCGCGCGCCTTTCGGCGTAGCCTTTCGGCCCTCGTAGGCCGAGGAACAGGCACTGCGCCTGGTAACGTACCCATGCTACGAGAATTATCAGAGCGCTTAAGGCTCTTGGCTCCAGGCGCAGCCAAATGAGACATGCTGCGACTCATGCTAGAAGCGCCCAGTGGTTGGGGTTGCTGTTCCGTCAATGTGCTAAGCTCGCTGGGACGCTTTCTAGGCTGCGCCAGCTGATCCAGCCTGGACATCGAGTAAGTCCTACCTGGGGATCGTGTGAAGACCTTCGCGCTCGAGCTCCGACCCGCTGACGGGAGTCCGTCTCTTGGCGAAGGTATAGTTGGCATTAGGTCTGTACGCCGCCTGTTCACTCGGAGATACACTGAGCTCGGGGTTCCTGATGTACCGTCGCTCTCCTCACCTGTAAAGTTCTCTCCTTAGAAGCCAGACCCAAGCACCGTCAAACTACACTGATCAAACGATCTTACGATATCACACTTATAGCCCTGCGGAACACATTTATCTCATTTGAGTTTTGCTACTAAAGTGACAATACTTTTAAGCAGCATTTCGAACTGCTTTTAAAATCTCGAAGAGGGTCTTGTCATTTTTGCAGCTGTTACATTTTTAAAAATAATTTTACAAGAATAACGTGCGATTTCGTGCTTCATACAATTCTGTAAATCAGTGTTTTAGAAAATTTATAACAAGTTAAATAATCTAACATAACATAACATTTGTTAAGTGCTTCGACCACACAGAGAACATTGCAGAGTTTCCAGGAGAGAAAAAAAAACAAAAGTACGTGTCTCGAAATATTCAATGCTTGCTAACTATAGTGATATTTCGGTAAAGCAAAATCCAAACATGCTCTGTAAGCATGATCTCCAGCATCTTGAAAAGTGAAATCCGTCAGAAATAAAATGTTGATATGGGGAAAGAACAAAAGAAGGGAACAGAAAGAAAGTAATCGAAATCATAAAAAATAACTGGTACACAGTCGTAATAAATGCGTTGATACGCGATGTAGATATTTAACCATGTGAAAAATAAATTGCAGGAAGATCATGCGAAAATGTCCAATTTTCATTTGGTAACTATCACAAGTTTAAGCTTCCCTTAATGAGATCAGGTGTATCCGTTGACGTTACGGCAATAGTTTGGAGCGCCGACGTTGTCGGACGTTTAGATGTACGGATGCAACCAACCATTAATAACAACATAATGTGCCAGGCAAACATAGTAGATCGTGCCAAAAGTATTGGAGATTGCGTGGTACTGGTTCGTGTAAATGAGTAACAGAAAAATGTGATAAAGTTAACACAGGTATAACCAAGATACAAATCTTATGTGTGTACAGATCCTGCGTACCAATACCTCACAATAGTATCACGATGAGCTAATTAGTATGATCGGTAAATCAAGTGTTCCGAATATACCCATGGTTACAAAAAACAAAATTACATGCTGCCGCGGTACTCGTAAACAAGTATGATGCAAAGTGAATAAGACGCATGAGTGCTGCTAACATACGATGTAGACAGATAAATAAATAGCTAGATAATAAGATAGAGCAGTAGATAGATAAGAATGAAGATACCAAAAAAAAAAGATATTGTCAGCTTATTGCGAGACAAGAAGGTTTCCCTTGTGGCAGGCTTCATTTTTTCTGGCTGGAGGACTCACCGGTGGCAGCCCGCTGAATCATCGCACGTCTAGTATCGCTATCTGATTTATCGTCGATGGCAAAGATGTCAGTGGTAGGAGGCAGAGAGAGGCTGGCTCTTTTATTTTTCGCGGGGGTTAAGGGAGGATCGGGGCTAGAATTCCAATTGAATACCTCGTACATGGACGAGGACATTCTCATATCTGTGAACAAATTATCCAATGCTATATCATTACACGAGACATTCCTTCTTGATGTAAGTTCCGAGGAATTCAGTAAGGCTCTAAAGTCGCGTATTTTCGTGAAGGAGTACCGTTATAACTTGGGGAAGAACCATTGAAAAAAAAGCTTTCTTCAAGTTTGCAAAAAAGATTAAACCCAGGTGGAGGGACGTTCGTGAGAAGAAAGTTTTGGAATAATGTTTTTTTTTTCGAGGATATTTTAGAAGAATAAAGATTTTTCATATTTTTGATAGATAGAGTGAAGATGATAAGGTATAACAATGATTGATTGTGCATGGCTAGCAACTAAACTGAAGAAAGCTCCATGAATGTAGGTGCGAGAAGAAGCTAACGTAATGTGCTAAAGATTAATTTATGTGCCGTTTGTATAATATAAAGAAATTTCAGATCGGTCCAAGCTCCACGTGACGGGTGTGCAACTTCTACGAGGAGAATGATTTTAGCGAGAACATTTGTGTACGATGTTTGTTTATTATGATAAAAAAGAAGAATTAAACGATACTAATCTCAAGGCCGAAAACCTAACATTACACGTGGGGTTCATCTGGAGAGGACTGAATAAATAGGTGTGCAAATTATTTACAGGATCATTTCACATGTTCTATCAATGGGGTATGCAATCTCGAAGTTCATGCACAAAAAGTAAACTCGTCTTATCGGATTGCCCTATAATATACATTGACGTAAAGATGAACAAATAAATAGGAAGCCATTTGCAATGGCGTTGGTCGACTATAGAATAAAGAAACAGAAAAGGTCCTGAGCCGAATTTAGAATCAAATAAAGTCCGTGTCCTTGATTCTCCAAAATATATTGAAACTTTTCTATCTGTGAATTCTGTACTAATGCTCAACTACCCCGCAGTAATAGAAAGTAAACGTATCACTCAAATTCTGTGCCCAACAATAACCAGTAATCAGCATTTTCTTTTGTGCGTTTGCAGTGCGCATTACCTACACCCGGACACGCTACTCTCTTGTTCGGGATCTAATAAAATAGAATGTCCACAGAACAGTCACATAACGCTATATGAATAACTACAGTACAATTGCGACAATAGCATTTGCGGTCTTACCAACATCAAGATTAAAAAAAAATGTAGTAATTGTAACACATATCGTTTTTTGAATATTTTATTTCTCCTCTAGAGAAAATTATACTCACTCGTTCCCAGCATCTTGGCCTACTCTCTACCATACCGAAAGTCTCAATATTCTATGAAGTGACTGTACCCGTTATTGTCATAAATTCGGCCCAGCCTCGAGGAAGCGCACCGGTGCTGAAATAAGGAAGAAACTCACCTTCGCCAGGTTTCCGATCGAGGCCACCGGCGGAAGTAGCGCGTTTCTTGCTTCCGTCGAGTTCCCTTTCGGATGATCTCCTGGTGAGGGGTTGCGCAGCGGTGAACATCATGACATTCGTTGTCGAGGTGGCCCTCCGGGTTCCCCAGAAGGTGGAGCCGCCGGTGTCCGCAGGCTCGAGCATCCGTGGCGTGGAGCTGCCAAACGCGAAGACAATGTGCGAGCGTTCATTTTTCTTCTTGGCTTCTATACGTGCGTCTCTCTCTTGATTCTTTCGCAGAATTGCTTCGCGTCTTTCTCTCTCAGCCTCCCATATTAGACGTTTTCGTTCCTCGACTTGGTTTCGTCTGGAAAATAAATGTCGACTGAGATTACATTAACTTCACTTGTTCCTTTGCTACATTTGATTATGCATTTTTTAGCTATTTCAATGAAACTATTCGAAGCCTTTCGATAATTAAATATTCAAGTAAAGGATTATACCTATCGTGGTCGCGTGATCTGAGTTCGTCGATGCGCCTTCGTCGTTCTTCTTCTCGTTGCTCCCGGAAACGCTGAGCGGCCAATGCTTGTTGTCGTAATTCTTCCAGCTTCCGTTGCCTCTCTTCGTTTTGCCTCTCACGTACTAATTTTGCCCTGTCAACATCTTTCGAGCTTCCGGCAGAGTCTCGACCTGTAACATGGTAAAACATGGCGGTGAACATAGACATTTCTTAAACTACTTCCTTCTTTCCTATCTAGCCAAGCATTGGTAAGAAGACCTCGGGATTCGTAGTTAGTTATCTGAACGTGAATGAGTATAACCCCGAATTATCTATAAGTTTTCCCGAGGTCGAAGCATAGCTTTTTAATGAAGCAATGATCGTGACAATTCGCCTTGCCGTTCGATCGATAATAAGAATGGCGAACATGAATCCGTGGGATGATTTAGTATATGCTCGTTTAAAGATGGTACCTTGATTATCATTAGGATGATCACCGTCGAGGGAGTCCTCGTCGTAGAGACTGCGACGCTTTACATCTGCCAAAAATAAATCATATTGCAACATGTAATGTGTCACGTGTTAAATTTGTAGAGTTATTACGATTTATGCAATACGTAGACTTAACGTGCGCTTATTAAATGCATATTAGATGAGCGCGCAGTAATATGGACATGCGACATGCATCTGGTAAAATTGTGTTTCGATGTCGCGCGACCCGACTGACGATGGGCGACAAACAACTTCCGTGCAATTAAACAACTCCGCACGTGGAAATTGCTGGTAATATATCGGTTACCACTAGATAATTGTCTCCGATAAAAATATCACCGAGCACGCGCTGTGTCAAACAGTATTGTTTGGTTAAAAGGCAGGTTAGAAAAAAAAAAGGTTTGTAAATGACATCAAATCGCTTTGGTACTTTCATGAAAACACTCTCTGTAGATTAGTGTCACACCGTTATCGCAATTCCAGGCTCACGTCAGTTTCAGTCGTCTTTGTGCGAATTCTTTTTAATACGGGGCAGAATTATAGAAAAAATGCACTAAAAATCTTTGCCCATAAAATGCTGTGTTATGTTCTTTGCTGTTGCCTCGTTTTCTTTACCTGACTGATCTAGCGACTCGTTATCACCGCCAATGTGAGCGAACCAATGCATCGTTTGCTCTGTAGAAACATGAAAGAGTAATAGAAAATAGTGAATGCATTTTAAGGGCGAAAAATGTCTGTACGAACCACTGAATACCAGACAAGTGTTGCATTTGCGATCTGTCTGCCTGTTTACGTGGAAATGTGCACATACGCGCATGAAAAGATATCTTCCATGGTTCGATTCGAAAGCGAATGGGTTTCAATGTGGAAAAATTCAATAACGAATTCACCAGTGTACAGTTGCAACGTATACATGAAAAGCAGGTGACATTCGGAACCTGCGATATGCTTTCGGGATAAATTGAAAATGGCATTATCAGGTGGTGAGAGCAAATATCAGGAATGTATACAAGAAGCTACTTGTACAACGCCGTTGTGGATCATTCGGTAGTTGGATATCTCATCGGGAATGGATATTCGAATGTAACAGGCGAGCAGATATTTCCGATATTAAGTTCGTCGCTCTCTTGTCATTCCGCGCAAAAGAATCTTACGCAAATCTTCCCCTTTTTCGAGATCGATAGTCGCCATGTATATACATATATCATCTGTGCAGTTAGATGGGGCTATAGTAACGCCGATGATCGTGAACTAGGCAGGCCTGAGAAAAACAGCAACAGGTTTTGTAATAATAAGATTTAGATGGAATAATGGGAAAAATGTTAGCAATAAATAAAATATAACAAACAGGTATTGGTCGAATATATTTTTCCTGGACCAATTACGAATTTTATTGTTTTTTAGGTATTCGTTACTGTTATTATTTGCAAATATTAATGACAGCCACCAGTAACAATAGCCAATTTGCTGGAAAAGGTGGTTAGGACCCAAATTGATTCTAGTTGATCCGAGTGAGTGCCAGAGTAAAAAGAGCGAACAAACAAAAAAAAGGGAAAGGGACAGAGAGAGCGTAGGCCTTCGGGCACATTCGATTAATAGGAGGACCGTCAACGTTCGAGAGAATCCTTCCCGATGAAATTTTATTACGCCGACGAAGCTTTATTTCCTGTTGCGCGAGTGGAAATTCGCTCGAGTGACTGTTGGCAGATTTAATTCCATTCGCGCGAATATGGATGGGCGTTGAAGTTCTATGAATTCCTACTGAATTGCGCAACGCTCCCTTAGGTATATATAGCTGAGAGTGATAGACATTGTTCATCAAAAAATTTATGAGTCAGTTTTTTTCTTTTAAACGCTCTTGAATTTTAGAGCAGACAAACGATTCGATTCTTGAGTTCGTTGGGAAAACGAAAAGGTTTCGGGAAAATTCGCCGTGGATATATGTTACGGATGTTAAAGACACGTTAAAAAAAAAGAGAAAAATAACAAACATATGTATAAGTAAAGGAAACGTATCTGCAAAAATAGAGGTGGGTTTTCTGCTCGTCCTACGGTTCATTTCTTTGAATGATATTTCAACCATGGTAAAGCGTTCGCCAAACAAGAACCTCTACCGGTATAGAGTGTAGATTTTCCAGTCTAGAGCGGATTCCAAAACTGACACTAAACATTCTCAGACTCAAACGCTGAAAAACTTTCATCCGTTGTCGTAGCAGATATGTGTCTGTTAATCTTGCAGCATGCGGAAGTGGGTCGGAAACAATAGGATCCTCCTCCATCTCACCTACTTTACATGTGCCGCTTTCATTCTGAACCTCTACCATCCTGACCACTTCCATAGTTTACATTGCGTTTACTGTGAATACCTGTTTCCACACTTCTGCTATTTCCTACGTATATTTTACATTTCTTCCCTTTTTTCTTCAGCAAGATCTTCATGGTTTTTACACTCATTCAAAACCCATCGTGTTTATCCCTTGGCAGTGTCTTAATTCAATATCGTGGCATTCATTAGGAACGTTATCGGACTGATTAATCTGTGAATTTATTTCACATTCGCCTGATAAATGATAGGAAAAATGTTTTACGTAAAACACTGTTGGACGGAGATTAAATTTTTGTTTTCCCTTTTAACTGAAGCTGTATATAAATATATGGTTTTTTATGCTTGTACAATATATCTTGAAGTATGTTATAATGGCTATTCCTGGGTCAGTTTCTAATACCCACGGTGGCTGCGTTGATTCTTGCGTGCATGGGTGGTCTGTCAGGTGTAATTCTCGGGAAGTTAACAGGCAAGATATGCGGCTTCGTGTAATATCATCAGTTCTCTAGGATGTAGGGTCTTGGATTAAACTGTCAGTTACCCATAATACGAGGGCCTTACTATAAGCCTCCGACAATGCATATTTCATATGTGCGCTCGCCCTCCGAAAAGCCACAACCTCTCACGAATCTTCATGGAAATATTTATGACCAAGGATTACGACACTACAGACCCAGACGCACACCTGATTTTCTCAAAAATCTATGGACCACGTTAAATTCCTGAAAAATTTTTATAATTTCATAGAAATTACAGTTCCACGACAAAGTCCGATGTGAAATGTAAAAGAATAAGATCTTGACATCATTCACTTTTTGTCTCTCGAATATTTCTATAGAATGAGTGAATCGAAGATATCAAATTTTCAAAACTGTTATTCGAATAAAACAAGATTTTCTTTGAAATGCCAATATTATTACTGGGTCCTAGTCAGCCAGCTCTAAAAAAATTTTCTTTTTCATCGCAGAGCGAATGGCGATTGATTTTTCCCACAAACTTCCAGCCAAACGAGTTACCTAATAGCATTTGACAGTTCGTGGAGCAGTTTCTGGCACATACAAAATAATATTAAATCGAGTGGACAATGTATTCCTTTTTTTCGGGAGCCAAAGAAGAAATTTTATTAGACATTTAACGTTCCATAAAATGCCAGTCATCCGACCAATTCTCCTCGGCTTTTATTTTTTCATTTTGACGATCCACATCGCTTTTTTTTACATTTCAATTGTAATCATCTCCGCCCAAGTCATTCAAACAATCTCTATGTCGTGGTGAATTTTCCCGAAATTCAAACTCCGAAAACTCTATGAAGTGCAGCGTATCGACATTTTGTTGTTCAAGCTTTTGTCAGAAATTTACAAAGAGAAGTTTGACTTTTCAAAACGTCACAGATTATTCCACACTGTAAGCGCAGAATCAGTTTCCCATTATTACTCCTTCCTCGATTTACCAAAGTATCGCAGAGAAACGTATCCCTCGATTTTCACGATATCGTTCAGAAAAATCCTGAGCAATTCTTACCAGCGAGGATCAAAAATTGTAATTCTCTGCAAGAACGATCTAACCTTTGCCATAAGAAACGAATAGGGTTCGATATAGGTTGATATGATCCAAAAGAAGAGGAAAAAAAAATGATAGAAAAAAAATATAAGAAAGGGGGTTTCTGCAATGGATCGCATTCACTTCGATACTTCTTTTCCTTCGGTATCCTATTCTTTTTTTTGTTGTATTCTATCGATGTCAATCACATGTCTGGTGCAATGAGTTTTCTATCACCTGGGAAGATAGCGGAAGAAGCAGTCGAACAAGTGAACTATATTACTGCGAGTAGTCTTCTATATCAGTTGCACGTGATGCGTTGAGCAGAAATCGATATCTTCTACTTCTTCAGATTATATACCTAAAATCGTCTATATCACGTAGGCTTGTATTCTTTTTTTTATTAAGTTTTTATTGATTTCTCTACCTCAATGGCCAACTTTTCAGCAGGCAGTATAGATCCGATGTACTTGATATTATCACAGTAAATTTAATACACCCTGAATTCCAAACTCTAAGATCAGTCGCTTTTTTGCTTTCATCAAGGACGTTCTTCTTTGCCCTATCTTATTTTCTGAAGATCAGTCTGCACGATGAAATGCCTCAATGAAATTACGCAATGAAAATAGTACTTCCCTTGTACGAATCTAATGCACGACCCTGCATTAGGAGAATCCTAGGGAATAAAGCAATGGAGTGTGATAAATTTTATTCCACGGTCTTGTAACAGTGAAAAGTAAAAAATTGTAAGCAATTTTCTCATATTTGTGTAACCTAACAGGAATAGGAGTTATACACGTAAAATATATATAGTGTGTATATATATACATACACATAACGCATAAGCTTCCCTGAAATATTCCTTGAACGTTATTCCCAGTAGATTCTCCGGTACCGACCAGACGATACTCAGTGATATTAAGAGAACATTTTTGAATCTAGCACGAGTATATATAAATATACACACAAGTAGGGAGTGCTCATATAATAATAAAGTGAGAAGTTACACCCATAAAAGTATCTATATTGATTTTAAATGGGACGGCGAATAGTACCCACAGATTTTCAGGTAAAATACCTTCGTGCACTTTGCCTTATATTTTGTAAAATACCTTCAGCAACATGCTGATCACGTCTGGTATGTACGACCTTTTACGTTGCCATCTAATGCGTACGACTTGTGGTGTCGCGAAGTTAGCAGACGACAAACCCCCCGGGAGTACTTTGTTATTAGACCGGCCATTGGTTGCCATAGAAACTCCGTGAAGGACTGTTAAGTAAAGCTAGTTTCCACCGGGCTTACCGATCGAGCCAACGATCTGATCCCTTCCTTTTTTATTCTCTTAGTCATCGTTCTTTTTCCTGCATAGTTTGTTCTACGATCAGGGACTGGAAATGGTTTCCATCTTGGCACTTACCCTTCGTGAGAGAGTGGCGATTGTGTGCAGAGCTGGACCTTTGGCTAGTTTCCTCAGAAGCGGCTCCAGCTGTAAACAACGTTAAAACATTGATTAATATTATAACAGTGGAGAGATTGGAAAATCATTTGTACACAGTATCACGTAGTACGACCGTTTGTTTACGTTATCGAGTACTGGTAATTATTAATCGGTGGGTGGGTAAGGGAATTGTCGGTTTATCGCGAGGAAATTTTACATTATATCTCGCATGACACTTTAATTTCCTAACAGGATAATAATACTCTATTGTCATCTAGAGGAAAGTGCAGATATTTTTAAATTAACTGTGCGAAATGGATCTCTCTTTAACGTTTTACGATAACCAACTGGAAAAATTTTATATCTTTGGTATATTTAAAGCGTTCTGGTTCGAGCTAACTCACAGCTTACCTGTAGTCATAGGGATGGCATTCGATCGTTTTTATTAACGAAACGCTGTTAACACTACTCTCGCCTTCTGGTGCCAGGCACGAGATATTCCGATCAGATAGAAACTAAAACACTAGACAGCTGTTTGCTTCCCTTCTATAATAACCTTTTATTTCGATGGCTTTCGATCCACTATTAGTTTACAGTGAAAAGGAATAAAAATTTCATGAAATTATTATTCTTTTCGTTTTGTATACATCAAATATATGTCTTCATATATATGTATATATGAAGATACTAGAAAGAGTAGGAAAAATTGAAACCTAAAGTTTCCTTGACGCCTGTTTAGCCTACGAATTATTGAGACGAGTCTTTAGAGCCGTTGCCCATATTTTTACCAAATTGAGCGATATAGAACAACTATCCGAGAGGCTACCACACTGTACATATTCATACTTCAATGAGAGGAGTATTTCTAAACTGATATTTTTAATGTAAATTTTGTCAATTATCTACTTCCGACATATTTTCATTCACAATTCTCGGTAGTCCGTCCTTCCATCTTAATGCATTACAGCCGAATGACGAAATATCTAGGCGTTTCAAATTCCAGCGTAGGAGGTCGATCCAGGTTACAGGGTATCGTTAGCAATAAAATATCCGATTCGCAATGTGTTAAAATGCGCGCAGCCTTATTTTTTATATTGCCGGCTCGATGCGCCTTTTCTATAGCTATAGCAGCCATACGGCATTTATTGCGTCAACTGAAACTTAACCATACTGTTTCTTGTTCGCGGGAAGAACTAGACCAATTAATATTATCTATTATGGAAATCCGGTATAGTTAATTTAAACGAAAGTTTCACAATGAATAGAGTCAAAGCCGAAATTAATATACTTTTACAAACGGCACCAAATCGGAATATATTTTTAGTCCGTTATCGAACGGTAACGCGCACCATATTTACCTAAGCATATTTTAAATGTTAAGACAATAGAAAAATATTGGCTATGTGAGTACGTACGCAGATCCAATATCTATGACTGTATTACTCTGCACGTGGTGTATTCTGTCAATGCCACCAATTTTACCAAACGGCATTTCCAGCTAGAATTTTTGTTTGCACGTACACTAAGCTATATACTTAGATACGTGATCTGTGTGAGTGCACGGTAGGAAATGGTCTTTATCATAATACTTTTTCAGTCGGAACTGTGTTGCTATTTAACCTTAAGGATTTCTATAAAAACCTTAAGGGTAAGGAAGAATGTAAAATATCCTTGAAAATTAATAATCAAAACGTAGAAAGCCTTCGAGGCTATAACGGATGCATGGCTGGAAGGTAGGGCGGCAGACATGTTGTACGCATCCCACCAAAATGGCTTATTAATTGCCTTGATATCAATTTGCCCCGGTAACAGCGTTACTTCCATTACCTTGGGGAAGCTTCCTGCCTATCAAGCTTCAGTCTAGCAAGGTCTGAAATGTTTCAGTTAAAGGTATATACAAGGGTTTGAAATTTCGATTACTGTTTGCACGATTAACTCAATGATACAGAGGCTGGATGGTCTGTATGCAATTTTACTGTTGTGTGGTTTGGAAACGAGATTACCCGGTAAACCATTTCATGAAAATATAAGGCCCAGATGATGGGGAATCTCTTTAGAGAAAAGGTAAGGAGCAAACGTATAAGGAGACATAAGGGATAAAAATAGAAAGGGATAGGGATATACAATATCCACTGGAGTCTATCCTCAAGTCTCTTACCATGAACTTCCGACTATTCGTTCTCGCAGTGTCAGACGTCGGGCCACTCGACTTGAACGTTAAAGTCAGAACGACACTGACTCCTTCTATCCACTTCCTTTTACCACCAGCTTCTTTCCGCTAAGCGCGTACGGGTCTACTTGCCAAAGACCAAGAGGAAAAAAAATCGCCACGAGTTACCGAGAGACTTCACTAAGATACTTTCCACTTGAGAGAAGTGGTTCTCATTCGAAGCGAGATGATTCGTCGACTTTTATCTTTTACCTTGAGACTTGAACGTAAAGGGAAGTGGGTGATATCACTGGGATATCAATGCGCTAGATCTTCAATGGCAAATGAATAGGAACTCTGACATTTCCGTATTCCGCGGATTTTCAGCTGACGCTCTTGCATCAATTTCATTCGACCGCTCTTGAGCATTCAGGAATACCACGAGGAGTCTTCATCCGGTAAGATTATACGCGATATTGGAGGTTTCGGAATCTGAAGATATATCGCTAGTGTGGCGAGGAATATCTGGGGGATGAAAAGAACAGCATTGATGATATAGAAACAAATGGAAAGGAAGAAATAAAGGAAATAGGTAGCTATGTATCCTGATTCTTACACGTAGTAAAAAAAATTGTTTCTCTCCGTTCAGTGAATTAGAATTATTAATGTTCCTACTCGCTGAAGATAAGCGAAGAACCTCGTCCTTCTTCCAAGACTCGCTGCGCCGCTGTGAAAAAATCTCCAAGATAATAACAAGCGACATCATTGAGATGAAAATTCAGGATAATAACGAGGGACATCATTAGGGAAGGTTTTATCGCGTTGGCCGTTGCGTTCCTTTAACGCGCGGTGGAACTTTCTTAGCTGATGCGGAAATTGCGCATATCTTATGTGTTCCTTACCGGGAGAACGACGTTATTAAAACTTCACTTTTCTTAGGCTCGCATCATCCTCTCTTAATAAGGCGGCAAGACTGAATAAGGAACACTGAGAATATTTAAGAGTTGTTCAAAGAAGAAGTCCATACCCAGTACATGGTCAAATCTATTTTTACATCCAGAAAATTTTCTTGGGTCACGTATCGACTTCCGATATCAAGAAATAAATTTCAAATTTTTTAATGGACCTACGGATATGATACAACATGGTTGTATAAAAATACGTAATCTGTGCTTTTCTATAGCCAAAAATGATATTTTTTTTCTATAAAAAAATGGTTGTACTTTATCCAGGGTAAACCATCAGGGAATTCTAGACTAGAGGATGTAGACAAATGGATACTCGGCGTCCGGAATATTTCCGGCAACCACTTGAAATATCGACTTTAATCTTGGGTATTGAAAAAATATTGAAAGCGCTTGGGGCAAACTCTTCATAACCCCCCAAAAAATATTGGGGATCCAGTACATAGGCGTGCATTTATATTGCTTCACGATTGGGGAGAATAAAATGTGGCTAATGGAAAAGAAGAATAGTATTCACGGTGATTTGCAATTGGCTATGTGTTTTCAAATATTTATCAATGCGTATGATGATCTTGCAGATATTTCAGGGTCGATATTACCTTGCAATGAGGATTCAGAACAGACGCAATTTTCTCGCGATATATCTTCATTTCCATGTAATAATTCCGACACTGAGTATACCCTACTGATGCGGTATATCCGGAGGTTCTTACGAATTTAAAAATGGAAAAGGATCCTCGTGGTTTTGGTTTGACAAGTGACGTCAAGTAAGGTGAGTTGATGTATGCATAAAAGGTGGTTGACGCTCTGCGATAACGTCACATCTGAAAATTTAACACATAAAAAAAGAGGAAAATAGGGTGACGCGATGCAGGCACCCCTAAGGAATGAAACGGCTCGAAGAATAAACATGAGTTCAATTTGCATAACGATGCAACGTTGCTGTAACCGCAAAAACAAAGGCGGTCGCAGAGGTAAAGTCATTGGCAACGAAGAGGGGAATCATATGGTTTCGTTTGTGCTACCGTGTTGACAACAATGACGTTACCTTGCCTGTGGCTCTAAAGCGTTTTGAATACGTTATGGTTCTCGCGTAATCCCACGCTTTACGTTGGGTCTCGCGTCATGAATAGTTATGGAGCATGTACCCCTTAATAAGCAAGGACAGTGCCGTAACGCATGAAGTTACTGCGAATTATAAAAATTCTAATGATTAAGATTAACATGAGACACCGCAAGCTTTACTTTGGGAAAATTGTTCTTATCAGAAAATGAATATAGTTATATCCCACTGAACATTTGACGTAGCCGGGCAGGTAGTAGGGTAGAAGTACCGTTTTTGGCCATCTTAGTACCGTTTGTGGCCATCGATTTGATCCATTTTTGGCCATATTAATTACACATAAATAATGTGGATGGCCATAAATGGTAAAAAGTGCTTTGAGCATCAATTATTAAACAATTAGGTATTTTAAGCATTCAATTTTCAATCTAAAATATGCTTTCAGTCATATTTTCGCATCTCATTTCTTAATTGAATAGATAGAAAGTAATAATGAATTAATATAGCAATTTTTACTATGGCCACTAATGGTACAGTGGCCACAAACGGTACGTTTACCCTACGTGTAGCTTGTATTTGGTAAGATTAAATTCTAGACGATGCGCATATATTAAATCTCTTGATTGTCAGGATATACATTAAAAGTTGTACAAAAAAGTTATCTTATCAGATATAGATAAGAAATTTGGTTCCACAGTAGAATTATCATTTGGAATAAATCTTCAGTCCGTTATCAACGTACAAAATGTAAAATAATTGGAATGATATCCTTATGGAGGTTAGGTACTGTGACGTTAATTCTTAACGCGATATGGTACTCGCGTGCTTTTGATCACGGGACGCAGTATCGTCCCTCGGGAGATAGAATCCGACTGTACCGGCCAAGAACTCCAGGGTCCCGATTGCACTCATTAACGAGATTAGACTAATTTTTGGGTATACAATAATTTCATGCGATACGTCGAACCACCATCACGCCGAAGGAAGTACCAACAGAGGGAACGTCATCCTCTCTAGTATCGTCGGAAGAGAACAGCCGCAGGTTACGCCAGTGAGCGTGGAAGAACGCCAACATCAGCAGGCGCCTCCACCCCGCCACAGTCGGCCCCGAATAAAGTAGAAAGCCGACTAGCAGAAAACATCGCCATGGACTATCATCACGTTTCGTCAGTCCCGGTATCGGTGCCCTGTTAGAGGTATCCGTACCGAAGAGGGAGCTCAGAGAGCTACCCTAGGCCGAGGAACGACCATCCTTCGCCACTGCAATGTCTCGTCAACCCAGGACCGGACTGCAGCGACTACCCGCTAATACCTTGGACGTCAAGAAGACACGGCAAGAAGCCCGTCGAGCGCCCATACGTTCAGAGTCTCATGAAAAGGCGACGTACGCCCTTGTATCGTGCGTAGACTGTAAGAGAACATAGATTTCGCGTACCATCCTTCCCAGTGTCGTAGTTATACGATCCGTTAGAGGCTCTGGTTAATATCCACTCTAATATAGAGCATTTCGCATCGGGTAGTTAACCAATGATTTTGTATTGTAAGATAAATGTCGAATCAGTCCATTGGAATGTTGAAATAATTGCGCGTAAGCCATGATTGGCTGGAACCTTCCGCGTAGGCGATTGGCCCATTGGGCCCAACTAGACTTATCGCGAGGGAGCTAGCCCCGACCGGTAAGACGACGAACCCCTCGAGAATCATTCTTGCCTTGACAGCCGTCTTGGCCGGTGTGTTTCTCTGGGAAGAAGTAGAAGACTGTATTGTTTCGAAATTGTATCGTTCACGGTAAGGGAACGTCTTGACGCCGAAAGGACGAAATCTTTAATACTCTGAGCGGAGATTCTCTTCATATCTAGTTAGTATCCTATTTATCCTCCCGGTTTCGGCTGAGGAGAAGACCGCGCTTCGACAGAGGTAAAGATTCCGTGCCTTAGCGTGAACTCTTATATTCTTTCTAGATTAGTATTAGTTAACATCCATATTCTCCGTGACCCTGGAAAGTCCTCGTACGAACCCGTGAACTACACCTCTCGTACGTTCACGTTCACGAACTTTTGATTAATATTTTGCGATCTTATCGTCTTGATTATATTTTGATATTCACTTTTATATTTCGTTCCTTTTATGTATTTCTACTCTCGACTATTCTGTTTCTAAAATTCCTACTGGCGTAATAATTCGACCTACGTTTTCTATTCTATTTTATCCGCTGGACCTATTCTACCTGTCCTCTACTCGATTTCGTCTGCCGTGCTCGCGTTGCGTGCATGAGATCGAACGTGTCGTGAATTCACGTTCCCGAGTTGTTTCAATATCTGCCTTTATTGTAGAACGGATCGTAGTATCGCGAGGGGCCCATATTTGTCTCGAGCCCTATAGGTCACCTACGTAAAGCGTAACATAGAAAGGATTATTCCTCTTTGTTTCACGTGTCTCGCGAGGACCTTGTATAGCGTGATTATTTTTGTATTAGCGTATTTCGTTCGCGAGTCCCGTATAGGACCTCGTCTCGCGCGATATCATTTTCTTATTTATTTCCACTCTCGTCAATTGTTATTTCATTTGTTAAATTCATTTTATAAGTCCCAAAAATAAAAGGGCCCATTGTTACTGTTATTATATATCTCGTGGTCTCTCAATCTACTTTCTTTTACCATCTGTGCATTCCGTCTCCATCTATCATATATTTCCTCTTAATTTTGTCGAGAGTTTCGTGTGTCTCGCGACGAAGCGGTGCGTCTGGCGCCCGTTTGGCATTTAGTTTAACCTAAATTTTTGCATTATTTTTCCCGAGGAAATATTAGAATATCGTCTCCTTGTCATTCTTATTTGTGGCGTCTTTAGATTGCCTTGCTACGAGGTAACTTGAGGCAAAATAACGTCACAGTACATAGCATCGGATTATTTAATAATCATTATCAAACATGTGCTTGAGCAACATTTCGTTTAGCTAAACAGGCAGAGGGTTTAAGCTACAGGATACCAACTAATTATTATCGAAATATGCGTGAATGGCCGAAAATGCAATGGCGAAGTGCACTATGCTGTTGTATGGCGAATATTCCAATACGCAGAGAATAAGTTAGTTTGAATTCTGTGGAATTTGAGGACTCTGAAATAAATCTATAGCGCTAAAAAACAAACATCGAGTGCGTTTAGCTTTAGTTTAGTTGTTATCAGTAAACATTCCATTCGCTAACGTAGTTAACAATCTTGACGTATCCCCATAGGAACGAAGTAGAATCAATTCATTATCTAGTTGGAATAGAAGTTTACATAAGGACGTGAATGATGATTATTCAAGATGGCGATGGAAAGTTTGCTGTCACTACCCAATAGAGTCAGACATAGCAGGTTAGCTAAAATCACTAATCTCAGAAATTCACTGTAATCGTCAGACTAATACAAAGTACTCAGTTATAAGACGATATTCTAATAATGTCTAACATTCGCATTTAGCAGTTCTAATTGCATTTTCTGTGAAGCCTAATAGTGTTCCAAGTTAGCTGACTAACTGGTACTGTAATTATAGGTTGACGCTGTAGTTTGTTCCATCTATTGGAGATTCCGAAGGAGCTGAAAGATAACGCAATTTAGTAAGGAAAATGTCTAGGCTCGTTTACTTTCCTTTTAAGGGAAAGACAAGTTACAGGCACGAATTAAAAGTAGAAACGACTATCGATGTCCGGCAGTAAAGAAGGCATGAATTCTCGATTGAATTAATGGTTGGACTCACATAGGTCAGACGAGAGACTAATTTATTGTATTAAGATGAATGAGCCCCAGAGCAGAGCCACTTTAATCAGCGTCGACAATCTCTTTTCGTTTCGAGTCACCGAACCAAGAAATAAAATTGTCCATCGCCCATTACTCTGTGGAGGACCAACAGACTTACTTTGAAAAAGTTACTTCCGGTCCTTCTAAAGACGGCAGTCCCAATGGCATTGATAGCGTGGTTGACGGGACAATTGAATTCTTTTTTCCTTTCTTTTTCTTCCCTTCTGCGCGGTCCTTTAGAAAAGAAAATCAGTAGTGCTATCCCTGATTTCTTCATATACATATAACAACTTGAACCATTTACGTCAAATGGAGAAGAATTCATAAGAATCTCCTTCGCCTCGTTCACTCGTCTACTTTGATAAGTCAACGTTCAATTTGCATTTATGTCCATCCTCCAAATGTGCAAATATCCAGGAGTGTTTCTGGAAATTTAAAAAATCATATTTCACGTTTTTATCCGTTTAAATCTACCAGCTACCTTTTTTATTTCTCTGTCCTCATCGATCTCGCCAATACTTTACGTGTCCTTTTAACCACGATTTATCGTGTATTCTCCACGTGATTCGAACATGGTGACGATTTGTCACAATTCCATCGAATCCTTCACAAAATAGAGAGGAGTGTACCGGTTTTTATAGGATTACATAGGTTGCCTTCTGGGGCTGAATATGAACAGACGGATTTTCGCTTGAAGGTCCAGGAATGAATTTAGGACAGGAAACAGCCTGATTTCAACATCATGACAATGTGACCTTTCCCGGAATTCTCAGAGCTCAATGATCTCAAGGAAAAGGGAAAATCTTGCTTGAAAGAAAATCAGCGACCGTCATTTCATACAATGTCTATTGTACAAACAACTTTAAATCCAAAATCGTTAAAACAAGGAATTCAAAATTGTTTATTAAAATTGTATCATTATAAAAGATGCCTACGAGGTTTTAAGACTGAAGAACAATAAATAAAATTTGCGTAAACATATTTTTAAACCAACGTGCCAATTTCGAATTTATAATAGCAAGTATTTGAGCGTTTAAGCAGAGCAAAAAAAAGTGAAATTAAAAGTAACATGAAAAATGTTTTGAACTGGTAACAAATATGATTTACGATTGAACAACGATGTGTGCGGAAACCAATGAGAAATGTGTAGGTATAAATTGTGTGCGCGCTTCGACACAAAAGAAGGCTTATCTGAGCCTTCACAGAGCCACCAGTTTCTCTTTCACTACCACTTCATCCCTCGGCTGCTGGTTTCATACTGAATCCTCCCATTTCTCACTCTTTCCGAGATGAACAAACACCCCGTCGTATTACGGTACCAAAGGCTTCATTGCCATATAGGAAAATCCTAGGATTTCCTTTAAATACGCTGCGTCCGGAGAAACATGGTTGCCGTTTTAGCGACATTGACGAAGAGACAAACATAGAAAGGACACAGCTGGTAAGTCCGTGCCACGTTCAGGGTTTCATCTTGTTGGATTTTCTTTGCCAAGACAGAATGCATCTGCATAGTCTTGAAGCGCTGGGAAAAACAGGCTAAAATAAATTCATCCAACCGAGGTCGCCTAAATCATAATGCATACAATTGCAGACCTTTCTATCTGCAACACTATTTTTCTTATTCGTAAAAAGAAAAAATAAACCGAGGGATGCAGATACCGTCTAATACGTACTGAACCAGAAATTTGTAGAATATTGTCAAATGAATACATAGAAATAGCGAAGGATACAAATAGTCTCCGATGATATTGCTTAGGATAGAAGTTATTCCCCCCGCCCCTCGAATTTCTTTTAATCTAAAAACTGCAGTCTCAGTTCACCGTTGAAAAATCTCAACTTGTCTGAGTACATCCACAAAGAGGAGAGTCCGAAATCTGTTCTGTTTTGAATCCTTAAAAGGAAATGGGTCAGCTGATTAAAAATAAGAATGCCTTGTCATTGATTTTCACTAGCAAGAACGCAACTAGATGTCAACTATAGAACAGATTCCTGGACTCTCAACACAACCATCCCAATCTCGTACGAGGCTTTCCATGTCATTATTTCCTACACCAGGAGCGTGCGTTCGGTCCCGTCTATCATCATTCAGCAAGCAATTGAGCCCTTTGTGAGAAACACTCCTATTCTTTTATCTATATCTATGTATCCTTTACACTCCACAATAGTAAGAAAATTGTTTTGATACTTACTCCAGGACATACGTCGCTTCCTAACTAACCCAGGTAATTAATGAACTTCTAAATATCGTTATACGACAGGATTTCGTCTGAGCATTATTTTCATGGGTGAGATAGTCTCCACTGGGACATCTGTATCCTAGTCCTAGTATTCTCCGGCCGAGGATTTCCCCTCTATCCATTATCAGAATCATTCATCTTGTCTATATGGTGTAGAATAAAAAGTTCGTCAGTGCCAGGATAGGGACATCCGTTGCGTCGTTAAGCGGTCTAGTCATAGCCACCATGCTATACTATATGTATGCAGGATAAAGGTTCGGGACCTGAGCTTCCAATTCATCTCGCAAGCACGTTGCTTGCACGTTGCTGCAACCCCTGATTAATGAGATCAGCAGTTTCGCCGCCAAAGCGTTTTATTCATTTATTTGCGTGCGTCTACTGCCGATAACAAAATCTAGGTAAAGGTAATGTATGCGTGTACGTAGCTAGGTACAGAGCTATGGCTTCGTATATGAAAGCCGAGGTAAAGTTAAGCCATAGTATCTCGTGACTATAGGTTATACGGAAGGCGAGAAAAGGCTGTGTCATTCTATACATTGATCTGTGCCAATGGGTAAAATAATGGCTGTCGATTCTATCGTGAAAAGCTACGAGATTCTTGGATAGTTGGACTAAGGAAGGATTGATGATGGGTACGGTACTGGTACAATGAGTACGTGATTGGAAGAAAATGTATGAAATACGAGGTACAACCTGAAATACTGATAAATTTAATGCCTCAACGAATTCCAATGTCTCATTGGCCAGACGTACTTGTAGTTGGCTGATTGCCATAGAAACTTTAATAATACTGGTCTTTCTTGCTTTAAAATATTTGAACAGGAGACGTATACAAGGTCTAAGTGGACTCTCATTTTACAAACATCGTTATGTGTAAAACCGAGGTATAGTTTGTCCACGAGTTCAATGTGGTGTTTTTTTGACAGGATGAAATCATCGATAAGCCTCATATTTGCATAAAAATTATGCTGGAAAATATGTTGGTGCAACAGTTGCACTGAAGTATTTTCTTTAGCATATATTTCAGTGATTTCATGCGAAACAACGTACGAGTTCATTACCTTTGACCTGTCAAAAAGACACATTAAACTCGTGGACTGACTAATAGATACGGCAAAAGATGCTTCAGTAATCATCCAAAAGATCGTAGAGGCTGCGGACTTTAGACTTTTTAAATTGCTATGTTTGCCACGAGTGTGAGAGAGACAGCGTTATTTGCATTTATACAAGCACAACCAGCAGGCATAGTAAAAGTGCAGAATCTATTACCCTTTTTCATTTACTCTAAATTCCCACAAGGCTTGATATATGTTATAATTTTAATAAATTAAATTTTAGCATATTAATGCGACTCGTTAATTAGTTCAAAAGTATTAATGAGATATACAAGTATTTGACGTACGTAAAAATTGATAAAAGCGCAAGAAGTAATAAAGAAAAGGCATGAAAAGTGGAATGCTGAGAGAAATTAATTTGGCGAAGGAAAATACAGGCTCTCCGGTCGAGTGAGGTCTCGACCTCGACCCTAGCTGTCCTACAAAATTCTATCGTAAAGCAGTACAGGTAGAGGCAGGAGGGTGGGAAGATGATCCACCGTCGACTGGACGAGCACATTGTTTAATGAGGTGTTGGAATACATCAGAGATCTTGCGCATTAATTAATACCTAACGCTATAAGATGTATTCCCATAGGCGTGACAGGAGAGATGGGGACACATCTTTAAGGGATCATACGACATTAGTACTACGTCCTATAATTATTACTAGTACATCATAAAACATTGTTAAACAATCCCTATTTGTTACATTCAACTACCCCTTTGCTTTATTTGATCTTCCTAATGAAGCTTTGCAACGATTCTCCAAAAGGAATGAATGAATTTGAGATGCACTGAGTTCTGTTTTTTTAATTCCCATGTTTGGCAGGATGACAAATGTCAGAGTAACGAAGTTACATGAATTTTCTTTTAGCAAATAAATAATGTCATAAAATCAGTTTTGTGTTTCGTATTTGACGTGAAATATTTTCAAAGAACAATTTATTTCGTCTATTCTGGTTGAATAGGATTCACGATACTCTATGGATAGGTATCTACGTTATCAATCAAATTGATTAACGAATATATGTCGGATTTGTCTATTTGATAGAATATTGACACTTTAGGCAGTGTCGCGATGCGAATGGAAAATTCTGGATGCGAAGCATCGATCCCTGGCAATGGGTGCTGAATCCGATTTTTGCGAATGATGCAGTTTGCGTAACGTTGATATACCTATATAGTATAGGTATGATATTATGCACCTGCCAATTTGAAGATTCGGCATCGTTATTCAATTTTTCTTAGGGTCTTGCGTTAATCTCAACAATACTTGAACCGCCGCATCGAGAATACTCGATGCAAAGAGCAGGACATGTGTTTAGACATATTTTTTCTTCCCACCGAATAAGCAAGGACGACCTCTTGTTTATAGCAGGACAAAACCTGCGCAAACTGCAGTTCAAGCTGGAACTTGAAGTGAGGATAGCGGAGGGCTAACTCAACATTCTAAAACACGGCGTAAAGTGTCGGGAGAGAATACAAGAGAGACTCCAGAGGGGGAGAGGGAGATGGAGGGAGGGGGAGGGGGAGGGGGAGGGGGAGGGGGAGGAGGAGGAGGAGGAGGAGGAGGAGGAGGAGGAGGAGGAGGAGAGAGAGAGAGAGAGAGAGAGAGAGAGAGAGAGAGAGAGAGAGAGAGAGAGAGAGAGAGAGAGAGAGAGAGAGAGAATAGAGACTAGAGAAGGTAACGTTGTCAGCTGAGTTACGACGCAATAGAATTTCATTACAAGTTTCTCGTAAGCCGCCAGTACTTCTATGCAGTATCAGTTGGCATGAAGTTCAGCCCCGGCTTACCATTGCCTTGTGTACTACGCAAACTGTTGCAGCTGTTACGCTTGCGTCATGTTCTCGTAAGGTCACGTGACAAAGAATCACGTGGCGCAAATCGATCGTACAATTGCTCGGACAGGGATTTAGTATAAATTCGATAACCTTACAGAATTTTCATTCGAAAATTAATTTCTCTTCTCTTGAGAGACTCGTCTCTTTGTTTTCCTCCTATTTTTTTCTTCCTTCTTTTGTCTACACTTTCGGGAGGAAAATCGTTAAGCTGGAGACTACTTCACTATTACAATACATGGGCATTCTGGGTCTTAGCTAGGAATCCAGGACGAGTGTTAAATTAGTAGGAAGCTTGCTTGGCTCGCGTTTAGCAATCATGTAGCGCCAGGTACTTCACTGGTTTTGTTCAAGGAACGAAGGAATAAGGAATGAAGGAGCGAAGGAGCGAAGGGCATTCCGGTTTGCCTGACTGTCTTTCACTGCCAACAGTATTCATCCCAGAGTTATTCAGTGAGTATTCATCCTAATAATTCATCCTTCTAGCTTTTAATCCTCCTTCAAATTTCCTCTCTATCGCCTCTCCATCCCCTGTAGCTATACCGAGACATTACTCGATGAGGTTTCAGGTACTTTAAAATCAGAAGAGTCTGTACGATGATTGTGGATATTTTTACAGTGTAAGTGATTCTGTAATATCGTACGGTTGAGCTTGGATATTGTAAAAATTCTAGGGATGTTCTCTAGCCAATAGAATTCTCACGATAGAATATAATCAATCATCCCTTGATAGAATAGGTTTCTGAGTAAGATCTATGGCTGCCAATTTACCCACAACTATTACGCTATAGAGGGGCTGAAGAACTTCTCCTAGTATTTCCACTGAAAGAGCAAATCGAGAGTCTGAATTAGGGTCTTGGGAGAACTTAATAATAGACAACTGGTACCTAGGAAAAGTTCCGAAGATAAAATAGGCAGGTTCGTTCGTTTAAGTTAACCGTGCTAGAATTTAACGACGGACCCATTAAGACCTCAATAATTTTATTAGACGTGAGGGTTATATGGGGTTATTTACCGCAGGGTTAGACCTCAGCGATAGACGAATAGTCCCATCAGTCTATATCAGGCAGAGATATTTCACTTGTGCTTGTGGACAGGATTCTACAATAATAGTGAGTACGTATCCATCAGGAGAAAATCCGTCGAATGACTTCCAGAGGTGCTCTGTCGAAATTCGTAAGAGGTTCAATTAACTTTCCAAAGGTGCTGAAAAAGGGATCTGGGATCCTGAGGATGAGCTCTCAGGCGTTGCAAACAAAGGGGAGATTGATCCGCGTTGCAAAATTCAAATGCGACCAGGATTCACCGGAGTGTATTCTTCTTGGGAGTTGCTTGTGTTCTGGGAATATATATGTATCCCCCAAAAAACACTTACGTGTAAAAAACTACGCCAAGTACAGGAGTGCTGTGAATTCCTCTAACAAAAAGTAT
>JARQTJ010000357.1:418956-430303 GCA_030142635.1 Trachelus troglodyta
TGTCAATGAATTTTTCTCACATACAGCCGTTCATAAGATATTTGAGTCGAAACACAGGTACAAGAGATGCTTCGAGTTAAGAGTCTCGGCGGGCCGTGCCCTGTACGGCAGGTTGCCTGTACTTGGCGCGAGACTCGACCGAGTCTCTTGATACCCAAGGGACGAGGATACTCTTGGCGATGCTAGCTTAAAGACCCAGAGTTCAAATTTTCAGACTACTCAGAATTTTGCCCGTTTCGAACGTAATTGCGATTTCAACGATAAATAAGGACGCGCTCTGCAATTCGTGCCTCAAGAACGAATGCTGAGAGGTTATAGGAGGGTAACCTAAAGGGGGTGTCTAAAGGAGAATGGGTGGTAAAAGATAGTACCGTAGAAAGTTTAAGGGTAGAAAGAAAAAGTTAAGAGGAGTAGAGGGGGAGCAAAGAAAAGGCAAAGCTCTCCGCATAAAGATTTCAAGGCTGCGCGACACTGCGCTTCGAATCGATTTATGCTAACGACCATCTCGTATATCACATTACTTCTCAGGGCATGTCGTCATGCCAAATTGAAAATGGAGTGTTGCGCATAATTCTGCAAGCTTTCGAGGGAGAGGGGGGGAGAGAGGGGGGGAAGAAAAAGGTATGACGCACCGGACGTTCCATCGCGATAAGGTAGTATATAGGTGCGAGCAAATTTCCAATTCGAGACTTGAAAATCAGCCAACCGATATTCGCCTCTTGCATTAGAATTTATTTCTAGGTAAATCAGTGTTTATCAGAGTTTGATACACTGCATGTAAATCTTGCTTATGTACGCTCATGATATTCGCGAATGAAAGTCTAGGATAAAATTGGTGTATGGATATACGACGTTACCTAAAGGAGATGTGCACGGCCAGTGGTAACAAAGGAAAATATCTTTAATGGACATTTAGCACTTTCTATAGATTCCTAGGAATTCTATGCATTTTAATGGCTCATTAACATCACCCTGATATACATACTATCACGCGAGTATCCACTCTGCTCCTACGAAGCTTTCACACCGCGACTCGATATACCTGTGCGTGCATCGCAACAGCGCAGAAGTTTTAATTAAAAATATCATAGAAATCCGGAAAGGGATTTACGCTTGATATGCGCTCTCGCTATTCAATAGGCATACCCTGAAGTGCGAAATGCTGAATAGAAATGTAGGCAGTCAAAAGGTTTCATGGCCGGTAAGCGGCAAAACTCACAGAAAGTTATATATGGAACTTTTTCTAGAATTCTATAATATTTATTTTACCAGCATAAACAGCGTATCGAAGCAGCAGGTGTAATAAGCTTCGCTGAACTTGAGAACAGTATAAATGGAATTAGGAACGATGTGGTTAAGTCTAAATCTAACATTAGCTTGAGAAATTCAGAGACGCAAGAAACTAGCTCGCTTGGAAAATCCTCTGAAAATCAATTTCATCTATATAACTTGATGAATGGTCCACTACGCGAAACTCATTCGAATGGAGGGCTATGATGAAGAGAGCTGCAGGAATAACTTGGCCGCAATCCCTGTATCAGCCAATAGTGCTGTCCAATAGAGACAAAGTGCGCAACATTATAGGTATTAGGTTGGTACGCGTGAGATATTGGACTTGAAGGCTCATTGCCAAAAATTTACACCTTCAAATTATATTATTTCTCCGTTTAAGGTAATGATTCTTGGATAGCACGTCGACCTCCCATTGAAAATTTTTCGTAGTATAAATTCGCAATTTAAAAAGACTGATTTAAGAAGCGAGCAAAAAATTGCACAAGACTAAAAGGAAATGTAAACCGAAGTGAAAGAATTTACTCGTATTCTATGTAAAAATTGAAGCGATATGCGAATTTTTCATATTTGTATAACATTTGGTATTCTCTTACTTCGTATTCGTATATGTTTCCCTTTGTATTTCCATTGGCAGAATAAACTTGCAAATTTTACCGTTTTACTGTATAACGCCGCATGCATAGTTTTACTATTACACATTTGATTGATTTTGAATTTAACTTGTTTAGGAAATAAACAGTTTATTTATCGTTAAAGCATCAACTGCCTTAAACGCAGCAGGGACACTTCGTGAAATGGTGAAAGAATATGAATAGTTTTCTCCTATTCGCAAAGTTCACGAAGTCGAGTTTACCCTCAACCGTCTCGCTCGGTCTCACTTCGTTTTCTCTTCTGCTATCTGCAAAACTTTCGTCTGCTAGTTGCAGAGGAAACTGTGATAGATCGTGCGACGTCGTCGTGCAGCGAAACTCGCTCTCGGGCGCACGCGACTTTTAACTTGATCCTGGATCTACTCGCTAGACAATTCAGGACCAGCTTCATGCGTGTCAACTCGTGAAAGCTTAACAATAAAGTACTTAGGGACCGACAATGCATACGTTCGAGTCTCTAAAGTTTGTACCGCGTAGCAGCAGTGAATAAATTTTGCACTGGAAAGATTTTCACGCAATCCTATAAATTTTACAAATGCATCAAGTCTCTGCCATAGCAACGTATAATGGAATGCTAATCGTTCGACGTTTCATAAAGGAAACCATCGAAAAACATTTTATCGAATAGTTACGTAATAGGGAAATGGGACGAGCGATTTCCCTGGATTAATGGGATTCTGACATTATACGACAGAGAACCTGGAATTCTCAGGGAAGAGGGTATGCATATCGAGCTGTCATCCGAAATCGTGTTCGTGGTACCTGAACCATAGTTTGGTAATACTCGTACCTGCAATTTATGGTCCAATATGAACTTCCACAATGCGCTCATTGTTCATAGCGGGCAAAACGTTGCTAATTATTCCAATGGTTGTATAAATACCTTGTACATCTCGAGCGACTCTACTTAATGGGTTGAGAGTGACAGACTTACCTGAAAAAAAAAGGAAAAGATTATTTTATAAACAGAAGGTAATTAACGGTTTGCTGATAAGATTGTTTACACCGGCGCTCGTTTGACGATTTTACACAAGTAAAGGAACGAGTCGGCTTTGCGACTGTTTCCGTATCTACGGAGGTACATACATCGAGGAGGAAACTTCAGCCCGAGGGCTCTGTAATTCGATATCACAAGGTGTATCGTGAGTTTCGACTTGGCAAGCCTTCGGGACAACGCGGCATTTTCCCATTTCAAGTGTTCGGGCTGAGCGAAGTAACGACAAGCAACTTGACTCTGTCAAGGGAATCTGAGCGAAGTCAGCAACTCAGATCGAGATACTTCGATTGAAGGCTCGACTTTGCTAGATTGCTAAACTATTAGGGTGTTGCTGGGTAAGGCTTCGTAAAAACTCATTGAAATATTGCTTAGCGGTTGCAGCGATCGTAACTATGCTGACTGGACCCCTGTGATACATGTTGCCAACTTTAGGGGTATAATCCTGAAAGATCTGAGACCTCATTAAGTAGAGGCAGAGCTAGTAAACTCGAACTGCACGAACTTCCGCTTATGACGTGACGCAAACTTCCTTGGTGAGGCTCAGCGAAGCAATGCCGCATTGCGAGACCGCATAACCCTTTTAAGGATGTAAATTAAAGCTCTAGGCCATAACTGCAATAGCCGCTATTTACTTGAAACGATTAAGCTGCGATACGACTCGTATGTTTTCCTTTCCTTAAAGATTAGTGCCGAGAGGAAATACTCGGACAGCAATGAACATTCCATAAGGAGCCTCTCGAGTTGGTTGCTAAATATTGAGTTTTTAAGTATCGAGAACTAGATAAAACATTGTAGAAGAAAAGAAAATAATTTCTTCAGATAAGAGTTTCAGGCACTTTTCCCCATTTGAATTGTATCGAAATTCCTTAAAATCACGTTGAATGAAGTCGGAATCATCTGGTTCAATGAAGTAACGTGACACGAACATTGTGAAATTCATTGACAAGGTACATCGTGCAAAGAAAGTGATTTCGAAAGTTTCCTTCTGACAAACGTCCACAGTGCGTACCTTCGTCGCCAGAAAGGGAGGATTCGTCAGGTTCGGGCGATGTCCCTGGGGACTGCCATTCAGGACGCGTATCCTGTCTGCCGATTTCGTGTCCTCCGTGGATGTCCTCGAAATAACCCCCGTTGTCCGGCGAGAGTGATCTTCCGTCTCTGTATTCCCTGTACTCTCCTGCTGAGGAGTACAGCGATCGACGTCCCTCTCTGTATTCGGATCCTGATCTCTTGGAGAAATCCGTCGGTGTTGCTGGGCGTTTTCTGCCAATGCCCAGAGGTACGTTCACGAGTTTGTCGATCCATTAAAAAATGATACCCCGTGCCACGTAAAAGAAATAAAACCCGAATCATAATCTTAATGGACTTTTTAAAATAAATAACATGAGAATTTGCTCTGAATGACAACATTAACAGTAAACAAACAATCCACGACCATGAGCTGATTGTTTAAAAAATTTCTAAAGATTTCTAAGTTTTGTAAAATCATGCCTAAGCAGAGAGGTGAACGTACTCCTTAAATTCAGTTTGGGCAGCTCTACTACGTGCTGTAAAATCTCGGACATTTGCCGACGGCGTGGCCGAGACCCGTTTGCCAGTGTAGTCCTTGACTTCGGGACTGGCGTCACGGACATTTGCCAATTCAACTTTGGCAGAAGTCTTTGTTTCCTTGGCTGGTGATGATGGCGGAGACGTTGGTGGCGAAGGAGAAGGACTTCCTGCGCGACCAGAACTGTAACAAACTGCGGCCTTCCGCAGAGTCTCCCTGCACAGCTCGGAGAACATACTTCATCCCCCATGGCCAGCCCTTGCGGCCACTACCACAACCGACAACAAACCACCGAATCACCGCGCTAATATCCTCTTCCTCTTTCCCTTTTTTTTCGTTCTCACTTTCTCCTTTACTTATTCCGTTTTTCTATAACCGGATCGATGGAAGAATCATTTTTATCCTAGTTTCCTTCCGCTTCTTCCTCCTCTTCTTATGAGAGTCACGTTTTTGCAGTTTTCATCCTGATATCCCAAAACACTCGAGTCAGGTTCTTCTCTCGTGAGATACCTCTATCCCTGGGGACTAGATTGAGAAATGGTAGGAGTAGAATAACATTCCCAAGGACAAACTGAGAGACTATATGGCAAATCCAATTGGAACGAGAAGTAAAAGTGAGATAACGTTCAGACACATGAAATTATTTCAGAGAATTTCACGGATTTATATTATCGCAATGCAGCAGGATATCGTGAAAGTTTTTGACACAAGTTCTGAGAAAAATAATTCGAATGATATATCATTTAAATGCAGTGTATTTTTCGACAACGGGACAAGATAGTAACTGTTGCCAATGCAGCCAAGCGGTAAAAACAAAGAGAAAAGTAATTTATTGCATATAACACCAGACAATCGAATAATGGCGTGGTCGCTCGTCCGTGCTTGATCGCTTTGTGTCATCATCATCAGCTTTCGTGAATTAATCGGATTAACCTTTCAACGAAGCTTTTCCATTCCATTCCGAAGCATTTGAAACTCTCAGGATTCCTCTGCGCTTTAATCAGGACTCTCGAACGTCATCCGATTGTGAAAATCCTCTCGAAAAATAAAAACGTCAAATAACGTCAAACTAGACTGGCAAAACGATTCTATCGGATTCCCTGAAATTTCCGTTACTCGAATAACGTATCACATAATATTAATAAAGGAAACGCGTAGATATAATCCGTTGAGTGTGCGCACATGGTCGTTATTTTCCAAGAACAATTGGCAGCTGTGTCAAGTAAGGTGACAGCGTCGTGGTCGTAGAAGGCAGCAGGACGATTAGCAATGTCGCACCTCCTGGACACGAGTGTCGTGTCCTCGTGGCACGATACGACGTCATCCCGGCCAGGGAGGTGAACTCGCGACGGCAACGACCGACGGCGCACTCCGGCCGAGGACTGAGCCATGAAACCAGATAGGGCCACCCTCTTTTGGAGCCAGAGAGAAATGCTGATGGTGGTGGTGCTGGTGGTGCTGGTGGGGTAAAGGGTTGCTTTTGGCACTGGCTGTGCTTCGTAGCAGCGTACCAGCCCACCCCAACGCCAGCAGGACCAACGTACACACCAGGGGTAGTAGCTAGTAGCTGGTAGCTAGTATATACGTGATGCGAACGAGCCACCCTCCTTCGCGCGGCGCTGTTGCATCGATCAGTTGCGCACCACCTCGGTCCCATCCCTCGAAAAACAGCTCACATTCCCACCTACGGGAAACTATACCTTCACCTTGCTTTATCCTTTCTTTGCTGTCCTTCGTCTTCCGTCTAGGCTCATTCGAATTAATTCTCTCGGCAAAGAGTTTACTTATGCTTCATATTTTCATTGTTAACATTGCGTATCTATAATATGTGACTGATTATCCCAGGTCGTTAGGTTGTGAAGCAATTTGTAGGGGGGGGGGGATAGATGAGCGTAAAGGGTGGTAGTGAGAACTGCTAATGAATACCTTTGAAATGAATATCAGGCTGATGATTCAGGGATTTATACTCCTTTATAAGGATATCCGGGTGACGAGATATCTTGTGACGGTTTTTATTATCGCAATCTGTACGAATTGTATGAGCTCTTGGGACATTGTCGTTCAATCTCAACAGTTGATATCTCATATGTTGAAATCGGCTTGAAACACATCCATTTCCGAAAACAGGAATGTTCGGGACCAAGTATAAGAAGATGACCAGCATTTTTGATATCAAGGATGAATTCGTTTTGTTGCCAGGAAGTCCAGAACCTAGTGGTTTCCTCAATTCGCAATTCTCCTCAGGTTATGAAATTCCCTCTGCCGGTGGTGTAGATCCCTTCTTTCTTTATTCTCCTCGCATTCTTTCCATCCCTGCCTGTAATATTTCTTTGGTCTCTTTTCTCCCACGATTCTTGGCTCGGTTCGAGGCCATGGGAAAATTTACAACGGTGACTCTGCGTATGTAGTCATCGTTGCAATTGCCATCATTCTGCCTTGAGTTCCGCTTGAGTTTGTGAATAGGTAAATATTTATTATTCTTTCAAAGATGACCCGGTGCAATTTCACATTACGTCGCAAGACGAAGTCGTGAAATTTATCGGTCTACAGGAACCAAAAAAAAAATATATATCCAAATTTGCAAAGATTATTGCAGGAGGTCCTAGTATTACTGTCTTTGGGAATTTCGAAGGATTAAAGCAGCTGTGTCCGCTTATAACCCTTTGAGTCACACATTGTGCTACAGGTCAAGCAAACGAAAAGCAGCATCTTGCATCACCAAGAATGATAAGAGCAGTGGTTGCAGAATTTTAACAATCGAAGGCATAGAAAACTGTGACAGAGAAAGTCAATGATTTTTCGAAGCTTCGTTCACTTTTTCTTAACTTTAGGTAAGTGCAGCAAGAAGATTGAGACGTCATTGTTCCTTGAACGGGACAGGATTTCATTTCAATTCCAGGATAACTCCAAAAGGATATAACATATTTTATTTTATCGTTTTGCAAATATATACAGTTTCAAAAATAGAGTCAACAAAAAATGGCTAAATTCTTAGTTTTCAATATGCTTAAAGAAATCGTATCTCTAGTCTTGTAATATTAACTGAAATGACTATTTGAGAATTAATGAGATATAACATTAATTCGGTTGGTAATATGAGATATAGCTTTCCCGCAGTCACTCTTATAAAATTTGTTAATTAACCTTTTAAACACGCTCATACATTCGAACTTGATATCTATATATATATATATATATATACCTAGAAGTAAGTATTCGCCGAGATGTGTGGATGAACTATGGTCTATTCGCTTAAATCCTCCGGTGTGCAGTGTCGTCGAATCGTCGCCGTATCCGATCGAATTACTTCCGTACTTGGTTAGCAACAATTTTGTATTAAATATGTGATGACGGAGTCTAGGGCCCTATCACCTAGAGCGTCTTATCTATTAGATTTTCGGCGACACGTCTTGCTCGCTCACTGGTTATTTGGTGAAAGGGGCGACAATTCAACGCACTGGTATTATTTGGATTTCGCGATTAGGTGGGGATCTAGCGATTCCTAATAGATACAGGCGGAGTGGGGGCGCACTTACATTCCAATATATCTAGACTTGACACTCATACAATAAACGGCACACTCATACGTTACAAGGAGTTTATTCACGATTATCTTGATTATTCCCACTAGATATTTTATTTTATTGCTACATCAAATCATGGAAGTAGTATAGTTTTTTTGCTCTATTTTTATCTTTATTTAATGTTTGCTCATACAAACTTAACAGTCGTACGAATTGGCCTTATGAACTTTTCAACACACTGGCACCTATGAGCATTACTCTATATGCGCTGCATATGTACGACTGTCAATATGCTATGCCTACATGTTGTGTAAAACCCGTAGAGTTGGTATTACGTATAGGAGTGCTATTTGTACAGGGTGGCAGGGCAATGTCACTCTTCAATGGAGACCTAATCCAGCTTCTCGCATTCGCTTTGTTGATTCTTCCCCTCACTCTTTTCCTTTATTCTTTCAGTGCCTCTCTCTAGAGATTATTCTCTACTTCTATACGAATTTTCAGATATTCCAGAAAAATTCCTATCGAGCAACATTTCACAGATTCCTCGTCCATCTGTTCTCTCCACCCTTACAGTTTGACCCATAGATGACAAAACAGTCTCGAATCCGAAACTGCAAGTAAAGATTAATGGTCCTAGGATAAGGGATGCTGTTTTCGTACATACTCGATTTACAACAGTGCAGCGAGCATAGAGTATATACGCTTACTGGTCGTATGTGGGGAAAATGTGCTCGTTTTCTCTGATTATGAACAAAATATTCTAAAAGTCCGAAAACCAAGTGGCGGCCGCGTTGGATCAGGGCCAGAATAATATTTTGATGACGAGATCTTTCCGATAAAAACTTACCATATGTGCCATAGCTCGAATTGACTAGATGTGCACTGGAAGCACTCTGAATTTTTTTTTGTCTATTAACAAAATTGTGAGTAAAATAGCAATTTTATATGTTTATTTTCTCTACGATTCCTGCTTCGTACAGCTGCAGAATTTTAACGCCAGATAGTCTAGACTATGGGATAATCGATGAATCGCTAAGGGCAATATTCTCCATTAGTCGTCCTTAGCGTTTTCCTCTTTTTAAGCAATTGGCCTTCGCGAATGATTCGAAGAAAAAGCCTTAAAATAAGGAGATAACGATTCACTCCCTAGAGCAAAGTACTCTGCGAAGAAGCGAAACATAATTTCATCGATAGTATTATCGAACATTGTTCGATAAGAAAAAAATTGAGGCAAAAGTTGGTACTACCTCATTGGAAAGCTGAAGCAGAGTGTATACAGTTTTACATCTGTCTTAATGGAATCTTCAGTATCCAACGCGTTTACACAGAGGGTCACTGACAGTAAATGTAAAAATATGGGAAAGAGGGCGCCTCGTTAACGGATATTTTATCATTAAAATTTATGTCAAGGGGGATGCGCTAGAAGCCCCAAGTCTATAGCATTTAGCTTGATCGTGATAACGTCCAGCTTACACTAGCTTTAGCATTGTGAAGCCAATCGATGATGACCTGTGACGCCGAGGAAGGAAAGAATAAAAGGAAGGACAGAACGGAAGTGGCCGATAAGAGTTTCCGGCTATACGCTAATACGTATCCCTTCTTGACCCATGCTTCGTCTCTCCGTTTCCTCGTCCCTTAATCACATTAGATCTTTGGACTCGTACCTTAAGACTTGCCACAAATGTGATGTAGCACCGCGAACAGGGAGAGAGAAACTCTGCCGCGGAAACATTACTAAATCTGGGGCCGACGTCTCGACGTGTTTTTCTCTCGACTCCTTGGAAAGGAACCAACGGATTTCCTAGTTCTCGTGCGGGGAGTTGAAAAAAAATTCAAACTATATAACCGGTTACGTCAGCAAGGAATACCAGATAAGGCCGCATTCTTTCTGCCGAGGAGAAAGATTTCGCAATACGAAATTGTGAGCGGCCTTACCATCTACGTGTACCTATGCAGTCCGGCGGGGACGGATGATGCCGAACGCTGGACCAATTTATGCAGGCAGGAACGCGGCGCGAATTCGATAGACATTTTGAAGCTTAGACCAACCGAGTGAAATGACGATTTGAAACTGGGCCAGAGACTTTGATATATTTGTAAATGGTATTCACTTCCAATTATGTTGCATTCGATGCAGAATGGATGAGTAAACTGTTTCTAATAATATTTCATCAACTCAATAGAGGACACTTTGCCTTACACTTGGTTAACACTTTTAGACTTTTATCACAGGTGACATGCTTCATAATAGTCTGCGAGACGTTTATTGCAGGGTATTAAGATTCTTAGCAGCGCCGATACGGAGTACGAGAGATTTCAAGTAATATAGTTGTTCAGCAAGTATTCAAACTGGTAGAAATACATTCCGCTATATTGCACGATCGTCTTTCATAATTAGCTGGATATTCCTCAGTTGGGAAAACAAATAGTGTAAATAAAGATGGCTGTCCAAAACACAAAAGTTTTCTTTCGAGCATGCTACCGTTATTACTACACACCGTTTGCAAGTTTGTAAGTAAATACTACTGCAACTGCTCGGAATACAACCGAAGATTCTACATGATCACTTTTGTGCTGAGTGGTCGTTTGAAAACTCAAATTTATGTATTTCTTTGTTCTAGAATTACAGAAACTCAAGGAGCGCTACGCGAACTTATTACCTCTCATCATCATATGGTTATTCCTCACTTTATTCAGCTAGTTAGTACGATTTGCGTTTTACATTTTGCGGCTCGGTCAGCCATCTTGTTTAATGCAGGCGTTCTCCGCTAGGTATCGCATAGTATTCTTTCCATCCCAATAGGGATACACGATAAACAATGAATCCAATATAAATTTCGCTCCGTCCTTAAAATAGATCTGTTATATGAGATAACCTAATTCGTGAAATTTTTGGGAAATATCGTCATTACTGGATGATAATAGTCTTGTTAGAAAATAAAAAATGTCATTGACAAGAAAAATAATATATTATGTCTAACGTATGATTAAACCGTTACCCTAAGGAACGAGCATACAGTTATACAAGAAAGTATACGTACCCCGTCCAAAAAATGAATTACGCACATTTTTTTAGATATAAAATATGTATGCAATGTGTATTGCAACATTCATAGACAAAATACCATAGTCTTCGGTATTGTTATATTTCAAGTATAATTTTCGAATAGTTTTCTTGTATCTAATTTCTCTTAATTAAAGGCAACTGAGTTTTTTTTTAAGGAGCACATACATCTTTATGTACTGTGACGTGATTGTTCGAATCACGGTCCCAAGGCGGCTTCGGTTACCGATACAGATAACGTTCTCGATTTCTGGTTCCCTTCGGGTCGCC
>JARQTJ010000357.1:430403-441314 GCA_030142635.1 Trachelus troglodyta
TTTTGAATACACAATTAAAATGATGGGCCAGTGCTAGATCATATAATTGGCAAACATGTAGTGACTTAAGTACTTGGTCTCAATAATATGATTTCAATACTTTTTGTTAGAGGAATTCACAGCACTTGGCGTGGTTTTTTACACGTAAGTGTTTTTGGGGGATTATCCTTTTCCTCGAGTCGTCTCTTTAAACTAAATCGAGAGCGTCCCTTAAGGCCATTCTACAATGCAACGGAACACGTAACACGGAACATATAAGCGACGCGATATTCAATTGTATATTTACCTAATTCCATTAGATCCTCCAATCAAGAAAGAGAAAATCGTTTTTAAAACCGAGCGTTTACTACGTCTCTACGATTTTGGCTACGTCTCGGACATAGCAGCGATACGGAAGCGTTTGCTAGGGTCGATAAGGATTTCACGGAGCACGTAACGTGATGAGTATCATCGAGCATGCCCCGTTCCGTAATCCGTAACGGCTTATGTGAAAAAACAATTGTCCCGCCAATATTTTCATGCGTGAAATGTCATTACCTGTCACCTGTCATTATCTGGCAATATATAAATATTAAAAAAAATGTGTATGCGTTTATTCATATAGATAAGTAAATCATTACTTCATTTTTAAAGTCACGATGACTTTTATCGTAGAGAAATTTGATTTATCTAACGATATTGATAATGACCTCGTCTATAGCGTTGGTAATGACAGGTGACAGGTAATGACATTTCACGCATGAAAATATTGGCGGGGCAATTATTTTTTTCACGTAGGCCGTTACGGTGCACGGAACAGGGCATGCTCGATGTTACTCATCACGTTACGTGCTCCGTGAAATCCTTATCGACCCTAGCAACCGCTTCCGTGTCGTTGCTATGTCCGAGACGTAGCCAATGTCGTAGAGACTTAGTAAACGCTCGGTTTTAAAAACGACTTTCTCCTTCGTGATTGGAGGATCCAATGGAATTAGGTAAATATACAATTGAATATGGTGCTGCTTATATATTCCGTGTTACGTGTTCCGTTGCATTGTAGAATGGCCTTTAGGGAATCGGTAAGTAACAACTGGAAATGCTCCACGGTTGCTTCCCCAGAGCATCGGACGGCTGCTGAGTACCAGATCCTTAACTCGGGTCAGGGGGTTCCTCCCCTCCCATTAACCGTATCAAAACCTTATCTCCGCCCGCTGTATAGCCCTCTGCCACTCTTCAGCGGGGCGCCGGTATCTCAACCGGGCCTCTGCGGGTCCGTAGAGACGTCGTCTCCGTCAGGTACTCTCCTCTGCCTGGAAACTCGGTACGTCGAAACTATCTCCCCACGGCAGATTCGAGCACCTTGAACTCAACTAAACAGTAACAAATTTTCCGAGAGCATTGGCGCAACTGTACAAATCAACTCGAGAGCGTAGCTTCTGAGTAGGGTGGCGACTCAACGGAAACCAGAAAGCAAGAACGTTATTGGAATCAGTAGCTGGAGTCGCCTCGTGACCGTGAATCACGTCACAATACATATCGACGAATATTGTATGTATATAATTTCAAAATTGCAAATTGATATGTCTGCGTTTTCCTTACTCACGCAAATTTACATCAGTACAAAAGATCCAACTGTCTTGTACTTATAGCAGCTATAGGAAATTAGAGGGCTAGTTCCATCGATAATAACATTACTTCATAATACTTGCTGGTGTAAATCCAAATACCTGATTATGTTTAATTGAATTGAATCTTAGAAAACTTCGTTCATTATAGGCAATATACAGGGTGTCCTGACGATTTCTGGCCAAACTTTTAAAATTGGTTTCTAGAGGTTATTCTGATAAAAGAAGTATCTATATAACGCATAATTGAACTTTCATATATTTGAAATTATAGTGCAGTTACGGATTACAAGTTTTTGCATTTTCTTATTATTGAATTTATTTTGTTCAATATATCTTCTAAATCATACTCTTAAAAAATAATAAGAATTGCATCTGATTATCAGATAATAATTAGCTGCGAAAAGCTTGTAATCGTAGTAACTCCCAAAACATGAAAGATGAATCATATAATTATATAGAAATATTTTTTTTTAAATGACCTCTGGAATTTCTATTTCTAATATTTCTAAAGATTAGCCGAAAACTCCAATGGTTATTAACACCTAGTATAGTCTGCCGAAATATTTCAATAATCAATTGTGACCACAAAACATCTGCCAAATACAAATTTCGAACATTTGATCTGAATATGGTTGAGTATATAACACATATCTAATTATACGAAGGCACTCCTAGATTAATCCCCATTGCAAAGAGGATCTATTCAGTATTGACGCGGTCCAATTACGAGTCGAGATATATCCAGGCGAACTGCGAGCATTGTGCTCGAAATTCAATCGATAGGTTCTGGTGACCTCGGCTGACTTTTACTTGGGTCATGAAACGACGCGAAACCGTTCGATAAAGACATGCTATTTACAACGGCCTAAGGGACTTGATTGATCAGCGATGTTCTGTCATTAGAATCACAGCAAGCACTCTTCATTTCTCTATGTTCCGTGTACTATACATTGCTAAAATTTGTCCACGTTTCACTAATCTATCTGGAACTTATTAATAGTAAAGCTGTAGAATAAGTAAAGATTTTTTTGTATCTAGTTCTAGCTCTTGTAATTGACTCACGCGTTTCAAACCTATTTAATCACACATGCCGTATATATAGTATTGCTCGATTATACACGAACAGTCTGAAGAAATTGATAAATAACATATATAATATAACCTACATCATTAATAATAAATATTATATGTATTCAATATAATAAGGAATTTCCTCAAATTCAATACCACGTTAATGATTTTGTTTTTTTGGTACTTTACTATCCGTTTTACGTGAATATTTCTCTGCACCATTTCTGTTGCCCGCCACAAGTACTCGTTGTACATTTGTTCGATATAAACATTTTCTTACACATGCTGATTGACATATTACTGCATGAGTCTTCATATAGCAAATAGGAAATCCACTAGGAGGATGCTGAGCAATACCGTTACTCGTGAGATTCACAAGGTGCACGTTTCTATTGTCCTTAGAGAAAAAACGAAATATGAACCTAACCTAACCTATTTGTCGATTTCGGATTCTCTTACACGTCGTATCCCGAGATTCTCCTTCGTATCAGTCGATGTGGCTAATTCGAAGATGCAATTCGATCCGATTACGAAAAGTCCATCGGTAATCAAAGTTAAACAGCAATTCAGCGCAGTTGTCATTCTGATAGACTTGCGTAATCGAATACGATCGAATTACCGTGAAAAGTGCTGTGGTTGTTGAAAATGTCAGTTATCGAATAAAAAAAAAACAGTGAAAAAGCAAAGAGATGCTTTAAGTGATTCTCGATAGACCATAACAGACTGTACATACATATATGTATACACGCTGCACATCATATATAATATTACTTAAAATAACGTTCAATACAACCGTTCCACGATCTTATCTGCCATTTTGACTATTGCCAGTACCTGACCCACATTTACTCAAGGAAGCACGAAATTCAAGTTCATTAGTAATTTTTTGAGTAATATCTAAATGGGTTAAGAGATGAGAACAAAGGAAAATCGATTTCAAATTAGTAAAGAAAAAACAAAAGAAGTCTGCCAAACTAGGTTTATAGGGGTTCCAATTCGTGAATTCGTGCTGCACGATACCAAACTCAAGCCGAACAAGGCTAATATTTATAGGTTTACATTCTCGCACTGGCCTCTCCTCTCACACAAGTGTCAACTTCAACTGACGTATATCGATTCGTCCCTATCGCGCACGCACGTACTCCATTAGGCCAGGTGCTTCTAGTGATATCTAGGCAATTCGGAAAGTGTAAGGGGTCAACGTTCTGTATGGTATAATAATCAAAGTATAGAGCTCCCACCCTAAGAGACACCTCTGTACTAATTCGTTGTGGTAGCCTAACGTGACCCCCCCCCCCCCCCCCACTCATGCCAAACGCAAATATAAGCGTGGAGCAACACGCAGTCTTGCGTACGTATGTACGTACGAGCAAGCGCCTTTATACACCCGTGAATAGGCTGAGGCCCCCTCAGTCGACGATGCTCAAAACTCCGAGCCCCAAGATGGGACTTTTAGGGAGGGAACAGTGTATAAAAACGGGCTACAAGAATGGCTGCTCATTTTTGAGTCTTTGTGTGCACAGGACCAATTTACGGAAACAATGGTGTACAAGTGTGTTACGAAGCCAATGGACGAATGGAAAATCGATTGGAAGCATACTAAAAAAAAAGCAGCTTAACAACTGTATTCCCTGTGAGTGAATAAATAATTCATCAGGCGTCGCTTCCACTATCTCAATTAGCGCGTGGTGCCTCTCTTCTCATTGATCGAACTATCGATTGCGTCATGGGCGGGTCTCCGTAGTTATTGATTTCGTTGCTGCTTCATTACTCGGCCATGCCCGAGCTTATGAACAGAGAAAAAAGGGAAGAAGGAAGTAGCAATGAAAAAAAAATGGTTCTATAGGAGCAAGGTGTTACTGATAGAAATAAACATAAAGGGGATGTTATAACATGTGGGGCTATGAGTATCTGAGGGAAAAGAAAGGCCACCACATGATGCCATGGAGGAAGAAAGGTAACAGGACATTTTCATTGCTCTATACAGTTTTTTGATGTTACGAAAAATAGGAACTGACGTTACAACGAATAATGAATAATAAACAGGATCTAAAGAAATAAACTTGTAATAGTATAAAATTAAAGAAGGGTGGTTAGCGCCGAAGGAAAATGCTGGTTTAAAGTACACCTTAAACATTGGACGAATATCAAAAGGCACCGGCCATGCTCGTACTCTCTTGCTCGACCGATTCGTTCTATTGATTTATTGCGTGATGACTTTTCGGCGACCGAATCACGCCATTACTTTAACAAAAAAATATATAATACTTTTTCTTTTTCACTCCCCCCCTTTTCTTACTCCTTCTGATAATTATAGGGACTCCATAGTGCCGCTTATCGCGTTTCCACGTTACGGGATAATGCTAAGTAGTTTTTCCTGAAATTTTCATCCCGTAAAATCGCATACCAAAATAATATCTGTAATTACTTGTAAAAGGTAGAAACAAAAATATATAACTCGATCTTTTGCTTCCTTGATTCCACCATTTTTTACGACTATAAATCTAATCTACGACCGACCCCGGTGATTATTCGATTGCCCTGTAAACGCAGCGACAAATTACCGCCAGTCCTCGTTTACTTTCTCCGGAATGATTCACGCAAAGCAGCCGCGTTCCGTTCCGCCAGGAATGAAAAGGCAAGCAAAAGTAAGCAAAGCAAAGTAAAACTGAAGTAAACGGTAGTTACTGGGCGCACCTGTACCACTCAAGTAATTCTATAGATACAATGTGCAATAAATCATGGAAATAAATAAAAAGATGTCTGACCCCATTGATCTGATCTAGCATTGACCTCCCATCGTGATCTTGCGAAGATCACGTGTATCCAAAGATGGCGCGACCATCGCGTGCAAGAACCCGTCCTTACCACTCGGAGTGTCTATTGGATCAATCGTGGCAATGAATCCTTTACGGTACTTGAAAAGTCCCCGATGAGCACGTGTATCAATTTCAAATGACAGAAACAGCCTAATCCATCAAATGATTGGTGAGCAAAAAGTGAGCAAGTGGTATTAAATTTCAAGTGACAACGTACGCAGATCAATGATAAAAAAAAAACGAAAAAATCCTCAGTGGCTAATGCGATCAATAAAAAATGATCGCTGTCCAATAATGTTAGCTAATGGAATTTTTTTACTGATAAAATCAGAATGCCCAACTCCCAAGAGTCTTGCTGACTGTAGATTCGCAATAGGATAATTTTGAGAGCGGATACCTCTACCTTTTAAGTTTTATCTTCTCGATCTTCAGGTACTGAAGTCGACCGAATTGTAAGAAATGCCAAGGCGTCCATCGATCTTCCAACGAAGTCAAATCCGTACTAATGGACGCGTGCACCTCAAGAAATAATGTCCAATACATTTCATATCTCAAACTAAAACTAGAAAATCGTGTCGCTGGGTGGAATGAAAATAGCGATATCATCAAGCGTAACAGAAGGTTTGTTAAGTTGAAAAAAGATTTTTCGAAGTGGAAATAAATTTCTCTATCCGTTAGCGTCTGGATAATATATTATTATATATATACAGAAATACTTGCTATGTATATTTCTATGCACGTCTACAACCATTAAGTGTACATATATATGTATGTAAGACCATTCTGAAATTTCTCTCACGCAAAAGCAATTATAAGTGCAAACTCGTCATAGCGAGAAGTGTATAAATTATGATCGGCTATAACGTAGTCACAAGTGAGTTCGTGCCGGTCCCAAGAGATTTATGCAGGCAAATGAAAATTTGGATTCGCCGACACGCCGTGACATGGAGATCAGAAAATGCAAGGCAGCATCTTAATGCATAATGTATACTTACCGTTTAAGTATGGATAACAGTTCAATATTTAACTATCATTATAGGATTAATGCTATGTCCCAGCTGTGTGCCAGGTAACATTTAATCTGGAATTCTTATGCTACTCTGGCGATATGCGCTTTCTACTTCTCGCGTGAGATTTTCAATTGATTCTGCCAGGCAATAAAATTGCAGCCTGATGGCAGAGAGCAAAGGAGGTGATCTATCTATCGAACGCAATCGAGCGTAAAGTCATCCATAAAATTCGTTGTAGCTACTGACGATCGGGATGTCGAAAGAGCTACCATAGGCATGGATGCTGGAGAGTATGATGAAAGAAATAAGAATGAGAATTGGAACGGCATTGTTGTATTCGATGCACGTGTAGCCCAGAAATCGAGTAGAATTTCAGAAGAATTCCGTCCATTTTTTATCAAGAAAGAAAAGAAATTCATGATACCCTCAAGAGCAATAACGTATTCACCGTATAGAAAGCATAACGATCCAAAGATAATCCACAGCTGTCAATATTATGCGTGAGATAGAGATATCACGGCGAAAGGTAAATTTTATTATCCCAAACTTGCCTTCCCAAGGCGGATTTGCGAATCGTGAGTTAAATCGCGAAGAAAGGTGAAGGGCATCGCGAAGGAGCTACAGAATTGTTTCGCTAGACACAGCGGGGAAGCGGAAGAGAAAACAAAAGAAGAAGAGCTAGTGGGGGGAAAGAGGATTCGAGTGTTAAATGAGCCTAAAGATAGCAGCTAACTAATGTGGGATTAACAGAGTTGACAAAGAGAGAAGAGACACTCTATAGCCTAGCAAATAAGCAACTGGAAGGGTGCACGTGTAACCAAGATGTGTTCCGGAGGCAACCATAAAAGTGCTTAAGCATCTGGCTTTTGTGAGTATGGTCGTGTTTATGGTTACGAAGGTAGGGCACGTAAGACTAGACCAATATATGACTTTGTACAGGTAAAATAGGCTAAGGTTTATACTTGAACTTTTCCACCGTTAAGATGGTAGTCTAATCTATTTTTTAATTCACTTTTTTTTTACACTTTAGTGTAGATGTTTTAAGCATCCTGGACGAAAGTGGACAGTTAGACGAGGTAACGGAGCGAAGCTGCCTACTTTCCAGCAACTTTAATTTGACGATTTGACAATTTCGAAAAGTCTCGTTTCAGAGTACCTGAATATCACATATCTATATATGCTTTTGTACTAGTTGAAAATTCATCATTTTAATGCACAATAATTCCAAGTTCCGCTGGACACCTCGCTTCATAGGATTTCATAAGATCATTATTAATTAACATGCTTGGCACTACTTTTCTACGTACACTTCTTCGCATCCTTCGATCTCGATAATAACAAAAAAAAGGGGGAATAATATCGGGATGACAATTGAAACCCATGGAAAGTCTTTACTGTCAACTTGAACTTTCATGTATTCCCATAAAATGATATCGTAAATACATATGCACTAGATAAAATTTCAATCGACCCAAAACGATTCACGCAATAGTCATGGATGGACAGCCAATGTAAAAAGTACTAAACACGAGATTCACGGTTAAAGATAAGAAATAAGAAATCATCACCACGTGGCTGCCGCTCGGATGTCGTTCTATTCCTTTTACTTCCTTATAATTCTCTTGACCTCTCGAAAACTCGACTGGAGTCATCCTACTAAGTCATTGGTCCATAGCAGCGGAATTGTTCTAAGGTGAAAGCGCACTACTGTAACGCAGAGTCAAAGACGGCCGAGAACAAGGATCAACAGATATAGAGTAAGCTGAATATTGTCATAGATGAGAACGCTAATGAACGACAAAAGAAAATAAGAGTTTTGTCAATATAGATAAAAGTTCATCGCCAAGTGTTTATCCGTAAGTAAACTATTTCTCCTTGTCCGCTAGAGGCTAAATTCTAAGATTTTTATAGAGCCCAGAGCGTCCCGAAGGTTTCGGTATGTTACGTGTCGTTGCACTTGACTTGCTCGACACAGAAATACCTATAGTCCTATAGTCAGGCATAGAGTTACATGCTCGGCACGGCGCACTTCATTTCTACGAGATGCCTACACGATGCTCATGGAATATTCAGAAGTACACGACACCATCGTGAGGCAGCTGTATGTATAACGAAGTCCTTGCAAAATGTTCTCATAAGTGACTTTTAGGGACTTACCACGGTTCTAAGTTAAAACTTCCAAACTTATATATCAAATTTATTGCATCCGTTAAAGGGCTTAGGAAGCACTGTGATAATGGAATATGTTAAACGACTTCTTGTAGAATTTAAGTTCCTTAAGTTCTCGTCAAAAAATGTTAAGAAGTCTCCTATGTATTTTTTACTCTATACCGTGTACCTTTGGACGATGTTAAATTCGCATGTTACCCACTTATCCTGAAATCGTGTACCCCATACATTCGACTTTCTGCCGCCCACAATTATCTTTCACGTTTTTGACTGTGTATTTATCGTCTTATATATTTACAAAATTATATTTAATCTCTTTTTTTCTCATGGATTATTATCGAACAGTGAAATATTGATCGTCGTTTATGATCTGCAGACCATAGTATAATTACACAGTTTAGACCCACGCGATCGCCAACTACATGCTAAGTGGTTAATTTTTTATTAGTGTAGGATCCGTCCACACGATTCTAGATGCTGAATACATCGCTTGGGAATCCTGTCGAACGATTCACGACTTTCCAGCAAATATATTATATACCTATCATTGCCAATCGACTTTGGCGCTGTAACTAACGTACAAACTTTATTTGCGGAGAAACCAGAGTTGCCGAGAGACTTATATCCGCGATGCTCTCATCCCAGATCGCGTGCAACGTAAAGCGATTTAATTCTATTAGGCTGATTAACTTCGTTAGTTGCACAATTAGATTTAAATTGTGCTGCTAATGGCTGCAGTGCTGCCTGCTCCTTTCATTCGAACAGACGTATTTATGAATGCTGGTAAAAGGCGCATTCTCACACTGTATACTCTTTGACTTGCGTGTTTCGCGTTTTTTTTGTATTTTCGAAATTTCGAATTTACTCTTGTACGTTTCTTTACACGAGTAGTCATTTTAAGTACATACTTATGTATGCGTACAAAGTTTAACGTGTACGAACGTTCGATCCGATATTATGAAAGGAACTGAAATATTTGCAAGTTTACCTTTACGGCGCGCAGATAGAATCTTGTTCATTTTTTTGGAAATTCTAGAACATGGTACTCACCTGAAACAGAATAAAAATCACTAATTGTTAGTACATACTCGGACGTGTCTTTGTAACAAAATAGTAATTATTCGTGGAAATAAAGTGCGCATCTCAATTTTACGAAATGTTTTATTATTCATACAGGTGTGCCCATTAACATTTAATATGTTGATTGAACACACTCCAAATGTGTCGTTGGTTGTTTCAATGCAAATGGCGTTAAATTGTATAAGCCTATGTTGACAATTTATCAGATCTCCTCTACGTGTTAAAACACAAAACACAAATTATAATACAGTTGAAATGAATCGAAGCAACGTGCATGCGGTCATTTTACACGTGTCAACAGGTGTAACACGTATTTGTCGATCTAATGCATGTGTTATAATGGCATATGCATAATATTTATCAATTTCGATTTTATCCAAGAATATCAGTTATGATGTTGCGCAGATCAGCATTTGATTAAGTTTCTAGGTACAAAAAAAGCCTTATGAAAAAATGAGAACTTTGCCCAATATCATCCTTATTAGGGACGAATATATTTTTCATTACGCGTAATAATATAAGAAAAGTCAATTTTACTGCAGTATTTTAAACTTGTCTGAACTATGAGACAAAACTTCTATGTATAAGATTATCGAATTACGATCCATACCTATATAAAAGTTTTTCACGTCTTTCAATACAAATTTTCAAGATTTTTTCATAAATTCTTATAATAGCCGAACTCGTAAGAAAATTTGCCATTGCCAATGCTCGTTTGCCAAAGGTAACGAATGGTTTTCCATTGATTTACATTGGTTAGCCAAACATTACCTTTGACAAAAAAGAAACATGAGCAATAGGAAATTTTGCTAAGGGAATGGTTGTAGTTTACAAACTCCAAGGTACCAAGATCAAATCTCGCCAGCCAAGTCAAACATTTATTTCGTAAATTTAACATTTCTAGAATCTAACGTTAAACCGAGTAAGTCCGTAACTTTAATGTAAATGCAGTAGGACAACTGAATAATACGTATAAATATGTTGATCTAACATACTTATATTTGTAGTGTGTTCATGTAGGTTTCAATGAAATAACATTTAAGGATGGTATTAACAAAAGATAATAAAGGATGAGGTAATGATTGTGAAGTTAGCATCTCATGTTCTGGCATCCCAAAAAAGAAACACAGTTCCCTTCGCATCCAGTAAAGTTCC
>JARQTJ010000357.1:441414-453249 GCA_030142635.1 Trachelus troglodyta
AGGAACTATGGAACTTTACTGGATGCGAAGGGAACTGTGTTTCTTTTTTGGGATGCCAGAACATGAGATGCTAACTTTACAATCATGATGAGGTAGGTAATTCTAATAATTCTGAATATGATGAACCAGTGAACTTGACATTTAGCGTAAGGTTAAGGTGTAAGGGTGCCATAATTAAACTACTCCCGTATATATTAATTGGGCCGTGAGCAATGAAATTAACCACGGTCAGGTTCTATAGTTATCTCTAGAAGATATATGATCGTTCTAGCGTAATAAACAATAAAGAACAAAGACTCGGAATTAGTGACAGTCGCTGAACTTTCCATTTTACTCGGGCAGAACTTTCCTACCATGCTCCACACACCTTGCATCCTATATTCTGTAATATTATTTATGCTGCTTGATATTTTTAGGAACAGTTGACTCGAGTGACCCAAAAACTATTCAAAAATCTTATTAATCATACATGTTGGCTATTTTGCTTTATTATCCAATAATAGTTTTATTATATAGAGTAACACAGGGAAATGAAGAAAATTATATTATTAAAAGAAAACTATAATTTTTGATAAAAATTATACATAAAAGAATTATATAAATGAACTCAAAGTATGGCGATGAAATAGCACGTTGATAAAATTACATTAGAAATGTTATCGTTATATTAAAAAAAAAGTGCCGATACATAAGGACAGAAAATTCCATTGGACCATTTCGAAAAATTCTAGGAGGAAAAAATGAGCTATGTCTTTAATGAAAATTTTTATTCCACTATGAGAGACCAAAAAGGAAAAAGGAAATACAGAAAGCAATAGTATGATTTTGCAACACGTTTCGTAGCAGCAGCAGCAGCAGCAATGACGACGTCTACACCGAGTATCAAGTTTTCTTTCATTGGAAAACTTTTTTTTTAAACTCCAGGAAAATTTTCTACCAGAATGTATTTTACTATCCACAGCTCTCCAGTCACTCTACTATTCAGTTTTCACTGCGAATGTAGCATCGAGGAAAGTTCTCTCCCGCAGACAACTTCGATTGTTCGGATTTCAACGTCCAAGCGCAGTGAACTGCCAATTTCACTTGAGAAAATAGGAAAATTCTTCCTCGTAATGAAAGTCTCTAGTTTTCTTGCGGGGGATAGTCGCAGTCTTCCCCGAAAGAGACACGAGATTTCCAAAGTGCTAATAAACATCCAGGTGAAAATATATATCAAAAAGAAATAAATTGTATATCATTTATATACAACTAGCTTCAGGTGGGTAATTGCGGGGCGGCTCGATGTCGTTTTATATCGCTCATTCTTCTGGAGAAAGCAATCTGAAAATTTCCAGATGTATCTTATCAAAAAGTAGCTTAGATATTGGAATTTGTCGCTATAGTATTGAAATGTAATAATTAACAATCAAACATTAAATCGTTCCCTATTATAGATGTTTATCTATAATCAAGATGTGACCAATACTAACCGAACATACAAATTATATATAATTATTATTTTTAAATAAATAATATACAATCATTCATGTATATAAGTAATAGATAAATGATGTAAAATTAATTATGTATAATTTGTATTATAATCCTTCCACCAGTCAAGCACGACTGAAAACCACAATATACAGTGATAATAAAAAATGTGCAAATCAATCCAGCCAGCAAAAGAAGTATCCTTGTTGAAAATACATACAATGAAGTCTATTTCAAATTTCTCATTTCGAGCGTGTCCGTTCCGTGAATGAGTCACAATACTGGCCAATAAATAAATAGAATTCGATGAACCTCGATAATTCATATCCATATGGAGAAGCAGCTCGATGTATATTTATCTAGCAACATACGGCTTACGTACAAACAAGAATACACGCCACACCCTATGTACGACAGGGAGATATTAGAAATCCAGTCGAGGTCCTTGCGTGTTGCAGACGTGTTGGATGCCTGTACTGTCAGGGACGGCAGTGGCATCGTTGCCTGTGACCTTTTACTAACTGCTAGATATACCTTAATATATCCATATAGTATATATCAGCTGATATAGTACAACGATATATCTATAGAATGGCCTTCGGTATCAGAAGATACGCGATCCTCCAGCTTCGTATTTCACAAGACAAAGGAAAGCTGGTGCACTTTATAACAGCGAGTCTTCGGGATACGTAGACTACAGAGAAGATCGTCCGAACGAATCTAATCTTTTATCTCTCTCTCTCTCTCTCTCTCTCTCTCGCTCTCTCTCTCTTTCTTTCTCTCTAGGTTGGACGTAATCAACCGAATCCACGAGACGAAAGATAAATATATAGATATACTATCTAGAACCAAGTGAAACGCGAAGACCCTTTTCAATTAGGCACAGAGCGAAGTACTCTTGGTGCTGCAGAATATTCCTTTTACATTGGACTTTCGGTGCTTATACTTGTCTCTCGCTTTAAGGAAGTCTCGCTATATAAATTATCCTTAACGAGTAAAAGACGCCTGGCGATGGCTTGCTGGAATTATCTTGGCTACTCAGCTTTTTTAACATTGATAATTGGTAGAACCACCCACGGACGTTTCTACTAATCGTACAATGTGCTTACACGCCTACGGTCTTTCATCGTAAACTGCAGCCAGCTGGAAGATCTACGAGGCTGCTCGTACCTACGTCTCCTGCCTTGCTCTCTCGTGTAGCTCCATTATACACTGTATCCCATTAGATTTTCAATGGAACATACATTCGAAATGGAGTTGGGACTCATTCTCGATAGAAGCAATTTTTCGCTCTTAATTCGTAACGTTCACTTAATTATATTCTACTTGGACACCACACATACTTGGGATCCAACTTGATGATCGGAGAGAAACTCGACTTGACTTGCTACTCTTTTAAGTTTTGCGATTGCATACACACGCGGACTAGTGCATCATTGTGAGAAGTGGTGAATCGGCAAGTCGAATAAAAACTTAGACGTTGTGGTAAATAATGGAGGCAACCTAGCAAAATATTTCCAGTGTCGCGTACAGATTCGCACCTGAATCACGTTTCTACGTACCTTTGCGCGATCCCCCGGCCCCCCGTTGAGATCCCGACGGGGCTTCGTTCACCATGCGCTACTGATGATACCGGAGCAGCATCTTCTTCATAGGACAATTACGAGTGTTCTCCCGGAAACAAGAAAACGATGATCTCGCGTCTCATCTCGTGGCCTCGCAGACATTGCCATGGGAATAAAAAGGTAAATGAGTCTGACCAGGCTGGAAAAACTAGGGAGAAAAATTCTATCGCTCGGGAATGTGACTATCCCATTCATCCGCTTTTTTTTTTCGTTTATTTTTTCTTCTTGTACCCTAGTGGTCTTATTAAGAGTACGAAGCTGCGAATAGGGACAATCTTCTAAACAACGACGCGGCAGTCTTAATACTTCGCTACTTAAGAAATGAAATCGTCACTCGCTACGTCGCGTAGCTACAATTAATAAAACAAATTCCGCAGCTTTCCCCGAACAGTCGCATTCCACGACGAATTTCACGAGTCCGTAGTTTGGCAACAATGAGCGAAAAAAGAGCAGTCATTACGTAATCGTCTCGGGGAATCGATTATCGGGAGAATTCGATGGTCCAAATTCCATTACATACACTGTCTTCGCACTGGTATTACGTGACGTTTTAAATGACCACCGTGTTAGAATTAAAGGAGGCGTAAAAGCGTTATGGAAACCAGAGTTCAGGTAATAAGCGCGGATAATTCAAATAGCCCAGGTAAAGAAATACGCGTTGTTGCAATAACTCGTGAGATACTGTGAAAAAAAAACGAAAAAGAATGTATGAATAGAAAAGAACTGACGACGTTAAAAAAAACAATGCTATAATACGGCAATCTTGCACGTATCCGTTTCGCAGTGCAGAATCAATCCGAGCCCAGTAACGCCAACCGTGCGTGGCGTCTGGAATATTTCTATTGCGAGGCCGCTCTCAATTATGTCTTGTTCACACGAGTGAATTATGTCCTACCAAATGTGTATACATGCACCAAATACCGGCTGGTTCAGAGACAGAGCCTTAGGCAAGGCTAAAAACACAAATTGCTATACCTCAAATTACCACGTGTCCTACGCCGCTGCTCCAACTTGCTCAATTTTCCTCTTCCTCTTCTCTTCTTTTTCTCACGTCTAGCCACTGCCGGGTGCAATTACGATAAGCCTCCTCACTCGGAATACCTAGACCTTAGACACGGAGTAGATGCCTGCATGGCAGAAAAAGTACATTCCAGCCGGCAAATAATTTAAACATTCACACCGATTCTCGTGAGGCTAACGAAGCAATGAAAGGAGTTTAAGCTGCCTCTACAATGTTGGCGCGTAGGACGAGAGGCGACGTTTTCATTTGGAAGCAAGACTTAATGTACGTGTCTCTTCTTAAGATACATACGACCTACATGAAGTTAATGTCATTATAATTTGTAATGCTTTTGTCAAAGCGGTCTGGAAGAGGTAAGTGGAAGAGAGGGAAACAGCTCAGGCTGACTTAGAAGACGTCAAAGAAGAATCTATCGATCGGTATACCGAGAGCGAGGCTCCTTCGGCTTACGAACTGTGTCACGTCGAGCGTAAACCGACTGGTCAAGAATAAGGCTGAGCGGAAGAAGAGAGGAGAGACAAGGGTAAATGAGTTGGTACGGGAAGGCATTAGATGAGTTAAATAAATAATAAAACAACAGAGAAAGAAGCGCAGCTCGTATATACGAGATATAGAAGCCACGAGAATCCTGTGTAAATCGGTTGTTTGCACTTGGGCAATCCTGATGCGAGTAATTAGTGTTCTTACTCTTATTTATTTTTCCTTCCTCGCTTCTGTATTACGTGGCCATAGACCTGGTCAGGGCACCGTAAACAAGCAATCGCATTTGGCAGACATGATTAAAATAACGGTAAAATAAAACAGTCACGTTCTGGCTAGTTGCTGCGTATGTATACACGTCTTGCATGTACTATACGTACATAGATAGGATTCTGACCTAAGATAGGAAATGTCCTATTTTGAAAAAGATATACGGAAATGAATAAAAGAAATAAATAAAATGACTAAATTGCTAAATATAAATTCAATCTCTTTTCAGGAAGTTCCAGGGTATTTGCGACGGTTCGCGTAATTGAACTATCGTGCTAAGCTATGATATTAGCTGTTGGACCGACTACAGTCAGATCAGAGAGTTCACGCTGTCCTCGTGGCAAGCAAATAACACAGTTAACTTTGAGTAAAGTTTGCCTGTTAGCGAACAACGTGTTGTTAAGATTATTAGTCTCGTTCGTGGTAGCCGCCATTTGGCCTACGGCGACAGCCGTCTCGTTCGGTTAAGCCTTCATTTAGCCAGGGAATAACGTCATCGAGGTATCACAAGTGTTACCAGTATAATGCAAGATATTTCTGAAATGAAAATAGTCAGCTGTCGATTGTTACCAATGTTCATTGATAAAGACTCTTTCACGTGGAGAAACCCGAGCAAGAATCGCTATACAAAGAAACGTCCTGTGACTCGTAAAATAATTGGATAAGGCAAAAGTCGCAGAGCAAGCATATTTAAAATCTTGATAAATACGAATCGTGGTAGATTAGATCGATTGGTCGTGTAAGAACGACAAACAACCAGAACGCTCTTGTATCGTGGTCTTGTATATGGATATAGCTATAGGTATAATGGCATCGACAGCCATGACGTAACTAACCAGGAAACAGACAAGGACTTTTGTTATACTCGTGTCCTTAATCGAATTATTCCGCACTGAATAAAGGAACACGTTTCGAAAATTATAAGAATTACGTAAACCATCTTTGCTAAGTGAGCCAACACTTATAATGTTGCTTGACAAAGTAGGATGATCCAGAATTCCGTAGAGACATATCATTCGTATCTGGACAATGTAAAATGATAATTGGAGGGTCTTTACGTAAGTTAGAGAAAACTTTTCTGACTTTGCTTTATACACCTTTTTTTCGATCCTTTTAATAATGATTTGCGGGCCAGCCTTAAATCATACAAGAGTGTAAGGAAAGCACTTTTATCGGTGCTCGTAAAGGGAAACCCACTCCACTCTCTCGCCCCTGTCTCCCTTCCTCTACAGACTCACTCCCGTTTCATCTATCCTTCCAGAAATTGCGAATCTCTCGTAAAGCCTGCTCCGTGTAGCAGAACATTGCCGCAACGTCGGTATTAACTATGTACGAAGCCATAACGGAAAAGGCAGAAGTTGCGTTTATGGGTTGACTGTACATTTTACGTGAAAAGTAATTCCCGGAATCGAAGGAGATTTAGCAAAATGATAAAAAATGACAAAAAAAAAGGCTTAAAAAATGGAGTCCCAAGGGATCGTATTTATCGGACTGGGTGCAGACTACGTAAAATATAGATAAAATCAGTCGCTGATTTTTAGACTAAATGCAGAGAAACAATGGACGACGTTTCTTAGAAGTATGCTGAGTATCGCCGAAGAATAATAATAATACGTCAATGGGAAATTATAAGATCGTTAAGTCGATTGCTTCATCGCTCTACGTGTCGGTTCATATATACACCTATGCTCTAAGGGACACGCAGTTATTACGGGCACAATAAACACCTGGGTGTATGATCTCGGGAGAGATATTTTTCTCTTTTCTTTCAGTGTTATCGCTGGTCGGTCGATGCTTCAAAAGTAAAATTATCTTTCTCAATGCGCATCTTGTGTGCCTAGAACAAATATAATAGCGAAAATACATCGCGTTCTTATCACAGATGGAGAAGAGATTCGTGACCCCACCTCATTTTAGGCAGCAGTTATCATTGGAATTGTAACCAGTAGTGATTTGCTTTGTACGCGATTCGATAATTTAATTAATAATGTGAGCTTCGACCGTTTTTCAATGCATATACCACGACTGCCAATTCAATTATCTTGCACGTTTTGCTCATGTAATATGCATTCATTGTTATATACGTCATTGTTCAGTCGTTAAAGAAAAACGTGGGTCATTGGGGAACAGATGAAAATAAGTAAAATTAAATTCATGCAGGACAAGTATACGTGCCTTTAGGAATTAATGCATATTATCGGGTTAATAACGTACTTACTTCTTCATATAATGAGAACGAAGCTATGTCTACCTAAAAATCTGAAGTTTCGTGAACAGATAAGCCAGAGTTCCACTTTTAGTTGAATACAGAATAACGACATACTCAACGAGAGGGTCAAGGAGATTGATAAAAATAGTAGTAGGAAGATAGAATTTTTTACTTTTTAGGGAGAACTAAATATTTAATTAATTTCACTTTAAGAGTTTTTAAAAAACGCAAAGTATTGTTAGTAATATATGAATATCGAGAGGAGGGCCACTTAGCGTGCTTAGACTCATAAGATATACAACCTAAAGACTCACATAGCCAGACGTTGCCACGTGGTGCCGTGTGAAGAAGGTTCAAATGAAGGTTAAAGTCCAGCCCGGCAAGATCCTGTCGAAGATGAGTACTGTCCATGACAAGAGCTCTTTCCGGTAACAGGAAGAGATGATCACTTCCGTCAGCAGGGCCCAGGGTTCGCGGTACGCCGAGCCCAGGAGGCCCTGAACGGGCTGTCAACATTCTAGGCGAAGATGAGTCCTCGGCGATCGCCTTTCCAAGGGGCGCATTATTTGACTCTGTACCCGACACGCTGATCACGAATGTTCTAGCCCTTATGAAGTATCTCCTCCGACCTCCGATAGTCCTTTGTACGTCCGAGACCTCGGAAAGGGACGAGCTGATTTCAGATTGGCGAATGTCCAGATATTTATAAATTTCTCCTAAATCTCTTTGTCAAAATATCTCAGGGTCTGGATGACTAGCTTCAGCACCTTTGAGTCTCTCGAGTCGTGCCTGTATCCTTCTACTAAAATGTACCTTCTGTTGTAATTCAGCACGCTATCCTGGGATACTGGCGTACGTTTATCCTCACGTATTACACGGGAGAGACTGGATACCAGCACTCTCTGTATTCATTGGCTGTTAAACGGAGTTCAGCAAAGAGACTTGAGAATTTTTCCCAGGATTCAAGTCGTCTTCTGCTTCAGGTTTTCTCTGTTTTCCAGCAGCATCACAGCAAATACATAAGATTCCTGTCAGCACGCGAGTCTGCTTCTTTCCTCTGATGTATGGGGTCACTTCTAAATGTGGAAGTCTGATTCGTATCCTGACGATCAGGTTCTCTTGTCCGATCCTCGAACTTCTCCCAGCCTCTGTCCTCGTACCGTTATTTGTCGTCTCTCGTGTGGACCGAAGTAGCTCGGTGAACTTTTCGCACTACTGTGACGATGACGACGAGGACGAAATCAGTTCCTTGCAGAGCTCAACCATCCTGGTGCTCGATAGTTTGAGAATTACAAAGCACGATCGTATATCGGTTAACGGTTCGACGTCTGACAAGGTTGGAAAAGAAATTTTTGATAAATGATTTCTTCCTTTATGGTATCCTTTCTTGACCTCAAATTTACGTCTCTTCGAATGGATGACTTTGACCGATGCCAACGACAAGGTTGAGTCACCATTTGTCAAAGAAGTCTTCTTTATTGGCGCAAAGATCTCTTGGACTGATGACACAAGTAAATTACGACGAAGGAAAGGAAGGAATAAGGGGAGAAAACGCACAACAGAACACAAGACGGAATTCAAACTTGATCAAATGGTCAAAGTGTCAACGTCATGACCCCAGCTCTTTAAATCATAGTCGGTGATCTGTCAGATTCGAAAGAGACACGACGGTTATGTAGAATATTCCAATATTCCTGCTGGTCCACATAAAAATTCATAGAAACTTGTATTTACAAATCCATTTCCCCAGTTTCTCAAGAGAGCAATCATACAAACATAAACAGTGGTACAGAACCAGTTATAAAGAAAAAAAAAGACTTCTTAACAGATCTTTAAAATCATTCACTGTACACTAATAAACGTTATCAGTGGCACCAGAAACAGTCACGATATACGTGACAGCCAAATATACGGAATGTCAGCGTAAAAGAAAAAAGAAAATACAAACAGGATATTTAATATATAAAGTAACAACTGGGAATACGACGAATCCGCAAAAATGTCACCTAATGCAATCACAGTATACACGACACACGCCGGCAAATCGCACCTCGTGTCAACCTGTCACGGTGCTTATGTTATGTAGTAGCACAGCAAACACCGGTATATTAATACTCGCTCAATGTTTCGACGTATGACGCTGTATATGACGTCTGACTCTCTAGAGAAGGCTTGGGTATTCGTGACGAACCGGGGATCGAGGAAGAAGGCAACGTAATACGTCGTAATGCGTCGCAACGCGAGAACGAAATCCGGACGTAAACGCAACACGACACGACGCGTCGCGATCCTCCCTCCGTCGCGGTCAACGTTTGACTGAGTAGGCACTGCGCGACGCACGCTCCTTCAGCAGAGTGCCGAGGAGTGTCGGGCAGCGCAGAACCGATAGAGAAGCCCGTCGCGAGCGATGATAATGATCCCGGCCGTTACCGACACAAGAAGTAAACCTACCTATCAGTGCAATATCATTGGCTATTTCAACTATAACCCAATGCGCTGTTGCGACGACATCGTTGCTATCATTTTTTTAAAGAGAATCAGTAGAATCGATGCAATTATCGTATAGAGGTGAAGTGAAGGGTAGTGAAAAGAAAAGTTTTCTTTTCAGTCACGGAGTGACATGGGGGAGAATAGAATATTGTATATATTGGACATGTGTATTGGTCAAAATGGAAAATTGATACTTTATATAATGTAAAGATGGCGAGAAATGGTTGACACTGTTTTTTTTTGGTCTGTGAGAATAGAGAGACACTGAGTGACGCGTGCGTGCGATAGAGCAGCTTGATTATTCGTCTACAAGTTTTCCGGGTCGGAACGAGAACGAGGGAAGGTAAAGGAAGGAAGAACAGTGTGACGCGATGTAAGAATTGTTTATTGAGTAAGCAAGAGTAAAAAATGGCAAGCAGGGCGTTTGTACTGGCCATTCCAGTAGCTAGCGAGCGATAAATCGACTTGGCTCGAACGTAGTGACTCCACGAGGAAGGATGGAAGACGCTGGTCTGCGGTTAGCAATTTGCGCTAGTTTCAGCTTTATGGCTGGGAAATGTTTCAGGAAGTCATGTCGAAATTATTCCATCCTGTGACACGCAAAGCCAACCCTCTTTCCAGGCGAAAACGTTTCCCGGAACTATTCAGCTTTATGTACTTTTATTAGGCTGCACCATCCTAACCTAGCCCAACGGCGCTAACCTTAGGGGAACACCCGTGTTTATTCCAGAGAAGGCTAAAATTCAATATCGAAGGATTACTCGGATTGCACCGTCGTAGAGGCTGGAAAGATCTTCAAGAATATGTGGTCCAGGGTGTTATCTTAAATTGCAAGATGAAAAAAATACGGCTAAATCGAAGTAATTTCTGCACGAGCAGCACGACTATCCAAGATGTCGAGAATTGGAATCGATGACCTTTTATGCTAGCCAATATGCTAGAAGCGCGTGACGTGCTTTGTTGGATAAAGTGGTATCGCCTGAGATAGCCGAGACATGCACTGCAAGCACTGTGCAACCATGCACTGAGCTTAGAGGCTAAAAAATGCATACGTAAGATGACAATCATGGCCTCTGTGGCTTCTTTTCGTTTATCACACGCGAGAATGGATATTCGTCTAATCTAACGACACGGGAAAACTATTGCATTCCTGAAACTATTTCCCGTCTAATCTACTTGCAGTAATTCTAGTCCTAATTTCGTTGAGACTTTGGCGGACTGTCGACGGTATCTATTTTGGTATCATACACGCAAATCTTATTCAATTCGAATTTCGACAGTATTTAGTCGACTTCCGAGGAATCCTCATTTCATCTCTATCTATTCGACGTAGATTCGCTCAGATTTAATTTTAGGCTTCCGAAACGTTTCAAGGTTCTGGCTTAATGCGTCGATTTCTAACTCGGCTAATTATAAAAATACTCGTTGAATCGAATTCAATTGTAGATGATATTATTATGCATGTGACAATTTTATCATTCGAAGGAACGTCTACGTTGACTTTGATACATTGTTGGGAATCCAGTTGGAATTGTTTGTATAGTTACGATTGCTCGGTTGAGGGATCCCCGTTACACGGAAGCCATTCGACGATCGTTATTCGTAATTCCTACGGCAAAATTGTACGCGTGAGCATCGTGGAAACGATCGCAGAATATTTAATAGGACTTGAGCAAAAATAGATACTGGACAGCCACTGTCCTGGTCCTTGCTCACGAAAATTTAGGGGGTAGGCATTTCTGCAAACATTTAAATAGCTTCCAGATAATGGAATAAAAATCTTGGCACGTATCCAGAACAAAAATTACATTCAACCTTCAATGTATTTCTCAATACGGAACAAGTTAATAAAAAGAAAAAAGCATATATGGCAAAGGGTCCAAATAAATATTGATCGTTCAGGACACGTGTAGCGCCATAAAATAAAGAGACACCCTGTAGATTTAACTTCCCTAGCACAGTAGGGTCACTGGCTAAGATGAAATTCAACAATTAGTGTTAATACGTGTAAGCCCTCTCCCAAATCCTTCATGGCCTAATGGGATGTAAAAAAAAGAACCTACGTGCAGACCTATATAGGTACATACATATACAGGATTACTCAGTTAAAACGTACCAGCTGAATATAGCCCGTTTATTCGATCCCTATGATAGAACCTACTTCAGTTGATGCGTTTATGCTGAATAAGCCTGTATCAAGAGACTCGGTCGAGTCTCGCGCCAAGTACAGGCAACCGGCTGTACAGGGCACGGCTCGCCGAGACTCTTTA
>JARQTJ010000357.1:454344-504762 GCA_030142635.1 Trachelus troglodyta
GAGAAGTTCCCCGAGGGACGGTACAACGTCCCGTATTTAGAAACACGAGAGTTCTACTATTCGGGATTTTGTGACGCCTGTTATAACGTCACAGGACATAGACTCTTATGAAACGTGGTTCATCGTGTGTCGAGGTCCTTTTTCAAAATCCTTTAAAAAATAACTATAATTGATTTAATAAAATATAAATAAAAAATGAAAATCCATTAGAGAATTAAGCCGCAGAATACATTAATCACATCCTTGCAGTATGTATGCTGGTACTCTGTGTACCGTCTAATCCGTAGAAATCTGTACAGGAGATAAGAGGATACGTACGTGCATACACGTGGCGTGTAACACGTTAGACGAAGCCGTGCAAAGTGATCTTCTTGGCAAACGTCAAATTACAGCTTATTCAGGGAACTCGAGAAGGCGTGTCCCTTTTTGCTTGGAATCTAACTGTTAAATTGGCTCCTTCGACGTCGCCACCGATCCGGTAGCTTTGCGCAATTACACGAAAGCGCTTCCGTAGGTGTCTCTCTGGCACAGTGTTATCTCTATCCTTCGACTGAGAAGATATAATAATTGATCATCGACAGTCCATTTGGAAATATTTTTCGACCGAAAGGCACTCTAAGACAAATTGAGAAATTTCGAGATTCGTCTTACTGGACCTTTCGCAATATTCTCGATAAAAAAGATAGTCAAGGATCGTTAATGTAACGACATGCGATTCCTTCAGGAAAGTTTCATTAAAAACAGCCACAAACATAAATACACAATGTAGTATCATCTCACATGTTCAAATTAGTTAAATCTATCTTGAGTATATTACTCCTAGCCCTTGCGGCACGTAACCGCTCGTCTTACGGATAGAAAGTTACCGCGTCTTGTTCTCTCTTTTCGAAAAATTCATAAATCATCCTCACGACGCAACTACGAACAGAGAGCTATGTCTTGCTCTCTTTGATTGATCGATAAATTTAATTGAATTATGTGGACCTTCACGTGATTTCGACGAGAAGTTTCCGGCGATCTTGGAATATCCGTTTCGAAAATCGGAATCGCGCTGCGAATCGTTTCCATGCGAAATCAATTAAATCCTTGAGCAATTACCGTGCAATTAACTTTGCAGCATTATCAGCTGCTAGTTATGCTGCTTATTTTTTTCACGTTTCCTGCGCGTGCGAAACGGACCAATTGATCAGGTTGTTGCCGAGCGTGCTCGATACGCTTCAGACGGTTTTCCTCCCTACCTAAATTTGGATTCTTATTCGGTAACGATGGTAACAGCATGCGCACCTTAATATTGGACAGAAGACATCCTTCGTAAGTAATCGTATTAAGTGGCAAAAGTTGAAACATGGTATACCGACATAAAAAAGAAATATAAAGAGAAGGAAGGAAAGTCGAATGATGTCACTCTGACTGTACCTACATAAATATATGCACGAATCCACGATACCAGAGAATTACCGTTGCGTGCCTTTCATAAGCCTAAAGTATATCACGACCCTGACTGGAAACTCGCCTATATTTTTTCTCCTTTTATTTTTGACGAAACACGAACCTGTTAAAAAAAGGTTAATTCGCGGCGGGTTAATTAACATTCCACTAAGAGGTTGACATGTCCCATGGACACCTTCGTGCAATAGCCGCAGGTGTGGATTAGAGAAGAATAATCCAGAGCTCTTTATCTACTGTGACAACGAACGGGATCTGATCATCATTAAAATAGCGAACGACAATTAGTAGATGATAATGTTTTCTCCTATCCGCTAAGACATTTCTTTGGCAACGAAGTTCAAAATAAATAGGATACCTGGATTGGCCACTAATGCTTAAACTATATGGCGCCAGTGGGTTTCTAACGTTTTCCACAATTTTCGTTATTTTTTACAAGCAAATCGGTAGTTTCATAGAAAGACATAGATCGCACGCTCGATCGAGCACAGAGCTCGACGTCTTCTTTTCGAGCAACTCTTTCTGGAGCATTCCCTCGTAAAAAAAATCTATCGAAACTCCTCTAGATTATTTGCATTGATTTAGGATCGACTGTGCGTTAAAAGAAATGTTAACTATATACTGCTTGATCAAGTTCATTCTGTCTTTACTTGTAGGAGATTGTGTAAAGGATATTCGGTTATAATACATTTCCGGATGCGTGAAGTCTAATTTTCATGAGACGTTATTCAGCAGTTACCATAGCCAGAAGGAAGACATTTGTTTATCCGTTGGTCGTTAATCATTACTAAGAGCAGAAGAGATGAGATGAGAAGAGAGAAGAAGATCTGACTGTATGAGGTGGTACGGTACAGAAACAGAATGTACATATAGGAATTCTTAAGGATTCTAAAGATAATTACATGTCTCGTCGAACAACTTAATTAACCCAGACCAATGCTTTCGGTACAGTAAAACTTTCTAATGTCGAGTCTCACGGTGTCTGATGTACCGAACGGAGATTACTCGAATAAAAAGATCCTTTCATTAGAGGAAACGCACGCTGGTATCAACGGAGGAGTGTCTGTACGTAGATATGTATATGTATAGATGCGAGGTACGAAGTAATGCAACGATTGTGTCAGTGCACTGCAGTTTATTGGCGTCCGGTTGCACCTGTCCCTCTCTTATAACCCGTAGCAACGTAATTGTCTAATTCCCATTAAAGATTCTGGGTTGGGCCTGACTACTTTGCGACACGCTTCGAAGAACCTTTGCTACCAACTTTCCAAGGGTCACAGTCTGGGTAACGTAATGTCAAGAGGTATCTTCTAATTGTATCGGGTGAAAGTACTTGTAATTCTATATGGTCACACTTTCATTGCCCCACAGTAAAAAATTGATACTAGAACTTGTATAAGGATTAAGAAGATAAATAGCGACATATATTTCAATCACGTTCTCAGAGCTGACAAGCGATTTAAAATGATTTCATTTGCTGAATACATTGCTTAACTCAAGGTATGTGCACTTTACTCATACCTGAGTCAACTTTAGTTTCAGTTCTTTATCTACAGATGAGCATTGTAAGTGGACGTGGCTCTACTTTACGAATGTGGCAGTAGACCACCTAAGAAAGGGTTATAAGTATTCTTGAAGAAAGAGTGGAGTCTGCGAGATCAAGAGAGCTTTGTAGAAATGAAAGAAGCAGACGTGGAAATGCAGAAACGTCATCTAGGAAAAATTATAGCCAGACAGACGTAAAGTTGAGTGAAAACTGTACTTGTCCAGGTAGCATCCAGCTGTTCCAAGCGTCTACAGGATTGCGCTACTAATGAAGAAGAACAAATTGGAATGAAGAGGAACGATGAAGCACCAGTGAGAATGAGAAAAAAGTGGACTTTTGGTTTAGACGGTTCTTTCGGAGTACCGAGCTCAAATGCAGCTTTCGCATGCAAAAGGAAATAGACGAGGTTGCCAGGGTGACGGCCGGCGCCGACGTAGAGGGTCGATACGACGCCCCGACGGCGCGACGCCGGCAACGTCACCGATGCGTACCCCAAGAAGAATACACTCGGCATTTCCCCACATCCTGCTTAAATTCAGTTCAGCAGGTGCCATCCTGGCTCCAGTTATTTTGCGATGCAATTCTTCGCAGAAAATTTAAATGCAATGGGTGCAGTAACGAATCGATCGTCCGCTTCGTAAAATGCATTTTATTGCATTGATTTCTGAAAAACGGTCAAGCTCTTGCAATCGGGTTGTCGTATGCAAAGTTGAAAAATTATGACTTGCTCGCCGTCATTCGCATGCGATTTCAAGAGGATCGAATAACAAAGGCTCCACGAGATCGGTAAAACGGTTGAGCTTAGAAGTCAACCGGGGGAAAAATCGCGGGCCTATTCGATCGCTCATGCAGAACGATGACACGGTCGCTGGCATATAAATTCTTCTTGTTTAGCTTGCCTTTCATTCGATCATCGCGATGGCCTATTTTCACGGAGAAATCGACAACAGCGTTTTCAAATCGTTAATGCCGCTCTTTCATCATAAGTCTCTTTATCGGTTCACCTAAAGCGCTAAACACGCAGAAAGGTTACAATTGCAGGGCAATGGTTAGTGTTCAGGCTACAAAAAATTCTATTAGCAATGACAATTTCATCAAAATTTACCGCTACGATTGCGGATCTCGTTAACTCAATTCGTCAATCTTATTAAAATTGTCATTGTCACTGGAAACTTATTGCTGTCCAAACACCAACCGTTGTTCCAGTAAGCGCAGCTATGCACTTTACTTCCTGTGTATATTTTCCATTTTCTTATTGTTACAATACATCATCCATCCCCCCTCAACTTCTGGTAGAGCCTACGGAGCGAGGCACCTGCTCTTCTTTTACTGTCAAACTGGCTCCGCAATTAGGACTATCTATTTAGGACTAATTGTGACAGACAAGTAACGAGCAATTAGACGAGTTTCTAAATAAGTGACGCGTACCGGACAATGCTGCTACTACGCCTAAAGACATTCGCAGGAACGACCACATTCTTTCGTTTAACACTCTCTTGATAACTATATTATATGCTATAGCATATCATGATAAAAATATTCATTGATTAATCGGTGTTAAAATTCTCCTGAGATTCGTCCGATGCGCAGAGGCATTGAGCTTCGTGATCAGAATCAAAACGTTACGCCTTACTATTATGCTGGGCTATTATGCTATAGGAATAAGTGGCTGCTGGGACTGCAGCTGTTGTAAGATTATCGATCGCTTCGCCTCTGGCTGTTATCGTGAACGTGTTACCTTCTGTTACTAATCTTCCTGATAAAAACAATAATGTAAAGGCTTATCAGGGACAGGACTTGTACCAGACGAAAAGAGTCTATAAGGAAATGAAGAATTTTTCATTCTTAATTGTTTTTTTCATTGCCATTGTTAAATGCAAAATCTACATCCGGTACAGAAGCGTCAACTTCAACCACGAAGTAAATATATGTATACATACTTCTATGAGATTAACATATTGGAAAATAGTCAAACAAATCCGGGTTGAGGATGCACATTCCGTTAGAAATCTTATATCTTATACTGCTTATACGATTTATAATCTACTGTTCGATGATTTATTTATGTATTATCTGTAAGAGATATCAGCGATTTCCTTTCTGGGTATATTTATTTATTTCTCATGTACGAGAAACTAGTGAATTTTACCGTGGGAATAGATCATTTCCCAAGTATTACTAGTGTATGTACAAATAATCGCAAGCAGTAAATCAGGATTTGGTTGCTATCCAGTAACGCATCCCGAAGCACCGATGGTCAAGGCGATAATATCAAAAATCAGATATGCGGAACCTACCCGTGCGCAAAGCCATATACTACAGCGAGACCAACTACTTTTTTCCAAGTTTTAAAAGAATTTTATTCCCTTAAAAACGGAAATTCAGTACGAGTTCATCCACGAAGCCACGAAAGACGTCATGCATGGTGAATCGACTTGCAGTTTGTCCAGTCTTATTTTTCGCGAGGTTTACCTCATTTGCAAAGGCGGAAATCATCCTCACGCATCTCGCACCCCGATAAACGCCGTATAATCCCGGAAGTGATGCAATATCCCATAAAGCCTTGCACCAGTGGATTGGCACTTTTTCTACTGAGACCGATATTTACTAGCAGCTATTAAAGATTGCGAGATGGAATTTTCTCGTTGCGCTTGTGAATTCCGGCATGCCACAATTATTAGCGTGTATAAACAAGACACGTGTATACTCGACTCACCCTACTCTTCTACATTATATGGATGGTATAAGTGGAAATATTTTGAAACTTCGATGTTCCAGCGTTTCGACGATTTAGAATGATCCGTTGAGAATCCCAATTATTTTGCATGACACTATTAAACGTATAGTCGGTCCACGAGTTCAATGTATCTTTTTGAGAGAGTTTACAAGCAATGCAATCCTTAACAACTCATTTGTGCTTTTCCATAAGATATTACAAATATATGATATAATAGAAAAATAATGTATATTTAGTGCAGTGACGCGCGTTTCTTGCTGGAGACTTTATTGTTTTCAATCTGTCAAAAAAAAGCATAGAACTCGTGGGGACCGACTGTAGATACATATAAGGAAATTCTTGGGTTTGTTGTTACCGAAAGCAAGCATCTACCATGAAATTTCTTTTGTTTAACGGCACGGATGAAGGTTAAGGGAAAGTGAGAAAGGGGTGAAGAAAAAAAAAGAGAAGTCAAAGAGAGGAGAGGGGGAAGGGCCATCAGGACAATATAAGGAGGTCAGGCTGATCCCAGAAGAGGATCGATTAGAAATGCAAAGAACGATTTGGAGCGCTGGTGAAAATCGGTCACGGGATGGCGAATCGATGCGATGCGGAGCAACGATCAGTCGTTCAAGTGACAGTTTTGAGGTCTGACCCTCGAGCGGGTAGGCACTCCGGATTAATCGAGGATCATTGTTCGCAAATGGCGAAGATGTCACGGGCTAAATCGTCACAAAATTGTTCCCTTTCTTTGAGGTTCGTTCCTCTATGACATCGTGTCATTTCACTCTTTTTTATTGGTTCTTCGTATCCGTAGCATTAGTTGGTAAAAACTTTGAATTTAGAGAGGACACGGAACGCGCGGCGCCGCTGGGAGCGAGCCAAGCGGACGACACTTTTCATGAAAAGTGGGACGGGACCCGACTGCCCCATGCCCCCTGCCCCGTGCGTCCTGCCTGCTGCCTGCCTGCCTGTTTATCTGCTGTCGTCGGAGCGACAAACTTTGTCTTTGGCGATATTTTTTCACGGAAGATTTTCTGATACTTCCAGACCCTGCCAAAATGTCTGTCGGTTACAAACAAAAGAGATTAAATAAATGTACCATCGGTAGCAAGGTGTTTTTGGATAGAATATAAAATTATTGACCGAGTATTCCGAAAATATCGTTATTGATATTAATAAAACCTTGAGATATAAGACGAGCTTTGGCACTATTAAATTCCTCGGGTGATCCAGTCGCATATCGTTCACACGTGGAGCACGGTTAATTGATTATCCCTAATCTGGACTCACCTGTAACAAATAAATTTAAAAATTATTAATTTTCCGCACCATCAGGATTTCAGTGAAAATGATCAGATATAAGAATCGATAAAAATTAATTAAAAACGTGTACGAAGCAGTTTCAATTGATCCTGCAATTTATAAGTATGATTGTAGTATAATGACTACCCGACACTCAGGATAAAATACAACGTATGTAAATGATTCAGGAAAAGGGCGTAGATGCGTCAAGGCGATCCGATTTCTTTATTTTTCTTTTCGTTCTCTTCCTCACCCCGAACCTCTGGTTCACGTGCGCCCGCTATAACGGAGTCAGCAGGATGTGACTGACGAAGAACGCCACGTTGCGTCTTGTTCCACCGCATATGTTTGTTGATACCAGAGAAGCAAAGAAGAAAAAGTAAAGGAGATACTGTCGGTCGAATTGTTTTTCTGAAATTCGATTCAATCGCTAGCCGACACGTTCACCGCTTTTAGAGTCGTACACGAAAATTCGGTCGTTTAGGAAAGCGTATAGTAACGGAGTCAAATGAGGCTAACAAAGCCTCAGATAGTTCAGCCAAAAAGTCCATAATAATGGAAAGTTACCAAAAAATATTTAGCCAAAAAATCACGTAGCTGTCTAATAAAAGTACAACGTACAGTTGCTCGCGTGGATGAGAGTGCAACTACCTACAGGCAATCAATATACAAATCCGTGTCGGCTGTTTACTTTCCGAGCATACGCGAAGGATAAATAGTTTCTGCAGAACTCTGTATGATCCACCGAGAGCTCGTTTCGTGTAGAGCTTTTCCGCAGGCGGCGCTACGAGCGGTGCACGCAAAAGCTCTGTTCGAAGTATCTATATCCAATAGACATATGTATATCACCATTCTGCGGCACAAATGTGAGAGACGGTAAAAGCATGCAACTTATGCGACAACGAGACGGTGGGCGTTTTCACAACTTTTTCCAATTGCGACTGATGGAAATATTCTGCCTCCTTTTCCAAAACACTATAGCCCCGTTTTATCCACTGTCTTGAAACGTCGACACACCATTTGGCAATGCGTAAAATTAGAACTCGCATGTTCCGGACGATTCGCGTTCCTGTATACTTCAACCTATTTTCGCATCTGCCTGTAGCAGAAGACAAGGAGCTCTCCTTGAATTACAAACTCCTGTGGATTCGATGCGTTCACTGGACCTACGCGAAGCGGATGAATCTTTTCTTGATTCTCTCGATACAAATGATTATTCGGTTACTCAATTTATCCGCTATGAACAAAGCCACGGTAGTAGTTGATGTAATCCTGACTGACTGATTCGAGCAGGTTCATTTTAATCTCGGTCGATTACCAGTCCCTTGCATTAGTTTCACATCGAGATACAATGTAACCACAACTTCAATCACGAGAAAGACAAAATAATTAAAGAGTTTAAAGATACGAACAGTTTTAATAGACACGTCTAAAGTAACTTACACCCTGAACTCATTTTTCTTCACATTGTAGAGAAACGAGCATCGATACGCAACAACTGTATAAGTGAAGAATATCGAGACATTATAATCTAAGAAAACTCGTTGAAGATAGAGACCAATTTTAGCATGTTATTTAGTATTTGCGTTAAACTATTCACGGGATAAAAATCGCCATAATTATTAACAGGATATAAATGGTAGACATTATCAGTCTTACCAACGTCAAAGATTCTCAGAATGCATTGTCGAATGATGGCATTTCTATCAGTGCCAATCGAAGGACAGTTTAAGAAGTTCTGTAAAATCTATAGATCGTGACTGTACGTGGTTTTAGTATTAATTAGCAGATTTAATTATCAAGAGATAAGCTAGAAAGCTACATTGACCCACTATGGTAAGTACTATGCACATGAAATGGCGCGACTGAGATCCAGAGAAATGTAAATAGCGAGAAGATAAGCAACGTAAACTGAAAATGCCGATGATCTCTTGTTCCCGAGGTCAGCTAATTAACCATCTCGTTACCGCATTCTGAAAACGATTATGCAGATTGCACCAGAGCCGAGTCCCTAGCTACTGCCGCCATCGCCTTCCTACCTTGCAAAACTGCATTTGCATGATTCAACTACCTTCGTTGCGAACTCTTGCCTAAAACGTAAGGAGTCCTGTCGGCGAGTAATAACGTCCTCGGTGCATCCTCCTACCTGGCTCCCCGTGGGAAAGGACCAGAAGGAGCTGCTACGAATTTACTAATAAAATTATAATTCCCACTCTAATTGCACAATTTCATAGTTGCTAATCCTATTCGAAGCCTTTAATCTTTTTAGTACGACCAGAGTCGATAAGAAATTACATAAGACAGCAGCAATATCGAAGAATCTGTACCGAGCACCCATTCGCATGTTTTCACGAAGATAATTTTCTTGTCTAGGGAATAAAGGAAGAAAACGATTAAACAGTTAAGTAGCCAGTCGTTATTGTGCTAATTAGAAACCGGCTGAGATGCAGTCCTCGAGGAGTCTGCAATTATACGATTGCACCACTATAACAAAGTCTTGCTCTCCTAGATGCCTCATGTCTGGCTGCTAACAAGACTCAACCGCAAGGCATAGCGAATGCCTACAGCGAGTACAGATTTACCAAACGAAAATCTATGCTTAGGCCTACAGGCCTCAAATCCGCTTGCTACGATTCATCCACTGTCACGGATCTCCTTAATCGATATTTTTATTGTCTCGCGGTTCTCAGAAATAGGTAGGAATAATTAATAAGCACCGACAACCAGACGTAACTAGACTAGATAGAAATCAATACACGTCGCGGAATACAAAAGCATCGACAAGCCATTCAAACTGCGAAAACCACTTGCATGAGTGCAAAATCTAGGTTCAACTTGACTGGACTTTTCGCTGAAACAGCTTAAAATTATCTCAAGCAGTGCACAGTGAATGGACAAGAGCAAGGATAAGTCGGATGCAATGAAAATTGAAGGAATTTATATTGGAGTAATTCATGGATGCGGGTGAGGGAGCACGGTGGAGATTCTGATGGATCTGGGAAAAACGTCACGGCTACTACGTAGGTATTAAATGCTTATGGTAAGACGCAGAGAGATCAAGATAATTAAGTAGCGTAGTAGGTACGTGTCTAAACTTAGAAGGTCAAGTTCACGAAGCAACGTCATCCTCTGGACTCTCACTATAGAATATATGATATATATAGAATTTAGAGGACGAGCGTATAACGCAGTAGACAAAGATCAGAATTCCTAATAAAGAAACTGTATCGATATATTTCATTTGGCAAGTTCAACGATTGTTTGGTAAGTGTGCGATACGAGAACCAAATATTTTTTAATGAATCGATTTTCTGTGGAAATTTGTAAAATGGGCTTCCTTATGTCACTGGTATAAATATAACCCCAGTCGCACGTAGCATTAACGGCACGTAAATACATGTGGGGTCTTCGCACAGGCGAAACTCTCTTGACGGATGTGACGTCAGAGACGGCGGAGTGAAATATTTCGCGACACTGACGACGCCGGAAGTCGAAGGCGTGAACCTTCCTGAAGCATGTCTGCTTATTGTTATCCAATAGACGTGAGACCTAGTCAAAGTCGAGCACCGGCGGACGAAAAGAAATTAAAGAGACAGCGAGTATGGGCGAGAAAAGAAAGTCCAAAAGAGCCTCTAAGAAGACTGCTATAGGCCGCACCCCACTTTAGCAGCTCATCTCGTGTCTTTTGCGTAAAATAAAAGATTCGTCGGGAATACAATAGGGTCTAGGGAAAGAAAGATATAGAGTACAGGCAGGCTTCTCTATCACGGCTAGTAAAACAAGGAAGGTCGTGTCCCCCCGACGGACGGGCGTTCCGAATCGTTTCGAGCAAGTATTTGCCGGGCAGTTGCCGAGATAATTAAAAAGAGAAAGAAAGAAATAAAAGCAGCAAGTCTATAGGGGAAAAAAGAGGGGGAAAGGTAGACAAACGACCTTGAGAATAAGAGGAGGAAGAGAGAAAAATAAGAGAAAGAAGAAAAAGGAAGATTCCAAAGGACGTTAACGACACCTGGTTCGATACGCTGTCGGTTCAGCAATCCTGTCAACCGGGAGGAGCCACTTCATCCAATTATCCATAAAGTATAATAGCTGTGGTAACGATCCGCTTCTACGCCTCCTGCGATTGACGCGGCGGATTGGATCTCAGCTCCTTCGGTAGAGGAAAACTTTACGATTAACGATCCAACGATCCATAGTTTAAGATTAAAGATCGGGGTGAATCGCGTTTCTAATAGAATATAATAAATTTCAATGTGGCTACTGAACATGGAAAACACAGTCGAATGGAATTCCAATAGAGTCAATCGAACCTTAAGCTGGAATTTCCTTGTGCATGGGACAGCGTGTGCGGTCGATTCAGCACTTTCTCCCACGAGAAACCTGTCCTAGATGTTTCTGAGGGTTGAATCCGGTCCCTGGGCTTTCAACGACACGATTTGGTCCTATCTCCCCCCCCCCTCCTTCACTCCCTCTCTTTCTCTCACTCACCTCTTGACAGAGTAAATATCGCTCATTATATTCGCCGAATTCTTCAGCATCTATCTCGTTCTCTTGTTCGAGAACTTCCTTAGGATTAACCGAATAGTCTTACTCTCGTAGCAAACGTGACCGAATTGCATCTTTTTTTTGAATAATGCCATAACCTTACGTCATTCGAAAGAAACAAAGTAAACTAAACCGAAGACCAGTTTTAAAAAATATAGACACGTGTAAAAGTCACTGAACGTATCTCCTGTCTCGTTATGTTTTCTTGATTTTATGTCACTTTCTGTATTCTCTCTCGTTTTTGGTAAATCGGAAGGGTAACGAAAAGCTATACGTACAGCCCTGAGTCTTTGACTCGCCATTTTTAGGAGAATTCTGGACGGTTCTCTCTGCAAGTCTTGGGAAATATTCTAGACACGCTTTACGTACCGCCGTTTCTTGGTTAGTTTTGTACGGCGCTTTTGGAGATCTTCCTGTCGACGCGGTCGGCAACTTTGGCACAAGCAAGGTTAACGCGCAGACCAGATTCCTACCTAATCGTTCCACATTGTAAACTGGAATCGGCCCGCTTTGCTTCCGAACTGGACGAAGGTTCATTTTCGAGGGATATACTTTCCTACAGGTACTCTTACATCGATTATATAACACTTTTTAAAATCTTTTTTTATAGGCTGTTATCAGCACAGAAATATAATATGGAAAGTTGATCAATACTAAAAATTATTACGTAATAGTTATCAAGTGTGACTATGGTGCATATGAACTGTAAAAAGTTGCACGCTATAATGTATTTTTTTAGTGTCCGACAGTATTAGGAGTTTTGGTACAAAAAATTGAACTCAGAAAGTTCTGGTACCGTTAAAGGGTAGAAATCGATTTTATCTACAGAACTGCCGTGAGAAAATCAATGGATGCTTTAACACGTGGCCGACACTCCTTTAGGTTTCTTACGTCACAAGTGCCATTAAATCGAATAAGCGATTCACAATAAGCAAGCGATTAAACTGCCGATTTATAAAGTTCCTTGGATAGGGCTTAGACCAGCGTAGAATGCGGTCTAGCAGATTTGGCTTAGTGCCTGGAGGATTATTTGAATAATCTAAAAAAAAGAAGTATCTCTAGCCATGTTATTATGTAAAAAAGAAGGTTCGAGTGAAGAGTATGAAAATCGAATAAGTGTTAAAAATAAGAAAGAATTAAAACTTTACAGAGACGAACCCCACGGAATAAGAATATTTTATGCGATAATTTAAAACATTTACTTGAGTCATAACGAGCGTGTGAAAACGGTGCGTAAAATAATCAATTATACAAGTGAACAATCAGTAATAAAATTCGTAACGAAGACTGAGTGAAAGCAATCCGTCCCAGCGAAGGAAGAATTTTTAAAGGTGAACCAAGCTTTTTGTCCGTAAAATTTACAAAAGCAAAGAATTCTCGATGTTAAGAAATCGAGGCTGCAGCGTTCCAGCGTGACTTAGCCTTGTAGCGTTTAGCCGAAGCACGAAAGCACGAAATTTAACCGTCAGCGGTGCTCTTCGAATTTAAAAAAAGTTCTCATTTAGAAACGTTACCTCGAACGACGGTGGTGATAGGCCAATCCGAAGAATCTAACCTTTTGCAACACCACATCCCTCTCGCTACTCGCTCCCTGCTGAACCTAGCACGAGGTCACGAAGTCAACGGGAAGGAACTACCTAGCTGTAGTCCGACTGCACGTGAAACTTTGACAAGTTTGAGAAAATGACTTTCAAAATCGATGAAAAGAAGCGAAGAGAACAATTGTACGACTGAAGAGACAAAGGAAGGAGAAAGAACGAGAAGACACAAAGTGCTGGGACCGGTAGGAGAAAGCGAAAGGAAGTAAAAGCTAATGGTGGAAGTGCTCAGTGGTGAACAATGCTGAAGCGTTTTGTAGTAAGTTGCTAGGTTAGAAGAGGGCGCGCAGTGAACCAGGCGACGCGATACGTCGCGACGCCTACAAATAGCGACCGTGGTCGATAGTCGGCAGACTAGGGGTGAGTTCTGGGTGAGGTTCGTGGAGTTCGGTTAGCATAGGATACCAAAAGATGGTGCTGCTGTCAGTTTAAATCCACTATTAACCTTGAGACATATCCAACCCTTTCAACCCCTTGACCTTTGACACCATTTCGGCTACGATTATTCGTATAATTGTCATAAAATCATAATAGTCATTATAAAAAGTGCAAACAATGAAATTCCGACAGTCACTGTAAATACAACTTGTCTGAGGAAGGCTTTAGCATTGCGTAAGAAATAACTAGAAATACCTAATGACTATACGAATTGCATATGCTACATAGGTAGTTGCTAGGCAGGAATCCTTATTGAATAAAGGAGCATCTAGAAACTACTTAATACCATCCGCAGTGCGTGCAGACGCGAATGTATCTGATATTTAAATGCTCAAAGTTAATAGCTCTAGACGTGGATACACTGCCTGGTTGTGTGGCTCTAGAAATGGCTTCCAGATACATTGATCAGTATCCTAGTGTCTTTCGATAGCTAGAATCCCTGAGATTAATAAAAAAAAAGAAAAGAAAAGCGAGCCAATCCGAAGAAGACACACTGTGTATTTCGGCATTGCCTGTAGGATCCAGAGATGCAATGTACAAGGGATAAACTGACTCGAAGGTAGGACGAAGACAGTGGTCCAACCAGAAGCAAGTCAACTCAAGGGCAACGTACCCACGTCCTTTGGAAGACCTTTCATCCAATCAACTCTGTCCTGCCCTACCCTGTCCTGACTTGGTCCGCGACCTGTCCTGGCTTCGGCTTCACAGTCCCTTACTCTCATTCCCATTATTGCACTCAAATAGAACCTTACGGCTTGACCCCCTTATGTCAAATGATTCTTCCAGTCAATTATCCTAGGACTTTCGAACTTTTCATCGCAATGGCCCATTTCTACCTTCCTAGCCTATAGACATCTGACGTTACAATTCTGTACTTTTCGGTGTTATCATGTATTTTGTAACCTTCAAAATCCACCAGCGACCTACCCAATGCGAAAGTACGTCACGGAACAATTTTGCGAATTGATGCAAAACACGCAAGGCCCAGAGACCGCTGCGGCCAGCGTGTATTATTAAACGGTCAAATTGTTGGTTATGAGCATCTTTAAGACTTACTACCTGGGGCATCGAAAAGTAAGATCGAAGGAATTCCAGCGAATTTAATAGCTTGGGTACGTACAATAGTGCTGGAAAAGTACTGAGGCGTTTATTAAGCTCTCAGTTGAATTTCCAAACAATTATATCAGTAGCTATTTTTGTTCAGAGCAATTATCGATGGTACTTATTACAAATCAGTCTCGAAAGAAATTCCCACAAACTATATGCCGGAAATTTCTTTTCATCGGAGTAAAATTCATCCTTTTTCCCCATATCCGGCCCAATGTCATCGCGGCCCTGAGATACATTGACTTTCAAATTAGTTGGTAAACATTGAAATTGCGAATAAGATCCCTAACGGCATTTACTTTTAGTGTGCTAAAATGCCAGGTATGTAAGATACCACACCCAACCGTGAAATGTTTCAATGTGAGTAAGTAAGCTCTTACCGTAACTGTTGGTAACTGCAAGAAAATAAGCAGGCACCCATTATCAATTTCTTTCTTGGTGAACACCTGACCAAAGCAAAATGAGAGTTGCTTGCAAATTTATTTCCAAATGAAAATATCCTTTAGGTTAGTAGAATTAGCGATTTCGCAGCTGCACTAACACGATTTAATAGCAGGAACTTGTTCCCCTTAAGAAGGATCGGTCAGCCAAGTCCTCTTACGTAAAGGTAGAAATGAAAAAAAAAAATATTAAAACAAGGCATTAAACCAACATTAAGAAAGCTAAATTGGCAAAGAAGTAATGTGGCTCTAATATAAAGAAATGATAGTCGTAAAATTATTTACAGTGAAGTAACAAAAGCGTAGTTGGGCATGGACGATATTCTGTCCCACTATCCTAAAGAAAAAAAAACACATTTTCGAATCTCAATACAAGTAATTTCACAATTATTATTTTCTTTGTTTGATGCAAATTGCTCCAATTTAGTTTGCTCAAAGTCGATTTCATTCCTTTCAGCAGTTTTAATATTTTTTTTTCTTTTTACCAACATGCGAGGAGACTTAGCCCATAAGGGATATAAGAGAAAGGGATATATCAAAAGAAAGAAGTATAGTGCGAAGCAAGAATTACGGAAATGTTAAAATTCGGCTTAAAGGACCGTGAAAGCTTTTCCATAAGAATAGTACTTTAGGAGGCTTACAAATTTTTAAACGATGATGTACCAAAGCCTCAGTGATCTACCGTATATATATACCAATGAAAAGTCACCGAGTATACATTAAAAATAGCGAACAACTTCCGTGAAGCTTGTATCTTGCAATGATTTTGTCATTATGCAGCCAGAGGAAGTTGGGCACTAATTGTCAGTGGGATGGGACTTGGTAATTTACGATCGGGACGAAAAGAGCTTGAATAAAATTAGATTGGGCATGGTAGGCGTTCAAAGGGTCCCTTTCTTCAAGGAATAAAGAAAGGGATTACAACCAACTGTACAAGTATAACGAAAGAAAAAAATCAATTGCACTACATTGTTTATGATACCGTAGTCAACGTGTAAAGTTATTACGATCAAGTGTAAACTAATCTCCGCAATAGGCAACTGGTTTCAATCTCATCTCAGTGCAGTAATGTGAAATCAAGAAAAATTATAGATAAAATAATAGCTAAATCAGCGGCAAAGCACAAAGTTGTAATACACAGTTGCGATAAAAGATACAGTTAATAAGCAGCCATCAGGTATATAGGAGACATCTGTTCGTAGTTCGGACGAGAGAAATGATCTTATGCAATCGACTGCATGTCGGCGGTGCCTGGGTCACGGCAGCTTAACGTCTTTTCAATAAGCGACTAACCTCTCCCGATGTAATTATTCACCAACACGTACCACGTTTTGCAGTTACTTACAGACACAAATTGTCTTGAAAGAAATTAAATCGCGTCTCCGAGAAACTCCAATTGAGTTTCACGAGATGGCAAGAGTGCACAGTCACGGAATAGACTATCGACTGACAGTCATTTTCAGAGCAAGTATTCACAGCTCATAGAAAAAAAATTGATTATTAGAAGCAAGCGGTAGTCGTTCCAGGGGTTGTTAGTCGATCGTATATATTACGCTACTTGGAAACGGCCCATCGATTCCTGTTTGTGTCTTCAAGCTTGTCTAAACATCCTTTCTTTCCAAATTAGCTTTTCTTCCCGGTAATTCCCCAGGCAGTATCCTCCAGTCTGGCGACAGTAAGAGGTGCTCTAGCCAGGGTTGATATTCAAGGGTGGAGTTTTTGTGACAGTTTGGGATATCGAGGAACTTGAGAAGAATTTCGATACCGCGTAAATTACCTTGAGGACGAGACTCGGTCGACAACAATACTTTCGACAGAATCACGACGGGACTCGACATTAGAGGGCGTGGTGGATTATTACCGGGAGAGAAGTGCGAAGACAAAAGTACCAAGACAATGGGTATATCGTTGCGTAAAGTAATAACCAAGTATTAGAGGTGTCCAATTGTATGGATATGGTATATAAATGTATGGCAGAAGGTCGGGATTATAATGCACGTAAGAGGACGTAATGCGAATTACGTAAATATTCGCAATGTACATAGACGTCGTCATGCTGGGTCGCGTTTATAATAAATTGTGAGAGATCTCACGAAAAACGAAAATAACTGAGGAAGAGCGTTGAAGTTCTCTTTTGAGGTGGATTCTAAATTGTTTTCCTATCTGTTATGAAATATCTCAATTGATAAGAGTACTAGTAATAATGGGCGAAAGTACATTAACGGGAAGCTGTAGATCCGATCGCGAAGATAAATTTATTTCTGGCGTGTTCTAAGCTCGTTTAAATAATAGTTGAATGATACAAGCTACCGATGCGGATGAACATTTCGGTCGATGACTTCCGCGACTGGCTCTCGGTCATCGTGACGCGCAAAAATAGCATTAAGATTTACGTTCAGGCTCCCTATAAACCTTAAAGGTATAGGCGAGTATGTACAAAAGAATGAGCAAAGCAGTGACTGACAATAAGACAAGCAAGAGAGAGAAGAAAGAAAAGATAAAGAAGAGGAACTGAACACTGCAAGATAATTCATTTTGTCTCATCCGAGGGCAGAGACCTCGTGCTAAGAAAGGCTGACTATAATCAACCTTGACCTCGACCTTGCCGGGCAGCGAACGTCCTAGCAAAGGAGAAACAGAGATTGTCCAGTTGATTCGACTCGTCATATTGCACAATTCAGCAGCATAATGCGACATGACAACCTTTACCATTGGCTTGTTGTGACGGACCATTAGGTTGCGATAAAAATCTAAATGTGCACAATTCGGTTGGCTCTAAGTTACAACGATCAAATTTTCGAGTACCACAACGTACGTGAAACCTGTGAAAAGGTCGAGGATAATATAAATAAGGTCTCGCGGAGGATGGTCAAATATTCATTCACCAATTGGCATACCCGGTCCAGCCGGATTCCAGAAACAGCGACTCTCCCGCGACCATTGAATACTTTACATAGGTAAATGTTAAAAGCGCGACCTTCGTCTCACGTGAAAGTAGCCTCAATGTTTATTTGGACAAGACATTTTCTACGCTCATAAAGAGACACAATCGTAAAGGCAGTCGAAACAGTTAAAACTACTAATCGAATGGTATTAGTTCCAGTGTACACTGTAGAAAACTGCTGACCAAGGGCTGCTCGATTGCACAAATATAAGCAGCATGAAAGGAACGAAAACAAAGTACCGAATCAATTCTATGGAAAGACACCGAGTATAAGATGACCACACCCATAATTGATAATGCAATAGTTAAATATGAATTTGGGATTTCCACGTGTTAGGTTCCTCTCGTTTGACGCAAGACGGACGCCCAAATTTGACGAGTCTGCCTATAGCTGTTTAGCATAGTGAAATTGGTACAACTAGCGCGGCACCTTTTTAATGCTAATGGGAGCTCATGCTGTTACGACGCTTCGATCACGTCTTACTTAACTAACAATTATTTCGTCGAGTCTACCGCTTACATTTTCCTAAGATAATTCAGCGTCCGGTTATTCCAAACGAAAAAGGGATCTATTTCGAATAATTTACACTTCGCTAGTATCACATTCATGCAGCCATAAACTATTCTGTATATTGCCTTGTAATAAAATTTTATAAACAACCACAGATCGGTATGATTTATGGTATAAAGTTTAGTGAAGATTTCTGGTAGTTATAAAATTTGTTAATCTTATGTTGGTACTTACAACTAGGATTATCGTTCGACTGTTTATAACTAAAAAAAAGTCTATAGTGCCGTAAGCGAAATAAAATTATCATCGATAAATTCAACTTCCCACACCACGTGATAGCATATAGGTGGCACGCCTGCTCGGTGTACATACATATCTATACCATGAGCAAGGGAAACTTTGCATATCCCTAATCATTCTTCTTATTCGTATGTCTTTAGACAATATTCCACAGCGCCACGTCAACAAGATTTCTTTTCCACAATCGTCCTTGTATCCTTAAGAAAATCTCTTCTACGTGGAAATTAATATATCAGCACGAGGGAGACCACCGAATTCGCAGCGATTACCGTATTTCATTAAATCTTACGAAATAATTAATCGATGAAATCGATTCGGGTCAACTTTAATGATCAACTGTATATGGCTTGCTCGATATTAATTTTTTTGCACAATTTGCAAGTGTTACCCGCGCGCTTTTATCTCTCGTTATTCGTCACCCTGTCTAAACTGTACATTAAGAAAAAGCAAGTCCTCCTCCAGAGGAAGTCGCAGGATAATCATATGGATGCACTTACATTAGTATAATGCATCTTGCAGCTCTTTCATCGTAGGACGAGATGACGTGTCTGTTATTTTTTCATACAGCCAAAGCAACGAGTCAAAAGTTTCGACTCCACCCATGAGTAAATATCTTCGCAGCATTCTCGCCGCTACCCGTCATTCCCAGCAAATGCAAATGGACTGTGTGGTATATAAGACGTACCTGAAAATCTCCTGCATACAATGCTTCAACAAAAATCTTCAGATAGGAAGTGCACACTTCCGTTGTCAATGAACTTCTCGATCCATGAGTACATTTATATATAGGGAAGAGTCACGAATATGGAACGTCGAGTGACGTAGTCTCATTGTAAAAGACGCGGAGACGAGTCACGTCTGGCCAAGCAAAGTGACACATTAAGTGGACGCCTGCATCGGGCGACTCGGGACGTCTTCCCAGATTGATGTGGTCCAGCACGCGTTACAAAGGACGCTGACTTTTCCATAGGAGATAGAAGAAGCGTACAGACCCCGACTTCTGGCTTTAACTAATGGTGCAATGGACGTGGGCGAGGTCACCCATTATGGTCGGTTGCGTAAAGAGAGCTAAGAAATAATCGTAGTCGCAGAAGAAGGAAATAAACTGCTATTCAGCATTTTAACAAGAAATGAATGATTGGCGTTACCCGCTACGTCCTTTATCAACTGTTACGCGGACTGTCCATTCGGTATTTTCATATACGATATTCTCATACTTTTTGCAACGTAAGAAAATTCTATGGATTTCGCATGCAAATACTATTCTATACTCCTATTCGTCATTTTATATATTTGGCAAAGTTATTTTCGTAAAGATTCTATAAGCCTTACTGTCGCGTTACTATTATTCACTTATACGATTCTTCCAAGCGATGTTATCAATTCCTAATGTTAGAATAAAAACAAGTTAATACAACCGATAAAAAGGGGGATATCGAATTCCCTGAGAAATCAGATTTTCCATTCTGTCGTGAAGTTTGAATTAATGCAAAATGTATAGTGCAATTTTGCTGTAATTCTAAAGGGTTTCCTATACCATCCAACGGGGCTGTGCTCGAACTGCATTGATTAATCTAAATGAATACGGCGCACTGAGTGAAGTAATTAAAATAACAATGAGCCACTTAATCGGGGAGTAATTTAGAAAATTAGCAGCTCGTCGTGATACGCTCGGAGGCGCTTACTGTATCAAGAAACATATAATGACTTGGTACACGATACGACATTCTACAAAGTGCATTGCTTCTTTCTAACATTAAGTTACGATTACGCACGTATTTTCAATTTTATTATGTAGACCCTTTAGTATCGCAGACGTCTACGAGACAACAAGAAAGGTAATTTTGGGGGTGCAGAATAAAAAAATTATCCATTCAGCTCCATTAAATTAATGGAATTCATTTAATTCCTACTAATGTATGTTGCTTGTGGAGCTACTCATCTTAACCAATCATTTTATTTCCTCTTCACCAGATTGCGCTCTTAACAAGGTCAAAATGCTTTTCACACGCAATTATTATCGATTGAAGATTAGATGCCTTTTCTATCTACATCTCAAAGTGTCGACTGACTATGAAGTCCGTTGCAAACGTGGAATTAAACACAGTTTGATTAAACGAAATTTGTTTAAGCTATCAGAATATTTCGGCCGCTCGATATTTATAAAATATCCCGAACGTAGTAATAGCTAACAGTGCCTAATAGACACAAGTCGATGTCTAACAAAGTGTGATTTTCGATATTTTTCAAATATTCAAATTATTTCTAAAGAGCGCATAACTCCCTCGGTACTGGGGGGGGGGGGCAAGGTTCGCCCATTCCCGACCACCACTACCAGTACGTCTATTTTTGTCTCACCAAATTCCATTTCCACCGTCACGAACAGCCGAGCGTCGCAGACACTAGAAGAACGGCTACGCACGATTCCCCCTTCTGCCATTTTCTTGAGTCGTGAATGCTTTTTGTCCGACGTGTACATTGTATGTACACACACTCTGCGTCCTTGAGGAGTGTGGAATGCGAATGCAGAGTGTTTAATTTCCAAGTGAGAATAAAAATGTGATATTTGAATACAACCTACGCAGATATATATATATTTTTTAACAAGCGTATTGCCATTTAGACTTCTAAGCGAAAAGAAAAGGTTTTCCACGAGATCAGATCAATAATAAGGAGTTTTTGCAAAAATTCGAGCCACCGGTAACGAAGGTTTAGTCGTACAAGCCGTCACCGTGGAATTTGTGATTTCGATTTTTTCACCGAACCAAGGAAACTTTACCTTCGACTTGTCGTTCATCGCTGTCGAGTTTGTCCCACCCGCTGAGAACTTGATTGCGAATCTACGCGAGGAACTCGCAGAAAAAAAAGCGAAGTGCCCTCCCACAAATTTCGTCTCATTTGCCATTTCTCAGTAATCCTCCCGGAGTGCGACTACTACGCGCGGAGTGAACTATTAGCGGTCTAAAAGTATCCCATCTCTTCGCTTCACTATTTCCAGACTTTGATATTTTCCTTCGAATAAAAGGTAAAGGCAATCCATTATTTTCATGAACAAAATTTCGACAAGACACGGCACCTCGTCATCCTCCGATGAATTTTTCAGCAATAGAGTTGTCTAGACGTTTGCATAAAAATGACACAAGAGGTCCGTGCGCTCTCGTTTCTTTTATGTAATTCAATCTGGCTCCTGGCAACACAGTTGCTACACAACTATTATTTTCTACCGGACTGTACGTACTAAACTACGTGTGGGTTTACATATGATCGATCGTGTCGCAGACTCCGCCATTTTTCATAAGAATCTATCGCGAATGCGAAACGAGAGTCGACCTTTATATAAGAGCAATTAACGCCAGTAATGATCCAGACACGTTTACGCCCATGGAATGTCCAATTAATCCAATGAGTCGTTGCGCCTGGTTCATGATCGATCATTCGACCAATCGATTGCTCTTGAATGTTCAATGCTACTTAGGACTGCAATATTCAATATATTTACCAAGAGAATACTGCAACTGTCAATATAATGATACCCGTTCTACAAGAGCAATAAATAAATATAAAATATACGACAGCGCATTTACCATCCATTGTTCCACAGCGATTCTTTCAATTATCAGAAGAAGAATCAACAAGTGGCAATGTAACGTGAAAAACCGTGGGAGATCGTCTGGAGCTGTGTATAGTGTGTGTGTGCGCGCGCGCGCGTGTGTGTGTGAGAGAAAGAAGGAAAAAAAAGGTGCTTCGAATTTTCCGGTTGACGAGAATAAGCCGTACTTATAAAAGACCATAGGAATAACAATGGCGGCAATGCGAGACACAATGCACTCATTCCTTACAGAGAAGGATAAAGACCGTCCACGGAATGTGCTTCGAATGCATTGGGATCAATGTGCGTTCCCATTGAGCCATTCATCCTCGTACTTGTCATACGTGCGTATAATGCAGTGGTATATTGACCTAGGGCATGGTCTCATTTTCTCACTATCGAAAGCGTGCCTGCTGTCGCTGACATTACGACAGTTGACGCAATACGCAATAACGCACGTAATGCTGCTGTAATAAATGCTTTTAAAACAAAACATACCTATTTTGCACATGTGAGAAACTTATGGTCTTCGAAGCGTGATTACTCGAGATGCGCGTTACTTCGGCGTACCGGCATAAGGCATAGGTTAGGTTAGGTTTAATCAAATACATGAAAATTTTCAGTCTCCATTATGCTTTGCACCTGCTCAATCGAGTAATTCAAAATCTTCGAGTGCGGAAGCAGATGATCCTTTTTCAGTGCGCTGGCGAGTGCTGGTGTCGAAATAGACACGAGTCGCCAGGACGAAAATACCAAAGAATAGCTGATGTATGAAACCGGTTCTTGTTGTAACTGCCTTCTGCTCTTCTCCGAAAACTTGGAATTCGTTTCTCAAGAAGTTTGCCAATGAATTTCACACGAAAGGAACTTGTTAACACGATATTACTCGCCTGATTATTATAGAGTATGTGCTACACAGCTACAGGGCAGTCGAATTTCTCGAAATGATAACGGCAAATGTACGCTTATGTTTTTCATTAGTGATACATGTATATCCTATATGAAAATGAAGAAAAAAGACCCACCTAGCTCAGGCTGCTTGTATTCCAACAGCATTACCACCACCATTATAGGTACTTAACTGTATAGACCCACTTTTCGCACTGCTCACAAGTCATTCGAACTTTTAACTCCTTTCCTGAGATATTAACAGTTAAAAAGACACCCTTAATAAAAAGCACAAGAAAAAAGCAAGATAGAGAACACTAACGAATTCAGGTCTACTTATCAAATCGGCATGAGTAGGTATTGGGCGCTAGTTTTAGCCTATTTCGATTTTTGAAAAAGGACTAAAAAGTTTTCAGAACAACAAAAGGAAAAGATACGTCAAAATTTAAATTCAATGGAATCTCGGTCGGGTGATTCTTATAAATAGTAATTTTCTAATTAAATATATCAGCAAAACGATATAAAAACATCGATTAGCAACAGACAGCGCACATGTGTTCTACTCCATGCCGTTTAGATAGGTACAAGTATTCCAAAGAACGGACCTTCGCGTGCCGACCGCGGATAACGGAATGACGGGAGCTCTGTGAATCAACCCTTTCCTCGATTTCCTCCCACCCCTATCCAAGAGTAGCTATAGCCAATATCAGTATGGTTATAGTGCTCTAAGGTAACGCTAAAGGCAAATGCGAAATGAACGTCAGTGTATAGCAACGACCAGCAGTCATCAAATTGGCATTATGCCGCGCCTCGTCCATACGTCTGGCAGCCTTTGGAGATTCTCGCGTTCGACAATGCTAAGAGAAAGAATGGAAGAGAAAAACAGCAAAAACCAAAAACGGAGGAAGCCGTGCTATTATTATTATTGTTCTCATAGAAACAACTGGAAGGTCGCAGGAAACCCTTCAAGGATTTTTGTATTACATTCCAAGACCTAATACGGGGGAGACTGGTAACTTTGTTAGAGAAATTCCTAGAATTCAGGCTCGATTCAGATTAGAGCCATCGACCAAGAGAACGTCCGGGCATCTTCGGTAGTATTTGGGTTGACAAAATGTTCTCCAAGAAGACCTAAAACCAGTCACTACAATTTATACTTAAAAGTCTAAGGATCGTTCTAACTACGATATCGATATTTATTACTGGCTTGTAGAATTGCCAATAAAGAAAACAGTGACGCGAAGCGTCGCGACGATATTTCGGAATTTATTCGTAAACTGTTGATTCGTGAATACTCTCGTCTGCTCTCTGCTCTACTCTACGAACGGCTATATACTCTGTATACTCTGTATGCTCAACGTAGTGGGAAGTTCCGTTTAGTCACGTCTGAATGACGCATACGCCAATTTAGCAGTATATTAAAATGTACCAATATACAGAGTACAGATAACAGCGCGCATTTGTACAAACCTTATCAGTTTCCCTAGGATTTTATTCAGTCATGGAACGTAACGTCGGTTCTGCATAAAAATTATAAATAGTTAAAAGTCTAGACAGTGGCACGGGTCACAGCTTCACGGAACGGAGGCAATAGTCCGGTTTCTAGCAACACCAGGGAAACAGTCTAGAGAATTGGAATAATTCAATAAAAGAAATGTATAAAGAATTTAGAAAGCATAGAAAAGAATCAGGCGTATTGGAATCACGATAGATCAGAAGACGATGAGTACAAAAAGACATAAATAATAGGCACTCCCTAGTTCGCAATACATAATGTCCAGTAAGCAGCTAGTGACATGACGGCAAAAAAACGCCAGGCATAAAGTATAATGGACAGGGCATTAACTATTGAATGACACCGAGTTCTAGTAGTGCGGCACGAGCTTAGTATAGCTACGCGAAAGCCCAACCAAACTGACCGACAAGAATATTTTTCTCCAGCTACGGGATTGTCCATAAACGTTTATCAATGCATACATGAAAATAAAGACTGTACATCAATCCATGGACAGCAGTGCACGCAACTTGCATCGAAGTCAGTTAGGAGATATGTATACAGGGTTATTCACGGCAAACGCAGCCATAGTGAATCACGACGAATCGGTGGCTCTATCGTAGAAATCAAATGGTAACTTCAGGTGGTACATTTTTTATGAATAACCCTCTGTACGTGGAAACTCTAATTTGCAGACCTACGGACTTTCAAGAAACTAACAAGTCGTATTTACGAACGTTACGACAAAATGACTAATCCAATTCGTTCAACGAACACGGAACTCTGCGCGTACGAACATTATGCGATGCAAGATGGAAAATGTTTAATCCGATAATCCCCGGACTTTAACTACTTTTGCATAAAGTTCATTTGTTTCAGAAAAACATTAAGCAATTTAATAATAAATCCTATGCAAAAAAAGCATTAAACTTACAGGACACTTCAAAGAGCACGTGTTCGTAAAGTTCGCCTGTACGTAGATATTAGGCAATCCCCATCTTGTGAAAATCATTCAAGACGATACAAACGCATTGCTGCCTATGCACTTTCGTAATTGCAAGCGAAAGATGCTGATCTGTCGTTCCTCGAGAATTGCAATGTCCAAGCTATGGTGTGGTTGTTAAAATGCGTTACACATAGAAGAAATACTAAATTGTTTCAATCACTTGATTTATTCTTTTCGAATTCGACTAATCAGCAATGCCGTTATCAGCCGTATCTCGGAATGGTCATGAATATATGCAATGAGATTTAGAAAATAGTGAATCGCGAATAAACAGAAACTATTTGCATTACTCTTCAACAGCGTTACAGTTGTGCATGTGAGAAATATATGTATTTGAAAAAAAAGGCGAAAAATGCAGACGCAAGAGTGCGCATGCGTGGGAGCATAAGGAGTACTCGTGTGTCTGTACGCTAAAAGACTGCGCTACTCGGTCGGTCAGCTGTAAAGACACTGGGATTAAAGGAGTCGCGCTACTTCTTCGCAGTGAATCCCGTATAGCACACAAGCGCGTACGAGTGAATCGTGCGAGTTAAGCCTAGCGAAACGAAACCGACCGTTGCACGCCAAGCCAACTCACGCCACTTCACTCCACGTTCTATTCCTCCATTCCACGTCACGACGCCAACATCAGACGCCGATATTATGCGCATATCATAAGTTCCATGTAGAACGTCAATTTCACGAGTCCAGTTCGCGATAAACGGAAGCTTCGTGGAAGCTTCACAAGTGCCTGAGAAGATCTGAGATAGACAAACGTGGTGAGACTGTTTACCTTCGGCCATAGATAAAGCTTATGTGAAATATGGATTTTTAGATATGCAGAACGATTAAGCTCTGATAAGGACTTCCTATCTCGTGAGCATTACTGATATGGATTCTATTTATTATGGAATAATGAAAAGTTGGTTTGATTATTACGCGGGAGCAGTAGCAATCGTTTGAACATATATAATCACAGATCGTGGACGATTTATTCAAAGAAACGTAAGGGTTCTGACGGCAAAAAATAAGATTGCGGAATGTCACTCGCTGCTAGTCTCTTTCGTCTAGTGCGAGCCTGGAAGATCGCAGGAATTACCCACGTGAGTATTTCAAACGTGGCGCGAACAATAAAAGATAAGGGAATAAATAGAAAAAAAATGAAATACGGAAACCAAAGGAGAAGAATTTTAAGATTCTGAGGAAACCTTTTCTATGTCGAGTTCACGCACGTACACTGCTAGTACGTTACCGCAGTAGAACGCCCTCTATTATGCGTACCTATCAGGCTGTGACTGCGACTGAGTTTAAGGTTATGGTTATGCCTACATACTTCTTTTAACTTAATGATTCGAGTACCTAACCAACCAGGTATCATTTGCAAATTTTTTTTCCGTTGCAGGCATCCGACCAAGTATTAAACACCAATGACAATATTTGCAAGAGAAGAAAGAAGAGCAGGTATTGATCCAATGATTCACGAGATTCGTAAGAGACAAGATGCACAGCTCTACCACAGAAAATTCCAATCGTCAATCCGACGGATCGACGTGTGTATCGTCGGCGGGAGCGAAAAGACACGGTCTGATCAGGCAGTGAGTACGAATACAAGAAGAAAAAAATGAGAAGTAAAAGTATCTTCAAGTATCGAGAGATAGGGGAACGCTGTATAATCACGCCGACACGGATACCCACCTACCGCTGCCACTGTTTCTATCCACCTACACAGTTCCTCGAGGTCGACCTCGCGTCTGAGGCCTGGTGGGCCGTATCGCAATGAAACGCAGCGACAATCCTTAGCGTACGTAGGTCTAATTGAGCATCATCCTCGTCACAATGTTAACCCGTTGGATTGTTAAGCCGCCAGGAAGGAAAATTAACACGGACACAGATGCTCGCCATTGCGTTCATGCATTTTCTCAATGCTTAACGACGTCGAGCCTCTTTGCACATAGGACAACATAACACACCATGAAAAATTAACTGGTTTTGTCTACCAAGTAAAAATGATCATAGCCGGTAATCAATCTCGTGGAATAGTTCACACTAGAATTAACGAAGAGTTCGTTACAAGCAGGAGGTCCCTGTCCTGTCTAATGCGTTTAATAAGATAAAAAGAAACTACTTGGAAAAATGAGAACTGGATTTCATAAAGTAAAACCTTATACGGTACCATAAAAAAACATGCGAATAATTATCACCAAAATACTTGAGTGTGAAAATTATAGTGCGATAAAAAAAATTAACGATATGACTAATTGAACTATCGAGGTAATGACAGTTCCATGATGTATATGATCGTTACAAGGTGTAAGGCAATTGCTTGCAAAATCTTTAAACGTGTGCGCAGTCATGACTCACGTATTCTAATCAGACAGTCGAATCTACACGGTGCGCTTTATTCTCTTTATGAATTTTTCCTAGATGAGAGATCAGCATGTTCACCCGCTCTAGTTGAAACACCTAGAGGAATCGTTAACAGTTGGGCAGTTCCCGAGTATTACGCATATCGTAGCTATAGCGGACAGGTGTGTCCCTCCTCACGCTTGGCAGGACGAACTGCTGCAGTACACTGCCACGTATTACTGTACGGCTTTAATTCATTGTCAACGATACGCTAATGACTCGTGGTCGCTGCGAGACTGCGGTCGATTGATCGTACCGTCGAAAAATCAGCCTTCCGAATTGACGAGCACCGATCGAGCCGCTCCACTCCGCTCAGCACCGCGTGGGATCCTTCCTAAACTGGTTCGAGGACCACGCCACGAGTAGCAACAGGTCCTATGAATATTGACAACGTTTCGTTTCTAATCGTTCTAGTTACCGTTAAAACACAGTATCTTCAACGAGTATTTCTTATAGGATGAAGAAATATTTTACGCAAATAAATAGAACTGCGTTTGCAGATTCTATTCGGATAGTTTGTTATGGAGGATATTTACATTATGGACTCGATTAATGAATTCCTTTGTTTTTTTCTAGGGGTTGGTTTATCTAATACTTCCTACTACTTCCCTAACGACATATGGCACCATACCAGCTTTTTGGAGTGACTCTCCCTTGCTGCTACTCGCTTATATACTATGAGTAAGAGTGTGTCCGCGGTCAGTTGTGTGGTTTGGGATCGATTTTAACGTTATGAAATGTAACTCAATTGCGATTTCGACTAGCTTCAGGTGTAGAGGCGTGGTATACTTTATGATTGATTCGACCCTGTTTTGATATTGGTATTTAATGCTAGAACAAGTCTCCTGCTAGATATATGAGGTATTTTCTACTGGACTGTAGCATAATGACCCGTAAACCTTGAAATTACGACAATCACGCGAAATGTAGGTGTGCTCTTTTTTTTCTGGTAAGTTTATTATCTACATCGGCTTAAAGAGTTCTGCGATAGGAGAATCCAACGTCTGGTGTTTTAGTATCAGGCACCTATCACTGATAAGCTAGAATTTCATTGAATGACTCTGGTAAGCTATACTGCAACGATTGTGCGGTTTTATAATTGTGCAATTGGACACAAAATTCGAGACACACCTTCTGCGCTGTTCTCGTAAATGCACGAAATATTGTTTCTCAATTGACGCTCATTGCGGATGGCTATCATTATCACGACTTTGATAACAGCATCGCCAAATGCGGACGTGAGATAATACAAGCAGTATTGAGGAATATCGTAGCAACGACAATGTTAGCACTCATTGTGATTCGAGCTGACATTGAAAAAGGCCAGGTCATTGACGACAGGATGGAAACAGAAATTTCTAGATGTACGACGCAAGGCAGATGTCTTGTACCGCAACTTCTATGATATTTGATCCATCCTCTCGCATTAACTTACGAGCAATCTAATAAGCAATAGTGTACGGTAGTGCGTCCAAAGACGAAGTAATGACTGGACAAGCATAAATGGGATCATCGAGTCGACCGGTGGGGCCGTCATGGGGCAACGTCAAAATTCTCGTCAAAAGTTTCTGAAGGTGTTCGCAAACTCAGTCGGTTATGCAGAAATCCATAGCGACCACAACTATACATATGTGCACTAAGCTGTTGTTCATTAGGGAGTTGTTTAGAACGTGACATCCAAGAGACATGCATCAACGACCAATGATTCTTTCTTGGATAGGTGCAGGAGCAGTTTCGAACGACGAGCGTGCGGTGTGAAGGAAAGACAAGCAGGAATCGGCTACAGAATTCGACAGACACTATCAATCGCTGGAGATTATTCTAGTAGCTTTGCCGATCGCAAGGCCGTTGCCGTATGACCTTAATGAGTAACGAGCATAGCGCGACACGACACGGAAATTGTCGGTCTGCCCGAACGTTCCATCTGAGGGGTGTACTGCAGATCGTAGCTCCTGCTGGACAGGCACGTAGCCTGTCAAGCCGCAAGAGTTGCTACTTGACAGGATAGCCAGAGAGATGACAAACATGCTCTGGACTTGACGGTGTTAAGGTGCCAGCGTTGGATTACATAAAGCCTTGGTGAGACCGGAAAAATAGATTTTGTTCGCATATCGGCGAAGATTCGTGCCTGTCCTCCGTGAACTATAGAACCTACAGATGGCGTTTTTTTTACGGCATTTACGAATATCACCTCACGCTTATCCACATTTCGATACTCCTGGTTAAATCGGCATCGCTATCCAGCACTAATCACAACGGGTAAGCCTCTGAGTTCTGATAAATACCTCGTTTTTCCACGAGCTCCGAAATCTCCTCCTTGTTGTCAGCCATCTTAGCACCAGTCACTGATCACAATGCACACTGGGTAAAAACAAACGAACATCACTTCCAGACGCGCCACCTGTATTGCTTCTAGCCAACTAGATTTCTCGACGTCAGACAGTCTCGTAACTATCATCAACGATAACCCATATCTTTAAATATACCGCATTGAAAGTACTATAACTGTGCTTCTACGATTTATACGTTTCATTGGCGTCTAAGTTCTGAGTTGAACTGTAGTGTTTATACCTAGCGTAAAATATGATCAATAGTTAAAATTAAATATCAAGCAGACCTTCCACTGTAAATAAATTTCAATTTGATAACTAAAATTATAAAAAATATAGTTTTATTAAGTTTCAAAAATTTAAACGTTGTATACGAACACTGTTTTGTAAACCACTGTTATGGTTTATCTACTATGTCATGTTGTTACATGTAGTAAATTGCTGTGACTAGTGGTCGTAACGGACGTTGAGACGCCACTGCGACAGAACGTTATCGGTTCCTCTATCGGCTGGTAACTTCTTTCCGCTATAGCAGCCCGCGAGAGCAGTCATATTAAAGTTCATTATTTCGCATTAGTTTTTCACGATGAGTGGACGCGACGTGGTGATTGTGTCAGCAGTTAGGACACCCATAGGTAGATCAAACGTAATCTTAAGTTTATATAGTTTTGTATTTGCATTTAACTAAATATTTTAGGAAGTGTGTCATTAACCCCCTTTTAAATTCCTTCCAATTCGATCTACGATTTGAAATCCTTGCAGTAAATTATTTTAAAGTTAACGAATAGTGTCAGTAATAATTGTTTGTTTTAACGCATAATTCATAGTTTTCTTAGCACTTATTTACTCACAGTTTTTTATTTCTTTACTTACTGGAATAATTCGCTTTTATTATATATAATTTTGTTGCAGTTGATATCACTTTATTCAAATTCTTAATAATATTCATTTAAATTTTCAAATGTATATTCAAATTGTTAATTTTCGTGCAATTTCTTCATTATACATTTGTATGTTACTCGTCTAAATTATGTGTTTCTAATAGATCTCTATGAAAATATTATTTGTATATATTATAATATTGAAACTTTCATTTAAAGGTTCTTTTTGTGGAGCTCTTTCTTCGTTGAAGGCATCAGACTTGGGAAGTATTGTTATTAAGGAAAGTTTATCCAGAGCCAAATTGAAGCCCACAGATGTATCTGAAGTTGTATTTGGCCAGGTATGATAGAATAATGACATTTTTTCTATGAAAGTATCTATATTTTGTCTATATTTTATTACAAGAAAATAATATTTAAAAACAAAATTAGGTATAATGGGTATTTTCTTTTCTAGGCATTAACAGCAGCGCAGGGTCAAAATCCAGCAAGGCAAGCTGCCATTAAAGCAGGACTTCCCATTTCTGTACCTGCTTATCTTGTCAATATGCTTTGTGGTTCTGGTCTAAAGTAAGTTTGAACCTTGACTTAAAAGTTATATTTGTAGCACATATATACAAAATGTGACCTCTTTCACATTGTGATTTAAATTCCATGTAATCTTTTTATACTTTACTACTATACATTATTATCGCATTCGTGACTGATAAGATAATAATACTACAACTTGGATTTTTCTATATATATTTTAAGGGCTGTATTAAATGGATACTTGTCTATAAAATCTGGTGAAAATGAAGTTGTAGTTGCTGGAGGTCAAGAAAATATGAGTCTGGCACCACACACTATTCATCTGAGAAATGGTATAAAAATGGGTAATGGCAGCATGATAGACACAATGCTTTTTGATGGTTTAACTGATGCATTTACTGGTATCCACATGGGGATTACAGGTATAGTCAAAAGAACGTTCAACAAAATTCCAAATTAAAAATGAGACTCGATCTAGTTTCCATGTCAAACTTTAAACTCAACCACATAAGGTAAGCAAAGTTTAATCTAAACATTACCATGTGTTTTATGTTGGCTAAGCCGAGAACGTATCCAAAGTATTCAACATAAATAGAGAAGAACAGGACGAGTATGCAGCAAAATCTCAACAAAAAGCTGAAGCAGCGATAACAGCCGGTTACTTCGATAAAGAAATAGTACCCGTAACGATACCAAGTAAAAAGGAATCGATTGTCATATCGAAAGACGAATTTCCTAAAGCGGGCACAACCGTTCAAGGGCTTAGTAAACTACGACCGGTCTTTATCAAGGTATCACGGATATTACTAACGACCTCCAATTTTTCAAAGAATAAACAAAGTCGTGGGTATAGATGATATACTTTTTTACTGCAGAGCGATGGAACAGTAACAGCAGGAAATGCATCAGGCATCAATGATGGTGCAGCAGCAGTAGTCCTCATGTCTGGCGAAACCGCTGCGGCCAAAGGTATAACTCCATTGGCACATATTGTAGCCGTTGCGCAAGCTGGCGTAGAACCTGATATCATGGGCACGGGTCCGATCCCTGCCGTTGAATTAGTTGTTAGTATTTATATTAACTACATTTTGATTGCACAGTATAGCAGTACCGCAGTAAAGCCCCATTAATGCTACGTGACATGATATTTTTACAGTTAAAAAAAGCTAACTGGACAAAGGACGAAGTTGATCTTTACGAATTGAACGAAGCTTTCGCGGCTCAGTCTCTTGCTTGTTTGAAAGTACTTGGACTTGATCCTAATACTGTTAACATAAGTGGAGGTGCAATTGCTCTTGGTCATCCAATAGGAGCTTCTGGTAAGTTTAATAGAACGAAAAAATAGATTCATTAGGATTTCCTGTGGATTTACATAATTTTTATTTGCAGGAGCCAGAGTTCTTGTGACTTTGTTATACGCGTTAGAACGTACTGGTCGCAAAAAGGGTATTGCATCTTTATGTATAGGAGGTGGAATGGGAATAGCCATTGCACTTGAGAGAAAATAACGAATAATATGTCCCGAATACTTAAACTTATTTAGTACTCTACTTTCTATACTGCCACCGTATTTGGCCTTCATAGTTAATAGTTATCTATGCACAATTCTGTACAATTATCTTTACCTTGCTGATACCGCTTTTTTAAACTGACTACGATACGATAACGTTAACGGTGCACAATTGCTAATTTATGCAAAGTTAATATTCTCAAACTCGAGTCACTACTGACGCTAATATATAAAATTGTGCATAGGAAGTACTTCACTCAGGAAATAGACGCAGTTTCAGGATTAGTTAGATATTGAAAACGGACAAGTATTACGGTCAAAGTATATTGAATTATATTTTTCACAGTATTTCTTAATATCTGTAAGAGAAGAACGATAAAAGGTGACATGACAAAGCAAAAATTGTTTCTGCTTAAAATAAGTATTTTATATATGTAAGATTTTACTTAAAATGATTTTAATATGGTGCAGGAATGTATCTAATTCTTTTTATCGAGAGTGTGAGACATATTTTTTATAATAAAAACCAAGGGAAGGACATAAATATGTACAGAAATAAATCTATATATTTCAAAAATATTTAACGACTGATGTACAATGTACAATATTCCTCATGAGAGATTCTCCTTTCATAATCAGCATAAACAGTGGATCTTATAATTCAACACAAAGATTTAAGGTGGTATACAATTTTAATTTAATTTACATATTCATTAATAATTCACAATATTTCATTGAAACGTAAAGGAACAGATGCGCACATTATAAAAAATTGAACACATTTTACTGTGAGGCCATACCTATGGCCCTGAAACTTAATTGAGTGCACTGTCTTCGTCTTCGTCTTCAGATTTCTTTTGATTTCGACTCTTCATAATATGCTGTACAGCCAGCATACCTTCGTGATGTCTATCCTGTGCCCGTTTCGTTTTAAAAGTAGGTTTTACACTTTTATCATCTCGCGGAAAGCCTTTGTGCTGTTGTAACTCCTTCTTAATAGCAGGCATAATCGGTATCTTTAATAAGCAAAACACGTACAATGATACATTACAATATAGTGTCATTGAGAATTAAAATGATTTAAAGTTATATGATTAAAATCATTAAAGTTAAAAATACATTATAAAAAGAATTTCCATATAAATTAGAGCAATAATGTTGATGAGCAAATCCATAGTAATTGAGCATAATAGTATTATCGAAATACTGCACAACTTCAATGCTAACACTGGCAAAAAATTAAAAATTTCATTCTGCAGTAATTTATAAAAGTACCTAATATACTAATTTTTCTTTATTATTCTTTACCTATTTCTAATATTACTATAGTTCGTATTAGTACGTAATATTAACTAGCGAACGTCTTCGTTTACATAAAATATGCTTGTACTTATTAAGAGAGTTAAATATATATAGTATCCTTAACTTGTATAATTAAAACAAATTGTAAAGCTTGCTTCATATATGCAGTTAAATTATTATAAAATTAAAATACAGATATACTAAGTGGTTTTTCTGGATGATATCCACAGAGGTTTGTATTGTTTGCAGCGAAACATTCTAGCGGTTCGTCTAAAGGCTTTGATGAAATCATGTCTATAGTTGGTATACATATCTTTGAGTAATTTTGTATAATGTGGCTCCATATAGAATGCATATGAGTCACTGTTGTGCTATCTTTCAAACAAAAATATGAACCCCAAAATTTTGAATTAATTGCATTTTCATCAGGATGAAAATCTTTCTGATGCACCATTCCTTCTGCCATTTGTTCGTCAATGACAGCCACTGTATGACAATTAACTTTCGCACTTGGAGTATAAATGTCTTGCACAAGATTATCGCCAAAATACAAGAAACGTAAATCATTCTGACCAATAATTCTACTGAAAAATTCATGAAGATCATTCCAATTTCCCTGGCTATATATTTCGCCTTGTTTCATCTCATCACACATCACACTTCCAATTTCTTTATGATTCATGATCTTAAGAAACGGTTTATTGCTAATAAAAAATCCAGGTTTTTTAGCAAAACACACAACAATATCAAAAAGTGATCGCCAGTCATCACCAAATGTGTAACTTGCAGTAAAATCTGCAAAATCTACATTTGATCCAGTGATTAAGAATGTTTTCTGCCTTTTCTTTATTGCTCTGAGCCAAGATACAGTTTGAGTACTACATTTATGGAGATAGGTTGCTGGATTTTCTTTCAGTATTTTAAAGTAGTACCCTTCGCCAGTTTGAAAATGGTCTCTATCAAACATATCGATTAAACCATCTAATACATCAGGCCAAATTTGGTACATATCTAACGGTCCTTCATTTTTTTCATCTAGTGTATCAACAGCTTTGGCAAAAACTAAGGAAGCAGGCATATCAAAATAATCCAATACTGTCCTCATTTTCAACGATAATGGACCATTCCATGTAGCAAGTGGATCCTTACTGAATGCATCAGTAACGTACCACCTTTGATTAGGATAGGTCATTTTTATCTCTTCATTGCTCAATAGTTTAGTACCATGACTAGCTCTGAGAATCATTCCACTAGGGCTTATCCTTATAATATTCCCTCTATCAAAGTCTAACATAAGTCCTCTCTGCATGAAGTCAAGATCATCATCACTTAAAGGCTTACGTAGATATTTTGGATCATATCCTTTTTTCTCTACAAGAAACTTAGATAACGTGTCATATTCTAAATGTACCATATTATTAATATTGTAACGCAACAATGTATTGTCCAGGTCAAACCCAACACAATCATAATCACTGATTCGAAAGATATCCATACTCTTTTGGAATGTGAAGTTGAAGGCTTGATGATAACTGGATGTCGTCGAATATTGTTGATATATTACTTTTAACCAAGATACGTGCGGTATGCTATATACTTGCTTCCAAATAAATAATGTTATCTTTCTTTCATACACACGATTGCCATACACTTGGCTGAGACGTCGAATCATATTTGATGATAAAACGTCACCACGCACTTATAGAAAAGCTACGCGAAAGCAGGGCATAGCAGTACGTAACTGGGCTAATGCTATTCTCATGTTCAGAGCAACGTATGTACTCCAAGGATGTGTAAAAATAAACAATACGCTGTCAGATAACAGCTAGCTGTTAATATAATAAAAATTACCAAATATTGCTTGCCAACATCACAAATTTAAAGTAACTATACGTAGAACGAGAAAACTATCTTAAATCAACATGTAACACGCTTCTTGTTAACAAATTAGATCTTTTAGTTCAATACTATTATTTGAAATAGTAAGTTTCACAATTTAATAGAATAATATATTTAAATATATTTCCCGCTACTTTAATTGATTGGCAGTGATACTTTTTCGGACAGTATAATAAAACGGACGAAGAAAAATTATAGTTTTGTACAGAAAAAGTATACGTTCCAAGTAACAGAAATCGTATAATTCCAGTTGCAAATGTAAAACATTCGTAGTTTGCATAATTGGATACCATGAACTTCGACTGTTGCAGAAAAATGAAACTTTTATTGTACACTTACATCAGCGGGTATGTGGACGTAACGAATGTTGCGTGCCTGGACGAAAAACATATCATAGTTGAAACTGTCTCCTCTGGGATCCGTGTAGACACATTCTTTCATAACAATATTCATAAATCTGTAAATGCATTAACATTTCTGAGACCTCGTTTACATATCAGGCCGGTGATATTAATAATGTTAATAAAACTAACCTACCCATCAGCCTGTTCGACACGACCGAAAATTGAGGCTTCATTGCGTAAATCCACTATAGTTTTTTCACCTTCAACAGCTTTTAATAAGATGGCCAAAGTATTATAGAAAAAATATGATTCTTGCTTCGAACAACGATTGTCGCCTTCCATTTTCGCCGGAAATCTAACAACACGCGGTTCTTTTAGCAGGAAGACACATATTTTCAAGTATAACCTCTGGTTACAGGTACCATACTTGGCAACTGACTGTGAAGAACAGCTGACGTCTCTCACACCAGCTTTTAAGTATTTACGCCATTATAACGTTTATAATAAATTATATATGTATAGGTAGCAGAATGAATAAACGATATTTTCAATTTGCAAAACTATTTATTTGATCTATAATTTATATATTTGTATGCAGTGCTTCATGTAATAACCTTGTTATTGATATTAATATAATATATAATAATAATAATCGATAGATGGTCTATGATAATAGTAATAGTGTATTTTGTGTAATGGTACAATATCTCAATGTCTAACGTATTCATTTTTGAAATCGGATGAGTCCGACTCACCGATCCTATACGTTTGATAGAAATTTATGTTGGAGGACTATCGGCCAATTAATAACATAACATAAATATAGCTTCAGCTTTTCTTCTATGCTTTCTTTTGCTTTAAACAATGGCTATACAGTTCTAGCAATTAGGTACACGACATTTGGTAATAGTAAGACGATAAATCAACTGGTATTTTAAATATATATATATTGCGCCATAATCGACTAACGATCAATTAAAATAATTAAGCTTCCAGTTAGCACTTTATCATATTCTGTTTTAGTACGTTCCCCTATTTATACAAAGTCTTTGATAATTGATCAATTCATTTCCCTTCGATTAATTAATAGTTACTAATAACATCATTAAAAACTCTATTTGCACTACTCCAGATAACTGTGTTAATGCCACAAAGACACAATTTATACTGTATTATTCGGCAATGATAAAAATAAAAAATTGGGTTAAAAACATTAAGTAATAAAAGAAAAACATAAAAAAAGAAAGATATAAAAATACTGTCCTTAAAACTTTGATGACTTTTGTGCTATAGAAAGTTATAAATTTCGAAATAATGATTCTGATGAACAATTGTGTTATTGTGCATGGTAAATATGCCACCTGGAGATCTCGCAAATGACACTACATAAAAAAAAGGAAAACACCCTTCATTAGTAAAAAAACCCATGCGTGTCGTCACGATTACGATCGTAGCGCGATTCGCTATTTTTCGTATACACTGCTCTCGCGTAATGGATGCACTATTGGCAGATCCAGGATTGTCAATAAGTGAATAAAGTTATGAAAATTTAGTTTAACTCGCCGGTTTACATAAAATGTAAAATATAAAACAACGTCTGTATGTATTTCTTCTTTGCACGTGTTCGATTTAGTAACGTATATAATTTTCTTTTAATTCTTGCTTAAACTAGTGATTGATTCTTTTACACTTCTCTAAATAAACAATATAAAGACAATCATCTTGTATCAAATATGGCTTTGTTACCGATAGAGAGAAAATTGAGAAAAAAGAAGTTTCAAGAGAAAAGGAGAGAGAAATGCATCGATCGATATTCATTAAAGAACATTGTGAAAATGGTAGTGCCAGTATTTCGAAATATTTATATTTATAATATATTGTATGTATATACAGGGTGTCCCATTTGAAACAGGATGGTTGGATATCTGTTTAACGAAGAGCGAGACAGAAAAACGTGTCAGATGAAACTCGTTGGGTACAAAGGGGGAAAGTCAGTGCAAATAGAATTTATGCTCCTACTATTTATGCTTCTGTGTTGCAAGCATAAAGCCAGCTTTTTTAAATGGCAACAACACTTTTGAACCCCCACAAGTTATGCGTCTCATCGTGACGAATTCACCCATACCATGTTTTATGATTTTCTTCATCGATTTTCTATGAAATATCGTACGAAAATGGAACAAAACGCGATTATTTTTATTGAAGCTTTCCTACATGATCTATTTCACATGTTGCACGTGTGTCATTGTGTAGATGCAGGGCCCACTTATTGCAGGATATGTTCGATGTTGCCACCATTTTTAGTGAGACACAACTCCAGCTGGCGTCAAAAGTTTCCAATACCAGACCGAAGAACCTGAATGGCCTGAATGAAGATAGTCACATTTTGTTTCATTTTTTGGTGATATTTCCTAGAAAATCCATGAAAAAAATCATAAAAAGGAGTATGGTTGAATTCGTCTCGATGAAACGCACAACTTGTGGGAATTCAAACATTTAGTTGCTATTTAAAAAAATTGGCTTTATGCTTACAACATAGAAGCATAAATACTAGGAGCATAAATTCTATTTGCACTGAGTTTCTCCCTTCGTACCCTACAACTTTCGTCTGACACATTTTGCTGTCTCGTTCTTCCTTAAACAGATATTCAACCGTCCTGTTTCAAATGGGACACCCTGTATATTAAAAAAAGAAGGTATCCGAATGCAATCTTGCTTTGCTCAAAGATATAAGTATGATATAGTCAAAATACAATGTGTATGCTCGAATAGAATTCATCGATTGTAAAATAGACAGCCTTAAAAAACGTGACATAAAATAAAGAAACGAAAGAAAGTCAATAACACCGCAAAAAGGAAAGAAAAATACAGAATCCGAAAATCTTCGCGCGACAAAGCCAATAGTAATACGCAACGTGTATACAGTTTTCCTGTTATTTTTTTTTTAATAATCGTATTAAAGCAAACAATCATGCCTTTGCCGATTAGAAACAATGTTTCAGGATTGTGCCCCATAAAGGAACACAATAAAATTTACTATCGCCGATAAATGATAATTAAATTGCATTTAGTTAATTTTAATTTAACGCGTAGATATATCCATTCACCGTTTCGAATGGGATGATGTATGTTGGTAACAATCTTTAGTGATTTGTCTAGGGACTAATAAATACATTTGACTTGGATAATAACAATAATAGTAGTACCGAATTTGCGTGGGCCTATGCTGAAGATATTTTGGTTGCGCACGACGCACTCACCGAGTCACACACACGTCGACACATACATACATACATACATACATATATATATATATGACACAAAATTTAATATTACAGTCAGTCGCAATTTTTAGTTGTCGAGAATTTCGATTAGATTAGATGTAAGTGCAAGGTGGGACGGATTGCAAAAAAAGCGGTTTCTTGCGATGCCATTCCACGAAATGCCTCGACATTAAAAGTCCTTTATAGTAGTCCGTGTGCGCAACCTTACACGCATCCAGTGTAAAACGCTTCGTCGTAACACAGAGAGTGCGAATCGCTGGGGATAATAATAAGTATAAATTATGCGCTGTCCCACTAAGCTAAAAAATGGAAACGCCATAGGCACTGAGTCTTTAAAATTTCTGTGCATTTATGAAGTAGCAATATCATCGTACGAGCAGAAGTATCTCTTAAATTATTTACATATGTATATTACACAAGGATAATACAGTGACGATATTGGTCAATTTATTAATAAATTAATATCACATGAATTTCCAATGGCCTAGACGTAATGGCATTCGGTGCGGGACGAGATGAAATATCATTTCGTGCTAATAAAAAAAATTTAATTGAAAAAAAAGGATATCGAACAACAGAATTGAGAACAGTCGAACGAAGATGTTACGCATCATTGTCTATCGTTTCTTTTCTTTGGTGGAAGGATCTCATAATAGAGGCGGTTAAATACGCGTTTTTATCTTAATGAGTCCCTCGCACCTTAAACGTGTTCTTAGTTATTTTGTATTCGTGCACGTTAATGTAAACACAGCATTAAATTTAAAGTGGCAGATACGATTTTGTATTTTTATGATCTTTGACTATTGTTCCCATTTATCACTAGAAACATTGATAATTTTACACAGCAAGTGAATGCGCATTTAATTCGTTACATCTCATTATATTAAATATTATATCCCAACTGTGACACATCTTGGGGCACATTGATTCCCTTTGTATAAAAAAAACTAATTCTGATTAGTGTTGATTTTTTTTCCTGTTTAAACAAGTAAATTGTACGAAATATGTCTATGCCACTACTACTTTGTATTTGAAGTTATACGTTAGTATTATCTTTAAGCTCAGTAGGACAGTACTCCTATTAGAAACAAGTTTTGTTTTCTTCTTATATTCTTTCTTGCTCAGTTATAATTCTTTCCTGATTACCGATGATAGTAATTTGTAAAAATTACACTCAAATCATAAAATTTGAAAAATCCAAATCAATCTAAGAAGTGGTGAAGAAAGACAATTTATATGTAATCTTTCATATTACACTAAAGCAAATATTTGATATTACACAAATCGGTATACGCTCAATTTGAACTAATGAATTAAGAGGACTCATTTGAAAAAGTCAGACCACATTGCGTATAAGCTATTTTGTAACACGTGTATGTATGTCTATATGCAAATTCTGACTTTTGCTAAACAGTCGTTTGAAAGTCAATACTGCACTCGTTCTTTACATTAACTAATTTGTCTACGGACAGTCGTTAATTTCTCTATGAATTTCATGTCATTATATACTCCTTAATGCGCAATATTATAAATTTTTACTACGTGCCTCGTCTATCCGTTCGGCTTGACTTAGAACCTAAGAGCGCGCCAACGTATTGCTGTTTTCTAAGCATCTTTGCATTCGGAGTTAGACGCGTACACTATCGTATAATTTAACTATTCGTGTGAAACATTATAATGCAACATCCTCGTCCTGATCATATACGAGCAACGAAGAAAAAACAGAGAAGAAACTATGTAGATATAATATAGAGTAAGAGAAAATTAGTATAGACAAAAAAAAATAAAATAAAAATTCGTAATCGTAATCCGTAATCGCATTTTGAACAGGTTTCGTTTCTTATGTGTTTAAATCGATCGTTTAATCGTCACTAGGTACCGAAAAAATTCGCTACCAATTTAGTTCTAGCTTGATATGAGCCGTGTTGCCGCACGCGACGATATACTTTGTCGTTTACATCCCTACCGTTCATGGTGAATCACGTGTTTATTGTTCAAGGCAACGAATACTTTTACGTACAATTAGTCTAGCGGATCGGTAGATGTTGGAAATCATTGTTATATAAACAGACGCTTAATCAATCGGTCTATCAACGAATTAGGAGCCGCCAAGAATGAAAAGTGATACGATATAACGGTATCAATGAAATCGGTAAGCGAACTCTTAAAATTTGGACGATATAGTTGCTTTAAACTTTCAGGGCAGCTTTGGGGGACCAATGGTGAAATCGAGCGGGACCAGTTGGATAGGAGGATGGATGGGTCCATTTGTTTCTACGGTGACCCATAAAAGGCGGTGGAGATGGGCCACCCATAAAGGGAGGTGGTATTACGTTGTACCAAGGTTGATTCATTGGATGGGGACCATAACCCATACTAAATGTATGGTTAAACCACGAGCGGTTTCTATTGATATTTGGTCTCGGACTATGCACATTGTGTCTCCTACCTGTACCATTATTTGGATGCTGTTGATTTTGATTCATGGAGCCTAGTGGTTTTGGTTTGTGCTCCACTGTGCAAGGAGCCATTGGCGACTTCTGCAATTGAAAATGCAACACTTTCTTCTTTTTTGGGAATCAAAGAGATTGGGCAAAGCCCCCGCGTTTAAAATAGTTTCCTATTAATATACTTGGAAATGACAGGTTAACTTACTCGAGTCTTGGTCGTTCCTTCCACATATTTGTTCTCCTTGTCTTCCTCCTTACGTTTCTTCGGTACAGTATTTTCCTTGTCATCAAAAGAAGCCAGTGTGCAATATGAGCCCTTGCTTTCACCGAAGCGACAACAGACTTCCTTAGGGTCAACCCAAAGTGTCAATTCAACAGGTAGAGATAAGTCTTCATACTTTACACCAGCTGCATGAGCAGCGCTCTCCAAAGTTGCATCTCTACGGTTATGTCCATTTACACGAATACAGCGATAGCCTTGACCTTTGAAGGGTTTGTCAGGAAACCAGTGATTCTTGAAACGTTCCGTCAACAGGTCGACCAGACGACGTCTGAAGCACTCCAGTTGATCAGGACTAAATTTTTCGTTTTTTTCGATCAGCTGTACTAAGAATAGTACTGCTGCTGTGATTTCGTTGCGCATATTGTCCTTGGCGTCCGCTCCGCTTGTAACTTGTGAATGTACTACTTTTAGGATATTTGTGAGTGAGTTCTGACAAAGCTAAGGTGTCGATTGTTGTGGTTGATATGGAGCACATAGAGCCCTTCTGTACCTCCACAGATTTTAGATGCTTTATCAAATATACTTTTTGTATATTAAGCACGTTTCAATATCAAATTGATACTGATTAAGCTGTATAGTTTAAGGTAGTTTAAGGTATATATGGTCTGCGTCCTGCCAATATTGTTGTATGCTGTAACATATAAGACAACCGAAAAGCTAAAGATTGTTAGATAATTTACAATGATATTACATATATCTTAATGCGGATCGGAATGAAAAGAGAAATGGTATCTGCAAAATGGACTATTCATGAGATCCATCTTCTCAGACATATTCATGTTACCACAGAAGATAAAAAAGAAGATGCAGAAAAACTATTTGATACTATCAAGAACTATATTATGTCTCACATGACTAATAAACTACATAGAGAAATAAACAATTTATAATTTAATTTTGTATAAACTACTACTGGAAATTACTTTAACATTGACAATTAACATTAATATATGGCGACCAGTGCATATAATAAACTACTATTATGATTCCATATGCCTTTCCTTTACTTCAGAATTTTTCAGAATCTAGTAAATTTCTACAGTATTCACCAACACAAATAAGTTCTGCCTCTAAACAAATTCCAAAGAACATACACTAATCCCACTAGAAAACATGGAACGTCGATTCTATTCAGAGATAGTCAACAATATGTTGTTTTCAATAATCAGGTTATGATGGACAATGGATCAGGTTAGGCAAAATTAGGCGTATATGAGATAACATCTCGTCACTGCGACAGAACATCTTAAGAAACTTGAACAACGATATAAAAAATACGGCACACGCAACTCCTTGAGTAAAAAGCAAATATTTTTGAAACAATGGATTCAAGAGTTTTCCTAGCGCATTCATACCCGTACCAGGATGTGCCTTGCGCGATTGTTCATGCAATAATTAGAGAAACGAATAGCATTAAAAGTTTATTGATTGATCAACGCTTAAAAATATTGCAGAAAATTATCAAAAAGAGCACATAAACTATCTTTAGTCGACATTAAATGGAACTTACGAGTCAGCAACGACGACTCCGTTTTTGTGATGAAAGTAGTATATCTTTGCTCTCTTTAAATAAACGTACTGTACGACCCAACACGTGTTACGTCGAACCGTGATCCATAGACTGTGAAAACTTAGAAGTGCTTCCAGTCTTCCGGTCAACGATACTTGCCCGTTAGCTGTTGCCTCTTATCGCGTAGGCCATTATTAGCGATACGTATTTTAGTTTATATTGCATACTCCCACTAATGCCTTGCGTTAACAGTTGACCTGCCCGGATCAGAGTGCTGCTCACTATTCATGCATCAAATGGACAGATTGCACAACAAGACATCTATTGTTTATTAAATACGTTTATTGTTAGGCAGTCAATGTTACACAGTTAACTTCGCTACCCTGCATTATCATACATTCCGCATAAAAGTGTATTTGCCCTTTTTCTTTTTCTTTCCCTCTCTTTTTTCCTTCTTATTTTCTCTGTCAAGACATAAACTCGAAGGCTCTCCTTTCTTATTTTCTTTTTATCTCATAATTTTGGAATGTATCTGCGGAACGATAGACCGCTGCAATTAGAGAAGAATGAATATGACAATAATCGACTAATACTAGAGAAATATCATGTTGGCTATGTTTCATTCAATGTTCGACATCGATGGAAACATAGCCATGGTTGATATATCAAAAAATTACTGGTAACGAGGAGCAGCCCCCGTGTACTTTGTGCCTGAAATGCAACTTATGGTCCGTATTCGTAGTCAGTGTTTGAGACGAAGCACATTCTTAAGACCGTAGATATAGTAATGATAACACATGGTAGAGAATGTCTTAAGATCGTGCTTAAAACGAAGAACTGCCTCTGAATACCTATGTCTTATCAACCATTTCAAAAAAAAAAATGCTATGCTCGTTCCAACATATCTCCCGTACCCACTATGCCTAGCAATTTTCAGGCACAAAGTCCCGTAAGACTCTCATTTTGAGTGGCGCAACCCAATTTGAGTGAGATCAACCCAATGTGGAATTAAAAGAAAAGGTTGGCTCTCTTTATTAGCAACTCCTTGGTGCAGTTAAAGAATTACTGTAAAATGTGAAAAAATTGTTTATGAAATTATATCAATTAGTCGTATTATGTAGCGTTAGACCTCGCTATCTGCAATTTTGCAAGTTGCTTGGGGTGCCAATATCATGAAGACTGTGCGTAATCATACGGAAGACTGAATTATACAGCATTGAAAATCGCACACAATATTATCGCTTGTGTTCACAAAGTACATAAATGGAAACATTATGGTAATACAGTAGTGTATAAATATGTTAACAAACGCAATTCTTTATAAACACATCGGCTTCCCAATTTTAAAACCTAGTACGCGACGTAAGAGCAAATTTTTATAAGCGTGTCAAATGTTTTAGTCTTGCGCTAAAAACTAGATTTGGTAGATGTAGGTATAATACATGTTTTATCGCTGAAATCGCAACGACAATATGCCAGATAGAACCTAATAAGCAGAAAAATCGTTTTTTCTACGATTTGTCACTTATTAGGTTTTAAAAATGGGCCCTCGACATACCATCACTCACTTTACTAGATATACATATACACTTGTTCTCAATTGGTTATATTCCAAGACTCCTGGTGATGCGTTGTGACCGAGTAGTAATTCGGTCGACCCTTATCAGTGATTATCGGGCGAGCACGAAATGAAACATTATTTACATACGCAAAATTATAATACGCGAATCATCGAAATCCAGTAAAAAAAATTCGGAGATGCAATGCCGTTCATTTGTCCTTGTAAATAATTATAGTAAAATATAAGCGGACTCTGATTGTACACATTCTTTGTCTTTGTTGTATCTTTATGATTTTTATGTGTTGCAAACAAAATATGATTCTATCTTCTCAGCTTTCACCACGTTTCTGTACTACCAATTATAATAGATGTTGGAGATGATTAATTTTACTTCAGTCAATCGATTAATCGGTTTTTTTTATTTTTCCCTCAATTTGTATAATTCTAAAGGATTTTGAAATCGTTCACTAAAGTCCTTGTTAAGATGTTCTCTTTAAGCTATTATATCCGCATCGCTCTTCATGTCCACTTCAGGAGGTAATCCTTTCTTTCACTTCCATTTTTTGGTCTTTCAAAGTTAATTATAAAATATCAGTTAGTACAATCTAATGAGCAATGAAAATTACTTTTATATGTTGCCATTATTTCTCTTCCCTCTTCCTTAATTACAGTTGGTAGTACAATTAAAACGATTGACAATAAATCTCAAAGAAATATAAATAAAAAATGTCTTAAATCTCGCTGAACAGTAGAAAGGCATTGTGTCGAGTAAAGTACAATGAGATGGTCTATTTTCTTGAACAGTTATAAAAATAGATTGGATATGAATACTGGTAGGCGTGCGGTACCTAGCGAAATGCTGCATCAGCATAAGTTTTTGATTAATTGACCCTTGTGTATAAGATGAGATAACACAAATGATGCACTATTTTTTCAGTGGGTGACTTATTTATTATCGAAAGTTGCAAAGTTCATCATACTTTATTCGATATCTAGCACAATTCCTTGCAAAATACTGTCACGTTGAGGTATAGAATAGTCACATAGTGCCATGTCAACTATCATCTCCATGTGTGAAAATGTTATAAGAAATAATTAAACCGTTAATGTCACTCGTGAATGCAATTATTTGAATTTAAGAAACTAACATTTCTAATCTGCTTTACGAGGCTTACGCTTGCGGACATTGGGGCTACTCGGAGCTGCCTTCGCATCTTTATTCTTTTCACCTTCCGGTTCATCAGATTCGCTACCCTCCTCGTCCTCGAGATCGTCCTTCACGTTCTCTACTAATTCTTCATCATCTGAACTTTTTTCCTGCATAAATCCACCCGACCCATCTCTTTGCTTTTTCTTACCTTGGAACAGAGATGGCTTGGGTGGATAAATGAAGTCTATCAGACAAACAATGAACTGAAAATAATTAAACATATATGTAAATTACAACCGCCAAAACATACCTTCAAATCATTCAATAGATTCAGAATAAAAATATAATTACCAATCCCAAAATCGCGCCCAAGATAATTGTTGCTACAGCAAAGATTAAGTAACTTCCCCAAGTAGGTAATCCAAAATCTTCCATGAGTTTATTGTGTATCCCCTGGAATCAAATTTGTACACCAAATTTCATTATAAGCACAATGAAATGTTTATGCAAAACATTAACACACGAAGACAATATATTATATGATTTATCATTAATTACCCGTAACACTTGAGACATCTTAAAGAAATGACTTATGACAGACATTTGTATAGAAGTTGGACTTTTCCAACTGGGTATGGGCTCAACCTTCTTCCATGTCTTTCGTTCTACAAACTCAATGAGTGAATCCTGATCACGGGGACTTTTATATTGTCTAAATATACCATCCTTTACACTACAAAGAAAATATGGAATGAATAGACATGTAAAATTGTACAGCTGCACATGAATATATACCAAAGCACAATAAAACGCACTGATAAATTGTAGGTAGAGCAGTCACCATAAATCGTCCACTGAGGCCTGGTGAATCTGTGACATCCACTTTTCCAACATTTATATTAAGATTTTTTTTTTGCCTTGCCATAGCTTCCCATATCGGCTCTAAAGATTTGCATGCTGGACACCAAGGAGCATAGCTGCAATAAGAACATGAATAAGAATAACTTGTGAAATAATTATGTTGCTAATAGTAATTTACGACTCAAATATTCGTCGAAATATTTCGAATACTGTTTTCAATGTTATATATCTATATACAGCATTGTGTAATTAATAGAACGATAAAATATTACTTAAAAGGCTAGAAGAGTATGAATAAATTTAGAGAAAAACAATTAATTATGGACTTCATGCAGCGTGACGTTTGACACGCCATCAAATATATACCGATGTCGGAACAAATTCCGATTCCATTTAAACTTACAATTCTACCATCCATTCTCCAGTGAGCATACGATCCCAATTGTCCTCGTTTAGCTGGTCCACCCATGGTTTTTTCAACGTTTGTGCGTTTACGCTTACTATTGTCAAAAATAGAGAAAAACACACAAGAGCACAAGCAGCCCTCATATTCCCGTAACAGGACATTTTATTTAACCAATAACTACCGGTACCGTATGCCGTATACATACCCTGGAGCACGGCTCTAGAGATACTCCGACCGGCCACTTCCTCATCTCGAAACTAAGGCATGTTTCCATGGTTGTCATTTTGTAGCCATTATTCAAGGCGCAATTACATTTAGGTAATTGTGAGAGTTGCGAAAAGCAAAATCTTGTTACAATTCCATATAGTTAGCCCCTCATCACGACCGATCGAACTAATTTTTTTCGTTATCGTTTGTTGATGAATGATAAACGTTTGACGGTTATTTGTTTATATAAATTTATAAAAACAAATTTGGCTAGGGAACTTTTTTCAACTAGTCCCTCGATGGTCAGGACGATTCCCCATGGAGGAGCGTACATTGTGTATCGCTTAATTTACGCAGCCATTCGCGAACCCGCAATTCCGTTCTATTAAGTATCGGAGGACTAACAACGATCCGTGATTTGCTGACGTAAGGAAAGGAAGGAAGGAAGATAGCTTCAGCACCACTCGTAGCACATATTCGAACTGTTACTCGATACGATATCAGACCCGATTACTCAAGATACCTCCATTACAGTTTTGTCTCCTGTCTAGCCTAAAGTCCCTCTAGTAAGAGTCAGGAGAAAGCGGAGACGTGTTTTGATTGGTGCAGTCCGTTTGGGGCTAACCGGAAACCGGATTGAAAAAAAGGCGCGAATAACTTTATGACCAATTAATGGAAGAAATTAATGACAATGAATATTTTTATAGGTACTCCATTATTATTTATTAAAGAATATTGACATAAAATAATATTCATTCATTCTAAACACGCTTTCCTTTTTATGAGATTTTGTGGAATCGGGAACATACGAAATCTGTTTTTTTACAGAATTCGAGCAGTTCAGTACGCAGCATCCACCTACTTCACTGTATACCCAATTCAATTTTTTACAAACAACCTTCTCTATGTGAATTCGATGTTATCGAAACTTACGTTTTCTTACTCTGACTCACTACGCAACAGCATAACATAATGTCTCTATATTTTTCTTATTTACAAGTCCTTACATAATAAATTTTCAACGAAAACTGTCAAAGTTTATACAAAGTTTATATACCGAATCCGAACAGTGTTGGGCGAAATCCATCGTCGGGAAGTTAGCGTGGGAAAATCAAAATTTATATGTTTATAATGTCTAAAAAATTGCTCCTTAAATGCTACATGTGTTTCCGTAATTGCTCCATTGCTACTATGCAGTGATTAATGAATATTTATTAAAACAGAAAATTTTTATTTTTATTGAAATTCCAAATATCCAAGCAGATTTTCATATGAGTTTCTTGATGAATTAATTGCTCCCGATTTTCTCCCAATTGCTCCGCAATTAGTTTTTTATTTAATTAAAGCATCTTTAAACAATAAGTAAAATTTGATTTCCACTTAGCTCGATTGCAAACGTGAACAATATGATTGGTCTGCGAACACACCTTCAACAGCTGCGTTCGAAGAACCGCCGAGAGTGCGCGAGCATCTAGGGTCGGTTCATTTTCGAACACACTTGGTCAATGGGGAATTGGACTGCGACGGGAATTCAAAAAGTGTCTAACGCCCGTTTTCTTCGACGCGGTTCAATGCATAAACTCGGTTTAACTGTGCTATTAGCCAATCAGGGACTTATATTTCGAAGTTAAACCGAGTTTATGCATTGAA
>JARQTJ010000357.1:504862-518326 GCA_030142635.1 Trachelus troglodyta
AAGGTGGCGCGCCGAAACCAGAGAAAAATTGCGACCACCAAAAACAGGCTCATTGGCAATCTCCCTACTCATCTCTGTCCACTATGTCGAAAATGTTGTCTTTTAAACGACGACTGCGAGAGGCTGAGAAATACTCCAACTCGTAGACAATTCAAACTTTGATGTCCTCCGTTTCGCCAACCCAGAGACGGTATATACAGATGCAAATGCGTACTGCAAAGTATGCACCAAGGGTATGCAAGAAATTGTATCATATGCTTGCTAAAGAAAAAGCTCTAGCACAATGGTATGCACAAAGAAACCTTTTAATTCCATGCAATAATTTCTTGCACTCTTGAAATTTGTATCGTGGGGTATTATTAATCTCGCATACAAAATGGATTACCATGGAGATAATTTGTATCGGATGCTGCCAAAAATTACAGTGGAACATGTCATACAAAAACGCATTCAAAAAATGAGAGTGAAGAACGCAACGCAGGTACTGAGTAGGACAGTATCCGGTTTTATACATCACCAAACAAGACTCGAAGGTATTTGATTACCCTTTCACAAAATCTTCCTTTGCGTTACTCCTTCCATTATTGTAATAATATCATTTTAAAGATCTTTGTATAATTTGTTTAAGGACATATTAATACCGAACATGGGCAACTGTCCATGCCCAAAAAGGAAGGAGAAATAACAGTGAAGGCGTTACTCTTCTTTAATGATTTATTCGATTCAGTGAATGGACATACGTTAAAACCGGAGACTCCTCTGCGTGTTGTAGTATCTGATCACAGTCCTCATAAATCATTTTGGCGTAGTGCTGTAGTAAAGTTACGTGAGGTGCAATACGTCGATAGAACAACAAAAAAACCTATGAAACGAGCAGCGTGCGTTCGGAATTGGATTTTTTGCAACGCTGTACGGAAAGTATACAGTTGGCGCACCAAAAAACAAGCACAAAATGGTCCATTCTTGATGAGTTCAGAACTCATCAAGAGTCGACCATTTCGTGCTTCTTTTTGGTGCACATACTGCGAACTTTCCGTACATTGTTACAAAAAATAGTATATGATACGCGTGCGGATTGGTGATTCCTACTCGTGTGACGTTTGTCACCCTCGCTTCGCTTGGGCGGCAAACGTCACACTCGTCAGGAATCACCAACTTTCCGCACTTGTATCATAATGTACTATTAACGATCCAAGGGTTTCAGAAACTATGGAAAATTTAAAAAAATGCAGGGTTCAGAAATTTTAAGTCACGAATGGTAAATCAAGACTCTTTGGAGAACTTCTTCGGGTTAATTAGATCCCTTGGGCATCGTAATACTAATCCTACATGTAGCCAATTCGAAAGTAGCTTCAAAAGTTTATCAATAAACTAAACAATTTAACATCTCGTCATGCGGTGAGAAGTAATTGCGAAACTAAGTGTGACGGAGATTTACTGTTCACCTTAAAAAAATTTCTTCGGCAAACCGAACATATGGAGGAGACTACATCAAACGATTATATTGATCCCCTCATAGTCGAGGATGTACCAGGCCGAAAGAAAGAAGTGACACGTTTTCGAAATGTAGCAACTACATTGACGAAGAAAATATGTAGTAGTAAGCAAGTGCAATGATATCCACAATAAAACTCGTAAAACCTAGAATTTACTGTTGTGCTAAAACTTTATTTCCTAATTTCCTATACATTTAGAATAAAAATCTTTAAGCTTCAATAATGCAAAGCCGGTAACCTAGTGCTTTTTGAATAACCCGCTACGGATAGCCATATTGATTTTTAGTTTCTATTTAACGATTCTATACAGATGGCACTCCAGTACCAGTGTTCACTTTTCACAAGAGGAGAGTTGCCACCCCCGATGCATTGTGAAATGACATTTCAAGCTGGTAATCAGCGAACTACAGTTTTTAATGATACTACTTTTAAACCACTATATGAAATAGTTGCCTTGCGTATTTTATATTTGCCTGTATACTTTGGTCACTAATGTTCAATAATAAATGGTAATATACCCATTTTGGAACTGTTTATGAATTCAGGTAATGTTTATAAGCATTGGAGTTTTTGTTTATTAGCCGTATCGACCTACCTGTTATTCCATTCATTGCATGAGATTTAAGTGTTGTAAATCATTGTTATTATTTTTTTGTTGTTACAATTGCATTATATGCATATATGTGATATTTTTATGAAATTATAAATTTGATTAAACGTTTTAGCAGTTAAAAATGTCTACGGTATACCCTATATTACCACGTTCGGCTATACGCGATAGCTTTGATGATGATGACTTGAGCGACGTTGATGATGAAGTATTTATTCGAGATGGAAAAAATGGAATATTGAAATTGGACGATGATGGAGGAGTAAAGAGGCCTCTTATGGCACCACGTAGAAAGTATCGTACATCACGTATTTCAGATAAACAAGGATTCTCATACAGAGCTCTCGTAGCACCCTTCTTGTATGGTCTTTTGGCATTATTTGTTCTACTTGGATTGATTATACTTGTTATATTCGCTGTGAGCATATTTCCCATGCCATTAACCATACTTAGAAATTGGCTATCACGGGAAGCTGATACAGATATCAAGAATCTAGATATAGTTCCATGTACATCTCTTACCACCTCTGTGTTATGGACAAGAACACTACCAAAATTAACATCTGAAGCACCATTAAGAAGCAATGATGTGAATGGAGATAAAATTAAGGATATTATCATCGGTTTTAGCACAGGTCTAATACTTACAAAAGAATTATTATCATGATTTGGCATAACATTATTCGCATCTTTCTGTTTATCTTTTAATTTTACAGATTCTGTGTTAATTTCAGTTTTTGTTGATTTTTCACTTTATCCATCATAAGGTGAATAATAATTTTGTGACTGGTGCATCATTCTATTGCTTTTAATACATTACATATTAATCAAATATTTTTATCATTAGGATTAGACGCGATAGAGGCACCAGAATACTTTTGTACATTGTACTTTGGAAGTCAAACGCCTTGTTTGGGCGGTGTATTGGCTTTAGATGGTAAAACTGGTGAAACCATTTGGACTCATTGGACAGCACACGCGATTTTTTCAATCGATTGTGGTATGGACTTAACGAGTGATAGGATCAAGGATTGCATTGCTTCCGGACGTGGTGGAATATTGCATGCAATAAATGGCCACGACGGATCAAGCATTTGGGAGTTACCTTTGCAAGATTTGGCCACTCCTGGTCAACAAAGAATCTTAGATGTTTACGATGCTAAATACATGCCTGACATCGACGAGGATGGGGTTGGTGATGTCATAACATCGCACACTCTACAATCGGGTGGGACTCGCAACAGCGAGATACTAATATTATCAGGAAAGACTGGTAGCATTATTCATAGTGTTGCACTTCCTGAAACAGAGCAATTATTCTTAGCTCCGCAAACTTTTATACATCCTGATGGCGAGAATATCTTCGTAATAGCTACTAGTAGTCAAAGGCAATCAGGAGGTCTTTACATAGTACCACAATCAAATTTAATTTATGGAGACTTGGTAAGATTATTTCCTTTATTATGGTATAAGTTTTATTAAAAAATTCGAAAAAACGTTTAATCTCTATTCCTTATGTTCTTTTTCTCTAGAAACTACGTAAACTTCATCACAAAGCAGGAAAGAAGGTCCTTTTGTCTCCTGTTCTTGCTGACATTACTTCAGACGGTACTGAAGATATCATCGCGGCTATGCTTAACTCTACCATAATAGCATATAATGGTATAACGTTCGAACAAATTTGGAATTACACTGTGCCGAATTCTGAAGTAATCAGCGTTCCTATTCCTGGGTATTACAATGACGACGATGTTCCTGATTTTATGGTGAAACATCAGATAGGTCCGGGATTTCCTAATTATTACTACACGTTAGCAACAATTATAGATGGAAAGACTGGCAAAGCCTTACTTGAAAAGTCTGTTGAAGATAGTATGAGCGGACAAATGTCAGGTCTATCAGTGACAGTCGATGGTTTTGGTAATGATTGGTTCCTCCATTGGTCAGCTGATTGTCTGAACCATGAAGCTTCGAAGATAGAATATCAGTTTCTGAAGACTGAGAGTCTAATTTCTCAAACGCGTGCGGATATCTGTAAATTGCTATTCAATTCGACGCTCACCACTAAGTTATTGGCTTTGAGTCAACATGTCGAGCCACCCGGTATACCATTATACATCTCTGACGATTGGAAGAAATTAGAATTCAACAACTCCATTGATCCCAGAAAGGAAGCGGCAAAATATCTTGAAACGCATCCGGATTTCGAAGCTATCAACAATAATATGGATGACGTACCTGCAGTTTCTGAGAGATCGCCTCGTGCTCGCAAACCTCATCACAAGACGAGTAGTTTCCGTCATAAGGAGAACAACGACCTCTTTGCCGAACAGAACAATTATTATCCCAATCGCAGAGTGTCCAAGGGAAAAAGTATAAATTATGAGAATTCGGAAAATTTCAAAGAAATCGATGAATCGCTCAATAACGATCAAGATTTGAAAGTAGTACCTCACGAGTTTGGGAATGGTGAGGAATGGAGAGAAACTAATAAGTGGGAGGACGAGATTGGGCAATCTGAAAAAGATCTAGACGTGTTGTACGAGGAGGGCGACCCTCGTGGTATGGATACGTCTCAAATGAATGAGATACGTGAACAGCGTAGCGATGCAAACGATATGAGAACAATTAACAATGATACCAACCAATTTCAGAATCAACTAGACCCAGGCATGGATTATACAAATGGTCAAACGAAATATAATAATTATTATCCTCTAGAAACTACTAATAAACCGATGAACAGCAAGAATACGGAGACCTATTTAAACATCTCGGATTATGACTTTGTGGATGACGATGATAAGAATGAACATAACGGTTTACCGAACGCAAAGGAAAAACGCCAAGCATACGATGAAAATGGCAAATTAGGGACTGTGGGTCAAAAAGAAATAATAATTGGTAAAGTAGATGACTATGGAAGTAACGATACTTTTTTACCTATAGTAAAGAAAAAGAAGAAGGTAACGTTAACTGAATTTGAAAAAAAACTGAACCCTACTGATAGCCATGACATTAAAATGGAAGACAATGTAATTGATAAAGATAAACATATAACCTTACGGAATATTGAATTACATGAGAGTATAGAGATACTTCCCATCTCTGAAGCGTTACTAGAAAATATGTCAAGCAATGCCGAAGTGAGTAAACGCGATGAGTCGAGTGTTAACTTCATACGCGGTGTTAATAAGGCAGTAAAAAATATGAACAATTCGACAAGATTCGAAGGTGATTTCCTTAGTAAAATTATAGTTGCTAAAAGGAAGTCGACACCAAGTACCAAGAACATAAACGTAGGAAGGATCTTTAAGCGTGAATCTTTAAAAAATTTGAAAAAATTAATAAATAATCAGAAGCTAGCAAAAGATGAAAATATAATGAGGATAAGTAACCGTAAAAGGAAGCGGGGTACTCAAATAAACGATGATAAATCGAAAACAATAGAAGGAATACAAAGACAACCACCGACTGGAATATTATTGCCATCGTTAACAACTACACCTGACAAAACCTCCGTTGATATTGTATTCTCCACGTTTTGGCTACCGCCATCAGAAGCGTCCATCATACTACTTCCGCAGGATTTAGATTGCATCAGCAGAAAAAAAGCCGAACTGGATAGCAAAATCCAAGACTTTGATAATGAGCAAATAGTCAGTGATTGTTTAACAGAACGGGGATTTAATTACAAACTGTATCAGGAATCAGTAGATCGAGAGAATGTGAGAATAGCACTGGGACAAATGACCGTGTACAGAATGAAACTTGAATGTGTTTGTCCAGAAGACATGTTGCCTGGACAAACATGTAAAAATATTTCACGTGAACAAAGTTGGTCCGCCCATCTAGGTTCATCTGCTAATGGATACTTCAAGCCATTACGAAGACCAAGTACCTGAAACAACTGAACCTATTGTAAAAGATACTACTACTATTATCATGGATGACAATTGGTGCTTCAAAGATTATCAGCGCATTTTCATTGTCAGTTTGCAATACGAAATGTGGATCAATATTCTTGAAAATTATTGGCTTCTATATTAATACCGATTATCTGCAAGTTGAAGTTGCCTAGAGAAGCGTTCATTTGTGAATCGACGAGGAGAATGGATGTGTTCGTTAGCAAATTGAAAAGTGTCCCAAATTATACATATATTTTATAATGATACATTCATTTTGATAGATTTAATTGTACGCGTTACGTATAATGGTACGCGTAATTATAGACATCACTGATTATCACGATTTGAAACTATCTTTCTATAAACACCTTGTCCTTACGAGTTTAATACAATATGTGATTTTAATATATCGAGAATAAACAACATTGATCATTTTAATTTGGGATCATTTTAAATTTGCTGACACTTTTCAATTCAATGTAGCATGATTCCACTGTAATATTAGTTTATATTTAAACATTGTAGAAAAATTCGATTGCTGTTGGTATTACAGAATCAATAAACAGTTAGTAAGGGTACTTGAAATTATTTATTTTTTGTTATATAATTGATATTGCAAACAAGAATAGATGAAAAAGAAATTCAAACGTGTACAGCGTAAGAAAACATCGCTTGCTAGTTCTAATATGTAGATTGGATAACATTTCAGACTAATCTTCAAACGTTTGTTTAATCAATAACTGCGAAGGACTTCTTGATGCCGTGATTTTGCTTAGATGCAATACATTGTTTAGTGTTAAAGAGCCGTGTGGTAGAGTGACGTTCTTATATTTTTTGACATTTATGGTTCGTATAATTTGAAGATACGACGTTAATGAATTAAATTTACAAGATGAGTGCGGATTGGTGTAGAAATAGTCGGACCCAGTCACACGATGTTGCATACGGTATACGTATTATTTTAGAAGCCGTAGTTTATCGAATTTAAATACTGATAAAATATGTTACAACATAACATAACCAATGAGTTTCGATAGCTACAATCCAATTTGGTTTATTCATAGAATCTGAAGGCATCTCGAGTAAAATCAAGAACAATGCCAGAAAGGAAATGTCCTCTTCAGGGAATACTTGTTCATTCGTGAGAATTGTTCATATACCCTGATATTATGCATCGTGTAATATTTAACATGCAGTCAAAGGAACCCCATAAGTAATTTACTAATTAAATCGAACAGAAAACCTGCAAGAAGTTTCACTCTGTGTTTAGAGATTTACCACTGTACCGTAAACGCATCATAGAAGTAGATACGGTGAGATATGGCGACATAACGGATGGCAATCACAGTTCACGACTTCGGCAAGTGAATTGTTAAAGAGGAAAAGAGAACTGAAGGGTCATTAATAATTTTTTGAATATATTGATAAATTCGCTCTTTAAGTGAAATAATCCTGCCACAGAGGAACGTCGGAGATGCACGAACCCTTAGAAGTTATTGGTCGCCAGAGGCACAAATTCTTTAGAAGAACTCTCGTGCCGAATCGGACACCACCAATATCCACAATGAGAATTTCTACACCCTATCCACGTGATACCTATAATGATTTACAAAATTCTCAAGAATGGTCTTGCGATCTTCCTACGAGGCTCAAAGAAACACGTAATGTCGGGACGCAGTCCGATTATAGAGAAAGTGAAACACAAACTTCACCATGGGAGGCCCCATACAGAATACATCCAGGTCAATATATAATTTTGATTGGTATTTAGATGTGTCAATCGGATACAGGAATATTTATATGTTTTTCATGAAACTAGGTCACAACCCTGAAGTTCTTACGTTGGCGCATTTAACATGGAATTGCGGATTACCTGCCGGAATTCACGAGGTGGAAATCATTAAAAGAATGAGAATCAAAAAAGCTTGGGAAGCTGTTCTTCCTCCAATGGATTCACCCGACAACGTTAAAGCTCGTATAGCCATAATATCTGCTTTGGAAGTGGATGACTGGGCCTTTCGCGAAAAGGTAGAAATACGAAAAATGTAATCAAGTTCTTTGTTCACAGCATCATAATTATTGATTCGTACATTCACAGGATATTCAATCTATAATGGATATGCGTATGAAGCTGATGGAGGAATATGAGAAAGTTCGTAGTAAGGAGAAGGAGCAGAAGATATACAATCGATTCCAAAGACTCAAGGAACACTTGGAGAAACGTAAGAATAAGGAAATCATGAATATCAGACGGAAGCTCGGCAGAGAACTTCGCAAACTTGCTGCCAATCACAATGCTAGGACTAACGGGCGATATCAGAAGTACGATATCATAAGACAGCACGCCGATCCGAAATCGGAATTGTACGCACCGCAAATGAAATTTGGTGAAAATCCAGGAAGACGTCACGAAACTTTACAAAAAAGATACTTGAAGGAGCGATATATAGATGGTAAACGTGCTTCTTTTTATGAATATTAAATGTTTATTTGTAATTAATTTAACGATGGAAATTTTGTAAATAGCTGCTGAGAAGCAAGACACTACACCTAGCTGCCTTCCAACTAATGAGGAATTGAAGATGGTGAAACCAAAGCCAAAACCCGCAGAATTGTGCATTCGCGAAACGAGATGGAATGAGGAAAATTTGAAGCAATTGCACGATGATCTCAAAGCTATTAGAATGAATATTAAACCGTTTAATAAAATTAGTTTGATGAAGAAGAAGTGGAAGCCTTCGCCAATGCCACCGCCGCCATGCAAATTGCGACCACTACATTTTGATGACGTCTTGGAGCAGTCATCTTTGTTAATTCAACAAAGTGTCAGGGGTCGTGCTATTCAGTGCATGGTAAATTAATTGGGAGCGCATCCGAAGATACACGATTTACGAGTAATGGAACAATAAATTAATTATTTTGCAGATGTTTGAAGGAAGAGATCGGTGCAGGGAATTAATTGAAGAATTGCAATCCACGCATGCACTTCAGGAACATACGAAGAAACTTCGGCATGAGGAAATGAATGATGTAATAAAATTGCAGAGAGAACAGAGTCAGAAGATTTTGCAGGAAAATCGTCTTTGTGAAATTCTCAATTCGTTAGAGGGTACAACAGTCTCTTGGATGTTAGACTACCTCAGCAAGGTGCGGTGTTCAATTTATATGTATATATTATCTTCAAAAACAAGCTACATGACCGAGTGATATATTTTCAACCAGGAATTGATACGATTACAAGATGAACGTAGAGTACATGCTTTCGCATTGCTCGCAGAGAGAGAACGAAATCGTAAAGAGGCTGCTGAAGCTGGTAGACGACAATTGGAAGAGAATCGTCGTAGAGAATTAGATGAAATGTTTAAGCAAATAATCAAAGTCAATCAGGATTCGGTGGATTCTTATTTAGAAGATATCATAAAGGATGGTATTGAATGGATATCGGATAAAGAGGCTGAACAGTACATTTCTGATCTAGCAGAAAAGGCCGACCTGGCGTCAGCCTGCGCCACGGAGAAGTAGAATACACAATACATATACTCGCTTTAATTAATATAATATTTGAGCCAATTAATAATAAATAATACAATTCATCTCTTCATTAGTGCTGTGGAATTAGCGGAGGAGGAAATGGTGTCCGACATGGTCTACAATTTCGTATTACCAGAAGTCGAGAAACAAATGGTTAGGAAGAAAATGAGGGACCGACAGCAAAGTTACCTGCGTAATGCCCACGCTGCAATTTATGATGCAATAATGGAATTACCGCCAAATGAAGTTCCTTCTACCTCAGCGGAGTATGATAGAGATAACTACGATCAAGATAAACGTGAGACAGCATCACTCTCTGAGAAAGAAGAGGAAGATCTTGAGTCTGAGAAAAAGTTTCATGTGAGTATATTTCTTATCTTTTATAAAGATTTTTTTTTAATTTATATGGCAAAGTATTTGTTTTTTTAAATTAGGATGAAAAGGACGTTCCTAATGAAACGTGGATAAAAGAGTGTATCGTAAATCAAATCGTTAATCGAATTTGTAAATCTAGTGGTAAGTATGCGTTTAATTAATTCTCCAGTGGTGGCGATATAAGAAATGTATGTACACCTATTGAGTCCGTTGGACCACGGGTCATCACTGGAAGATTAAGGTTTACATACAATTTTTAACTGTGTGTCTGAAATAGTTTTTGTCTTCAGATAATAATGAAGTAGTACATGACCTAATACATAATATAACAACGAAGACAGCGAGATCCCACCAAACATCTCTTTCCAGTGGTACATTTTTGCTTTAATTAATGGTCAGTTCAGGAAATTTGAATTGTTATGAGGTACCTTGATTTTCTCTTTAGACGCTTCGTCACGCTCATCAACGTCTTCTTCCTGTTCGAGTTACATGGGTGAGTATTATGCATCAACGTAATGGGAGTGACAATGCATTACGACCTAAAGCGCATGTGGAGTAATGTTACATAGAAATATCTTTGTCATATTAATATTATTAATTATAGGATCATTATTGGATACTGAATGATAGATCAGAGTAGCAGGTGAATTTACGCAATGTGTATTTCATTTGGCATTTAATACAAACTCATTGCGTGTTACGAATGGGGACATTTTAAAAACGCATTAAATAATCGCTATTTTTAACTGTTTTTTTTTATGAGAATTAAGATACTTGTTTTTTTTAGTTTCTTGGAGCAGTCTATATATTTACACTTCTTATTATATACATTAAAATACTATCGGTACACAAGTTATATGATATAGCTAATGAAAGATCAAGACGGAATCCGTTGACTTTGTGATATTTTATTTATTGTCAACAACTCTATGGGCACCTATTTTTTTTATCGTTTGATGCTATAGGCGTGTAAAATGTTTGGCACAGCTTCACAGAGTTATTACAAATTTTTTAAAAATTCTACATCACATGTGGCCATAAAAATTCAAAATACACACTTGCATTCTATGAATTTCCATTAGCAAACGGTAACTCTTTAGTTGGATAAACTTCACTCGCTTGTACAAATAACCCCAATGCCTTTTTAGCGATTACAATATAAATACAAATTATCGATTAGTCTATAAATTTTAATCAGACTCGTCATTACGTTTTCCAATTCCGTGTAGGCTGGTAGTGAACATCATATCACAAGAGCATACCTTTACGTTAATATAAGTGACAAACTGCCATTACAAACTTCTTTTTAATTCTGTGACGATTTCACTGTCAAGAAATCGATTATTCAAACTTCCTATACTCGAATGATTTAGGGCGTAAATACTTTCCGTAGTTTCGAACACCAGCGTACATCTTTTATCTTCCTATGCATGGAATATGCGTAATTTACTATATGAAAGTAACTTACAGTCATCCTGTTCAAAAATAGCACCCGGATTTCCTTAAAAAAGGGCCTCTTTTGTGGAGCATCACTTGACAATATCTCTTCGAATCGATCCAATATTGCCAATTAGTGGTTTACTAAAGTGATGACAGTTATTTAATGGTATTGGTGGTTGAGCTACATATCCCAAGAATGACGATATAATACGGAGAACACGCGTGGTCCTCTAAATTAATCCTTGCGTATAGAGTTTATGAGAGGAAAGCATTTAGTATCATAAAATTACTAATGAATGGACAATTCTTCAACAATATTTCTGAAATTTGTAAATATACGGACTGACAAGGTAGGTATCTCAGGTGTCCCTCACGACTTTGTTTGTTTTGAAATATGTTATTCTCCATAAAAATCTAAGAGATTTGTTTTTTTTATCGGCGGGAAAACGGTTTTAGGGGGTGAAATCAACCCCTAAAGTTGGGCTCCTCTTGGGCGATTTTCGCAGTTTCGCATATTTCCAGTCGAGATGCTTATTAAATGGGACCAATTTGAAAAATAATTCTCATGAATTATTATACTAAGGATTTGGAGGTCTCTAAAACCTATTCTGGTCTTTAAATTTTGAAATTCACAATGCCAGATACTGCCAAAGTGCAATTATTCAACTGTTATGGCAGGGGGTAACTACCCTTGAACGTATTCTATTACGATATGCTAACTATGATGTGGATAAATACTTATATTGGGTTGGGATGAAAGTAATGAAACACTCTAGAAACTCGACACATGTTCTTTTTAAATTAATTGTTTGTGACCATATTCTAGTATGTTGTAAAACATTCTAGATACTTCGACTCTGTGGGTATATACAAAAGAATATGGTCAAAAACAATTAATTTAAAAAAGGATATGTGTAGAGTTTTCTAGTGTCTCATTACTTTCATGCCAACCCAATACAAATATATGATCTTACAGTTTATATTATAAATTTTCTGAAAACTTCTTTTAATAAATAAATTCATTTTAGTTAATTTGCTTACTTTAAAGTGTTTAAGAGTGAAAATACGTATAAGCAAAATATCACCAATACATGAAACTGAAGTTATCATTTTTTAGTCATAAGTTCATCCGTTTACCGCAATTCTTTGATATAAAACTATTGTCACAATTTGTTAGTGATGAGTCATTTTCAATGACTCTCCAGAACTTTTAGGATACAAGAGATCTGAAGACCTCGCAAGCGTACCAAGAATCCTGCCAGAAGGGCGTCAGGAAAGGATGGGGTGGTTTGGTAACCATACACCCGAACGTTATTGAAACAATTAAGCTTCTTAATTCACACATAAAAGGAGTTTTCTAATAATTGGGAAGGCAAATTGAAGTAAGTTAGTGCCACTTTGATGAGGAATTGATTGCACCGGAACAATTCACTCTTTAAACAATTTTTTTGAAAAATGCAAAAACATGTATCTCTAATTTTTTTTAGTATTTTCAAATGCAATTGATTTCATCAAAATTGAATCAATAGTTTTTTTGTTATAAAAATGTTGCACTTTTCAACCCCTACAGATTTTTATGCATTCATCCCACCAGAACCGACCAAAATGCATTTTTCATTAATCATCATGAGGATTACTTTTCAATTGGTTCTATTCACAGACCACTTATTGGAGACACGGCACTCCCGTGCTTTTTAGACTGTTAGCACGAGCAGCAACGCCATCTTATCGGTAGGTTATATCACTAACGCGACATATATAGGTATACACCTGTATATATAGATATACACGTGTATATATCATATGCATATGCTCACCATTCTATACGCATCGCCTTGAAAGTTGACTAAGGTATTTTTAAAAGCGCCTGCAGCTATGAAAAACAAGTATGACCTTCGTAAATATCATAAAACATTAATATGTGGTGCAAAAAAAAATATGCACAAGTGATATGGTCAAACGATTGGGTCTTATATTTATCATAATTGCAAGTACCTGCAAGAAAATAAATGCATAATTATGTATGTTATAAAAAGTTATTTATTGAATAAAGATAAGATCTGTTACTACAGTCGCACTTGTAGTAACATTTACATTAAAATCA
>JARQTJ010000357.1:536184-550393 GCA_030142635.1 Trachelus troglodyta
TATATACCTACAACAGATCCGGCAAGCCGATCGAATAAACTATTGGAGTCCGAAACTGTTAAGTAGGCGTATAGCTGCGAGTGGTTGATCATATTGTATAGGACTGAATAAGCCTGTATCTCTCATTTGACATTTTACAATGCTACGTAGCCAGATGCGTGTTTGTCTGTAATTAGCAAGAATGCCTTTGTTAATGACTCTTAAATATTATTCTTTATTGTTTCATGTTATGTCACTACTCATACTTCATCGATTTTCTTCCCCCGCTAAATATTTATTCTGCTACCATCGAGAAATCCCGTTATATCAGAATGCTCGTATCGCAAGTACTCAAACGTTGTACGTCACGTGTCTATATTCGTATACCTTGTCATAATAACAATGGTCTCTCGAAATTTCCCTAGAAAAATTATTATCCCTATATGCATTGAAAAGTCGCGTACAGTCCCGTGGAACCTTTATTAATTTGCCTTATATATCCTCTTCGTATCGAATACGTGGGCAGCAACGCGGAATTAGTCTTGGCGACAAGTAATTGCGTACTTAGAATTCGTTTCGCCGAGAGGTATCGGTCTAGGAACAGACAACCGTTCAGAGCATGCGAGAAGAGCGGACTCTGCCAAGTCTGAGGCATACCGTCCGTACAGTCCCGGCCAAGCACTGTCGCTAGGAATCATTAGTCTTTACCACGCGGAATGCAATAGTCTTACTCCTTGCATTATTCTTGATACGTTTTATAATTTCTTTTTCTGGTGAAATTTGTTGAATTACTTTATTTCAGGTAAATGTATTTCTCTAAGACCTTTGGAAGAGGATCTTGTCCCGACGGATGAGAGTTCCGCAGCAACGAGGTTATCTGCCTGACATCTACTGGTAATTCTTCTGTTCCGAGACACTTACTCATTTGATATATCCCTTTCTAACGCACTGAAGGTGCTCTCCAGCTTTCTCTCTATAACTGCTAAGAGAGTGTTTCCTTTCCTGCGTGAAATGAGAAAGGGTTGACGAATTGGAGTTTGCACATGCGTGAATGATAATGTTGGGCAGCTCGATGAAATCGTTGTTGTGCGCGCGTATCATCTTCACTTTGTAACGTGTAATGGAGGGCTAATGCTCGCTCGTGACCCAGATGATCGTCCTTGAAAGGAAAAAAGAGCGGAATAGATAATAGAGGAGGATATAGATGTTTACACTTTTGAATTTTCTTTGTCTTCTCCCTTTAAAGTCACTGCAAGTCTGTTGCAACGTCAAAAACCCTATTTTGCGTTTGTCAAGTATTGTTTAGAAAATAGATACGCAATTGTAATTTATTTCGTAAAATGCCGTAGTCGTGATCGAAATCATTAACGGAGTTAATTGCCGTAAAAAAATTGTCAGTTGTCCTTCGCGTTTACTTGTTTTCGATTAGCAAAAGATAAGTGGTTAAGAATTGAACATTTTTATAGTACAATCAATTCGATATAGTTTCACCGAAGATTCCATAGTTAACGACACGTTTGCCTTTCTCTTACGTACTAAATACCTATAAACGTAGCCTGTATTTGTCCTCAATTGACAAAGAAAACGAAATCACGATGAAAAATAATATAACTGTCATACTCACAAGCGTAGAAATATCGAAAATTAAATCAGATACCACTTCCGACCGGCGAGAAAAAAGGCTCAAAAAGTCTACGCGTCCTTTTCTAATGCGTTTAAATACCTATCGGTTTGTCTCTTCTTGCACTTGCTCGCAACATATGAAAATTTGAAAAACTTAAATTCTAAAAATTTTCTCTTGCATCGATCATCATCACATTGCTCATTGACATGTCTTACGATTTATTCTCATTGACCGATTGAGCAAGTAGGCGCAAATGCATAAGTGACATTTGAAGTTACGAAGTGACAGCTGTGAAATGTAGCTGGTGCGTACGACTGCAAATTGACGCTGCATAAAGTAATATCCCAGTTGAAATACACAGATAGACAGTGCGATACTCGTGACGTCTAGTTTACTTGCTCACTTGATATAACGCGATCTACCAAATTGCAAGCGGTCATCGTTGCATCTGTAGAAATTATGCCGGCTGATTATCCAGAGTCCACAAGTTTAATGGATTCCCTGTCTTCGACATATGGAGCATTATTTTTAGGTTGGGAACTAGTGAACGTAGGTTCGCAGGAAGAACGAGGCGATACATTAAAAATATACCAGCCGTGTGATGGGTTGCCCCGTTCGTGCTATACTTAATCCACGTGCTTGCTATATACGCGTTTTCTGCTGTCCTTACTCATCGGTTTACTCACTCGCTCTATCCCTGGATCATATATCCCCCCACCCTCTCTCTCCACCCCTTCCCTCCCTCCTTCACTCTCGCCCCCTCTACTCCTACGCGTTGAGTGCCACAAATTATCGATGCGTAATCACATGATTGCGGATCTCACAGCCGGGTAGAGACAAGCTGTAGGAATTTGAAATAAAGCTAGAAAACTTGTTGGTTCTCGATGAATAATGACACTTCTGCCAGATACATATCACTTTCAATTGAGCAAGCCGTCTCTAGAAAATCAAATCCACAATAAAGCACGACCGTTCGATTGATTTGACTCAAAAAATATTTCTATTTCTTTTATGTGGAACATCTTGTAGTTACACGCGTATTGGGACTAAAGTAGCCTGATGTATATTTGAGAATAAAAAACGTCTACCAAATAACTGCTCGTTCTTCTTTACTTTTATTTACTTTCTTTCTTTCTTCTTTTTTGTTTCACTCCACTCGACTTCCTATCTCTAGACACTTGTCGCTTGCGTTTAACCGCTAACAATGTTTTACTCTCGGGTGTCTGTCATGATGATACCATGAAGTTTGCATGAACTGTCCGTATATATATATATAGGACATTTTTTATGGAGCACTCGTGTGGATTTCGACCGCGAAATCTCACGCGACAGCCGGACACGTAAACTCCTTTATACATATACCGTTGATAACCGTTACTTAAACCGCACACATAGATTTTATACGTTGCATATATTGTACTTTGAAAAAAACAAAAGAAATTTTAGTATCATAATTTATTTGTTAGATCGACCTGGCACATTTTACTATCCGTTTTCTATTTTATCCCTTTTCTCGATTCCCAGTGCACTGTTCTCGTTGCGAATTTTATAGCTGGTTTTTGCATATTCGATCGTCGCATTACATCCACAGAAAATAAGTCCAGGATTTTTTGTGTCGATAGATGCTTTCCTAATCCACACTATATAGACACTCGGTATTATCAAGTATTACTGTTTATATATTTTTATGTTTCCGGGAACTGCAGAATCCACGAATGTCGGACATTCCAGTCGTAATTCTATACGTTTCATCTTTTTCCACAGTCTTAAAATTTGACTACTAATCATTCTTGTCGGTCTGATATATAATATATATAAGTAAATTAAAAAATCGCTATCGTCTCTATCGATCTTGATCATGACTAATTCCGCTGAATCGAGTCTCAACCTATGCCAACCTACCTTTAGGTGTTCGCATTTATCCTTTTCGTTCCGACACCCCCATACTTATAAAGACCTACATACTCATAGATATCCTGGAGCAGTAGGATCTAGGTTTTGCATAGTAAATCAGTACTATAGCCACGTTAATACGTTACGGGCGTCTATACACATACTCGACTGATACGTCCAGCAGAAATTGGCAGTCAGTTACGGACATAGCATTGTGTAAAAAATATTCCAGTAAACATGGTCTCGAGTTCATTTTGTAAAGTGCCTTGAATAAAGGATTGATATCGTATAAGAAAGATACGGAGAAAATCAGCCACGATGATGAGGTCAATTTATTTTCGTCACGGTGCCGTCGTCCTCCTTCCTCTCGCCCCTCCTGCTCCACCGGCTACTCCTCTACATCGTCGCGCGTCACGGCGTGTCTGCGCGATTATGCGACGATGCATAATTCGAATCTCAGCAACATGTCGTGAATATATATATCCATCTATCTGTGTAATAATAACAATTGAAAGAAAAAAGCAAAATTCCAGTCTAAAGAGGCTGAAGGCTTTCGGGGATCGGTTATGGGAATTTAGCAGCGATAACGAGGCGCTAACTAACGAAGTACGTGCTTCGAAAAGAGGGACGGGCTTATAGCCTTAGCTTAACTTGGTCTCCTGTGTTGGAATGTTTCGCGGCTTCTCTCAGGCTTCAAGTACTTTAAGGATAGTAGCGAAGCTCAACGGGAGCGTGGTCGTGTCCTTGCCAAAGGAACTCAAAGTCAAAGTCCTCGTAATTACGCAATATGAAGCGAATTCATTTCTCTTCTACATGTGTAACAGCACGCCAATGATCTTGTTCATTATCCACTGGAATAAACCAAGAGGTCCTACACTCTCTGGGTATCATTGCGAAGATAATACGAATGTCGGGAGGAGAAAGTCGTACAAGGAGGGGAGGATCACGCGGAGGTGATAAAGAAGATGAAGAAGAATACACGAACGTCATTTGCTTTTCAACAATTATAGGTTTCATTTCGATTTGTCATCCTTAGCCGAGATCTGAGTAAACGCGCCAGAAAATATTGTCACGCTGTATGGGCGAGCTGTCTGCGTGCCTGAACTATGGGTGGTGACCGTATTTCGTTTTCACGTGAGACTTTCGCCAGGTTATAACATATTTTCGTTGTTTTCGTTTTCGCGAGAAAAGAGAATTCGTCAGGCTTTTCAGAAAGTTATACGGTAAGGGAGTGTCGGGGCTCTTTTATAACCTCAGTCTCTCGCCATTCCTACTCTCTCTCTCTCTCTCTCTCTCTCTCTCTCTCTCTCTCTCTCTCTCTCTCTCTCTCTCTCTCTCTCTCTCTCTCTCCCCCTCTCTCTGCTTACGTTTTTTGCGGTTTGTCGTCCATTTTGTTTTTCTCTTTCAACGCCATTTCCACGGCTCATGCGTGCTTATCGCACGTCTGGATTCCGTCGAAAGGCAAAAGCCCGTCGTATACTATTTTTTTGTACGTCTTTCTATACTATAGGCAAAGTACCCAGTTGCGAAGTAACGCGAAATTAATCTTTTCTCTCGTTAAACGCGTCTCTCGTCTCTCCTCGTCGTTAAATAGACGCGAAACACATAAAACGTAGATACGCTCCTTCACATGCGATGAGATGTCCAACTGGTGTAACTCGCTACTCGTGATAAATTTACATTTTAGCCCTCCCAAAACGTCGTCTACGGTCTTTCGACGATTCTCTCGAGATTTTCTGTGGGTCTTTTTTTTTTGATTTTTAATTCCTTCTTAGAGTCTATATCTTTGGAACTCTTTTTTGTCTCCCCTTCGCCGTCTTGAGAGCACTATTAATTTCGTAGCTCGTGTTCCTGTTTCTTTCAATGTGCCTTTTATCTGCTCGCTCTTTTCTTCGTGTCCGTTTGGTCCTCTTCTTTCTTTTCTACGTGTGTCTCAACGTACATACTGCTTGGTGTGTATTTGCATATTGTCGTGGCACGATTTCTCATGCAGGAGCGATAAAAAAACTAGCCAACGCAACCGAACGAGTGTGGCGAAACTCCAATCCGGGTTCATCTTTCCGCGTGGCCAGATGGGTTCTAATTAAAACAAATCACAGTCCCCGACACGGAAGCCGCGTGGAACGGATTTAACCGTGAAGCCACTGGATCGAAACAATGTCGGAAGAACGAAAACAATTATAACGTATGGCTCTTGGTAAGAGCGCCGGCTGCTTGAGCCGGCAAGCGCGCCGGCGTCTTCCTGGGGAAACTGAGAGAATTAAATTCTAGGGCACATCCCTTATTCGACGCAGGTTATAGCAGAATTAAATTTGCATTTAATAAGGATAACGCTGCTATTCCGTAATTTTCCACGAAGCTAATGCGATAAGAATATCATTTCTGTGAACAAGAGTGTTCGGCGAGAGGAAAGTATAATTTTTTTTATAGACATAAAAGGACAAATCGGTACTGATAATTTGTTGATAATAACTGCAAGCCTTCTCACCCACATATAATATTAATGCAAGGATTATCGTGAATATTTATTTGCACGTGAAATTTATTGTATGGGAAAATTTCTATCTGAATTATGCAACCCACATATACTCCCATATGTATAACATTACATTGAGGACTGCATGATCGTTGAAATATTAAAGCCAAATGATGCAAGCTACTGATTACATAGTTGCAGGTATATTCAAATCCTTAGCGATTCTCGATTGGATTGTTCTGATATCGATAATCGATAATGATAAAAAAAAGTCGATAAACGAATTAAACGAATGACTAAAGCGGTCAGTAAATCGATTTGAGTTATTAGATTAGTAGGACAAATCGTACATGAGACACTGACAAAATATGTTTTGTAATTTTCTGTTAAATGATTAAACGTCGAGCTCAGAAATGACCGTGTTAGCCTGGCTTACCCAATTGGATATAATACCGTTATCCATGCATATATAGAGACAAAATATGCAGTTTGATTTATGTACATCTGGAACGGAGTAGAGTCGTTCATCGTCCACATGAAATTGTAAGTCAGCAGCATATGTAGAAAAATCCTCCAATTGTGCACATGCATGTTACTCGAATTTCCTGCCGCTCGGATCATCTTGATGCCTACGGAACAATTGCACGTATAATAAAATTCTCCCGAAATTTACCTCAAATGAGAACAAATGTTATGAATTCGGACTTAGCTCATTCTTTTCCTATAGCGCATATACAAGAGGTCAATATGAGATAAGAAGACTATTTGATTTGTTAAAAAATTGTGGGAAATAGGGGAAATTGTCCCTTGATTTTTTGAATGGATAAGGGGGGTGCGAATCTTAATTCTTTAACATTCAATAACATCGACGATATAATCGATGCACAAGCAAAAACTTTTCATGAGGTTACGTAAAACATAAAGTGATGACCCACCTAATAATGGAAGACATGAGAATTCGTACTGCTTGTGCATCGATTACTTCGTTGATGTTTTTACATGTTCAAAATAATATTCGCAAAGGAAGTAAATAATGTTAACGATCACACGGATATTATTTTGACGATTTAATATATTAATTGTTAACACAGAATACGTGGCGCTTGATGTCGTTCGTCGCTGCTTAAAAATTCCGCTTAAGAAAAATATTTCTTAGAAGAAGAAAAGATCTGCTGAAACAGAGTAACATCATATATTCAATCCTTTTTTAATTCAATTAACTAAAATTTGCTTTCCATCAAACACATGTATTTTATTCAATTGCTGCAGTATATTTATTTCGAAAATATTAATTTATTTTAATTAATCTTAATTGGACAAAATTTACCGAGGAAAAATTATTTTTGTCACAATTACATTTTTTGTTCATTCTGAATTGTCTAGGTTTGTGTATTCAGTCCTTTTTCATTTTAATCAACTAGAACCTTTTTCAATTAAATGTCTATCCACGTGCTTCAATTATCGTTGTATATTTATCTCGAATATATTTCTTTATGGAAACCAATAATTATGTGACAACATTTCACAATGAAACATTTTATTCAAGGAGATTCTTTAAACGCGCGTTCTGTCTCCTGTTCCTCAGTAGCGCGTACGTTTTTGGTCGATTGTTAAATATGGAGAAAATGTATTTGGCTAAAATATATATTTGCTATCCTCCAAAAATAAATCAGTGAAAATTTCACTGCTTACTTTAGTGGTTTAAAAATTCACTGAAAAAAAATTGATTTCAGGTCTAATCCACTGGTCAATCAGTGGTTTCGTGTTATAGGAGTTCTATTGAGTTTATTGTAGCTTTATCATATTGTTTGTCCCGTTGTCACGTCGAGTGTGAATCGCTGTTGGTGACGTTAGCTGCAGTTAACGTGTTAACTATGTGCAGTTAACTGCAGTTAATTCCAATTAACAAACAATGAATTGATGCAGCTTCGAATAGTATTATGATAGTATGCTACTTTTCTTTCCGATTTATGTATGTCATGCTCATTCACATTCGTGCAATTGCTCATGGAAACAGTAATTTTTAACTTCAATATATTTCCATATATTAGGTGTGTAAATTAATTCTCAGCCTTTTTTGGTATAATTTTGATGTTTGTTTATATAAGAAAAATTAACAATTACCTAATCTTCAAAATAATCCCATTACTTTCTACATATTTTCGCTATCTCTCAAGCAACTGTCGAATCTTGCTTCGGAAAAAGGGTATTTTTTTTCTGAAGATTGAAATTTCAATCCTTAAACCGTTGGATCCACTTTTTAAACGTACCATAAGACAAGCAGTTTCACCTAAGTTGAAACAAAACATTTCTTTAGCCTCTGCAGCATTTTTCTCCAGTTGAAATACGAAAAGGAGGCAGTGCTTACAATGTTACTTTTTGAATAAAAACGCTTTCATTACTGTTTTTTGAAGTTATATCAAGAACACTGTCAACTGTTATATCTCATTTCAAAGTTTAAGGATGGCGCTTTAAAGTTACCCTTACGGTGGGGAAAAAATTAAAATTTGAATATTTGCCGCCATTTATTATATTTTTGGGCCGAGAATTAATTTGTACACCTAATATATAAATATTGAGGATTATTATTCTTAATCGCAGTAAAATGTATAAATTGAGCCGGAGCTCAGTGGTAGAGTATCGTATTCCTCATCTCACTTCGAGCATTCTTACGATCATAGATTCGAGTCCCACTCAGGGTAGCGCAGATCGATCTGTCTACCAATCATGATGCTAGACGCGCATCAATTTTTTTAAATTTTCTATTAATTGTTATTGTTTGTACATATAACTATCATTAAAAACCACTTCAAACATTTATATTGCAGTAAAATTGATAAACCATTTTTTTTTGCGTGTACTGATTCAATCAGATTTAAATACATATCTGCTAAATATAAACAACAATGTATTTGAAGCAAATAAATATTTATCAGGTTAGAACATATTTACTACTAAATATGAATATTACGTACAAATCAAATAAATTAACTTGAAATAAATAGAGTTATACTAAGCCGGCATACAAATAAAAAAAATTTATTTACGGCGAAAAGGATCCAGTTGACAGTCCAGAGATTACACAGAAACCAACAGTGAAAGTTTCGTCAAAATCGGCTCAGTGATATATGAGATCAACGGACATAAATAATCAAACTTATAAAATTCTCCCTTTTTATGATATTATTGTAGTATAGAGTATAAATATAGATCTGTGGATTTTAATTAAATCATTAAAAATATATCCAGTCCCGTTATTGTAGTACCTGCCACTTATCGAATACCGTCACTGTGTCGTTAAAGTGCCGTCCCATGCACGGAAAACAGAACAGGAGGAACACACGGAACCGGAATAACGATGTGGTGGGGGTTGACCAATCAGAATTGTCGTGTTCCAAATTCTAATACCCCAAATTCGGAAAAACGGAACGAAAATCTGATCTTACTTTCTATCAAGCCTGATAAATTTACCAAAATTTAATTAAAAATTATATAAATTAGTAGAATTATTCATTACTACGTACTTTCTACAATAACGATTATCTTAAATCATTTCAATTAATAAGAATGAGCGTCCCATAAGGTTAGAATTTCATTCCGTTTTCCATAAAATATGCTTCATGAAGAACTCGGGGTATTAGAATTTTTAACGGAATGATCCCAATTAGTCAACCTTCACCACATCGTTATTCCTATTCCGTGTGTTCCTGTTCTGTTTTCCAGACCTGAGACTGCGCGCCCTCGCTTCTTTTTACTCAGTCAGCAACTTCGATCCTCCCATATTGAAGACAGATACTACTGTACCTTCTATTTCCTGCAATACTTACATCGGAAATGACAGCACGCGCGTATGACGATGCGGTGAGCAACCGAAGGCAGGTGGGTCGAAGTGGTAGGCCATGTTCGAATCCATCAAAGAAGTGTTCTTTTTCCAGTACTAGTCGATAATCGATAAGCTTACCGTTCCATCCAGTGAAAAAAAAGCTAGTAGAAGGTCGACGAAAGGTTGGATAAGGTAAGAAGACTCGAGCTAGCAGTTGAAGAGTCGGAAAGAGGAAATATAATCGAAAGATGTCTTATCCCACATATCACTATGCAGTCACGTGTTATTTCAAACTGCAACAATTTTATCTCTAATTTATAATTAATTAATATTTAATTGGTTGAGCGATTCTTCCACAAAGTTTTATCGTCAGTTTCGCACGTTGACATAACACATACATTTATATTTTACGAAGAACGCCCAACACGTTATTACACGGTTCGAATGGTCGAACCTAAAAATTAAGTCTGGAAATGACATGGATAACAAATATCTCCCAACACCATTAGTCTGCGCGGTGAAGATTTGATGAGCACTTTCCTATATGCATTCCGTATGTATGTATATACATATATATATATATACACATATGCGTACTATCAGCAGTTAAGTTCCAGATAGCATAAAAGGGTGTGCTGCTAAAAGGGGACTGAAAAGCGATCGATTGAATCACCAGTGCGAGTTTCGAGTGTATAACGTGCAGGGTGGCGAACATAAATGTTCTAGGGCTCCTTGGAAAAACATTCAATTCTTTTCCCTTCTTTGTTCCCTTACCTTTTTTTTATGAGGATACTAATTACAAACGAGGATCTCGTCCGACGGTCGTGAATGAATTTTATTTCGAACCTTTCCAGACGCCTCCGCAGCAACCATCCATGCTAAACGATTAGACCCGCTTTGAGAATAGAATTTAACTCAAAAATAGTTGGCAAAGTATTTCCCGACTTTCGGCAGTCCTTGTTCCACACGTTTTTCTACTTTTCTCACTCGCCCCTGTTCCCCTTCTTACCATCAAATCTCATTCCGTGTACCATTCTTTAAAAATGTCCTCTCAGTGCCCTTGGCGTTCATTCTTATCTACTACTCGCAGCTATGGCTTAAGACTAACCAGAAACTATGGTCCATTCGCAAGATGTATAGTCTTGTAGAATTTAGGCGGCCCTGATGTTGTGACAGAACGAATCTGCCTCGTGCATCACGCGTGTCCGAGTTACGCACGTGACATTACGGCATCTATTCCAGACGTTGAGGCACGCATGAAAATAACGCACACGCAAACGCGACAACTTCACGTGCATCTGAGCCAGTATAACGCATGAAAACCCAAAGAGTTTCCGCATTCGCGAGATCGCTCACTTGGCTTCATCCTGACAAACTGAGACGTTCGTCTTCTAGCAATTGCCATTACTTCACGTCCCTAATATAGTAACCTATAGTTCTGCTTGAGCCACTTGGAAAATCTGTTATAACTATATTAATGTTACGTGCTGGTATAATATATATTATATGAGAAGGCTACTCCGTAGGTGGAACGCTAAAAATTTTCATTTTGGCACCTCTTAACAGTCATCAAGGTTTCGTTATTATAACATCAAAGACGCGTCTTTATCGCTGTAATGTACGATCTCATCATTGTCAAATATCCATTTCATTCGTAATAGGTAGGTACTATCTCTATACGGTTTAGATGCTTGATACTTCGTCAAGTGGATTCTTGGCCGTTATCGAAAAAAAAAATGATTAAGTACTAAGAGCGTATCATAACGTCCCCTTATTAAGCCTCTTTATATCAATTGGGAGCGGATGAGTTTATGAGCAATTACTTCAGAGAATGACTGGCGAATTTTTTCTTAATTTTTCTTCCTTGGAAATAACCTATCAATTCTAACGATGCTGAAGTATTGAAAGGGATCTGAAGAGCTGTGCGAAAAGGCACGTTCGACCTTAATCGGAGGCCATACGTCACTCCTTCAATATTCTCAGGATGATAAACTCGCAAATAAGATTCTAATGCAAACTCGCTCTGAATTATTCGTAACACTGGATCACTTTTTTTGAATCCCTTTATCATTGCCGATTGCGTGTTTTGTTTCTAATGACCATACATTTCGTTCCGTGGGCACGAGACGAACAAGCAAATAGTCAGTATAGAAATAACACTTTACATGCTCATTAGCAAGAGTTCAGCGTAGGGTTACATCAGTATTTACTTCAAGAAGGTCACGAAAAAAGTTGTACAATGAACGGCGTGCACGCTATAGGTATACATTTATGTGGGCATTTAATAAGCAATGGTCTACTATTAATATTCGCGCTTGATGACTCGGCACAATAGTTTGAGTAATCGAGAAATGGCATCGACCTCTTTATCACATATCTTCTCGTCTTTCTCTCCGTTCTCCTTCTCTCTTTCATTCGTTCCATCTAGGAGGCCAAGTGCACAAAGCTTCAATTATTACGCTTTACGGTACGTAAATGTGCGTCTTAATGCTTTTATGTAAGGAGGCCATTTTTTAAGGATTAACGACGCAAAAATTAGGTCTAGTGGGCAAATATCGTGATACCGCAACATGAGGGGACTTTTTTTACATTATCATCCGTATCGCGGCGGTGCCTTTAGAATGAACTGATTTTGACGAAACAACTATAGTATTTACGTAAATACATACATTGCGGTATTCGTGTACATTCGAATGTAAACTTAACATTTTTTAGACTCAACCACGTGGAACATCGAAGGGTGAATTGTCTTATGCAATTATAATCGCAAAAAATGGAATGCATGCGTGTGTACCTGTTTGCGTGTGCCCTTGGCAGCAATTGCTTGTATCCAAAATTCCGAAAAAATCACTAACTCCGAAAGGGTTGAAATTCATCCGAGAAATCAAGATGGGTGTATAAATTATACGGTAACATCTTTGAGTGTCTAGCCCTATCGATTTAAAAGTCCTGCGTCTGCGAAAGGAATTTTTTGTTGCTATGGTACACGCATAGGTTGCAACCCTACGGTTTAAGGCGTCGTGCCTCAATGCAAACCTGCTTGTCGTAATGTTCAATGAGTATCGACACATTCGTATTATTTATTATTTTTTGCTAAGGAAGTCGTGTGCCTAATCTTTGCAGGTAGTGCGTATAACTGGTACATAATTTATTAACATTTAATTTGAATTTCTGACAAGTTCGCGGGGTCAAGGGAATGGGGGGGGGGAAGAGTCTAGTTGCACAGGAGAGTGACGTAAATAACCATTCGATCAAATCTATTGTCTATGCATGTCAGCGTATGTAACTAAGAAACTAACTAACCGACCACACAGTAGGCGAGTGACTGAACAAAACAAAAAGCTGGAAACGGAGAGGCAGTACGGAAAGCTTTACTGTATCAGTATTCAGTTAGGTATAAAGATGTTGTTTCCTGCTTTCCTCGATTCTATTGAATTACGCTCACTCTTACACTCCCACTCGCTTTCCCGATGCAAACCTCAGCTTCGAGCTACAGTTAAGTGCTTTTGAAAAACTGGCAGTAAACTTTGTAGGAATTTTCGTTCGTGACGGATGACGTCCTCCAGTTGCACGAGCGAAATCTCGTCCTACTGAATTCTTTCATATCTGATAGACAACTCACGAACTCGAATATTCGTACATGGTGGCGCTTTATTTCTTTTTCTTGGAGCGCGTTTTTACCTTTACCCTTTTCGTGTCTCCTAAAGTGGATTACACTTTTCGGAGACATGCGTTCTACCCGAGCCCTATCTCTTTTTGTCAATATGTCTATACGAGATCTGATCTACATAATACTCATAGGACAGTTGACTTTCGACTGGTTTTTTTTTCGTCTTTATCCTTGACAAATCATCCTTTGCGAATACGTGAAAATCTATAAGAGCTTTGAGTTGCTCATATGTCGTACAGGCTTAGTTATTCTTGTTTAACTTCAGGTTATTTGATTTTAATGTGGCTTGATATTTTAACATAGTTAAATATTAAATTTTTACTTATATTCATTCGACGAGTTCGATGTGTTTTTTTTTCTAACCGTTGACAAACAATGCTAATCCTCAGCAAGTAACACATGGCCTTCTATAAAATCACGGAAACATATGCTAAAATAAAATATATTTCAGTGCAAAAGCCGGCACAGGCGTACAGTGTAATAAAAAATGTAGAGCCACGTGTGACGTTCCATAAACTTGGTTGCTTTCGAACTGTCAAAAAATTCACATTGAACTGGTGGACCTACTGTGGAATTTGTAATTCTAACACGAACATATTAATTTTCGTAAGTGGACCTGATCTGACAGAAACACGTAGAGAGAGCGAGAGAGCGAGAGAGAGAGGGGGAGAGGGGGGAGAGAGAGAGAGAGAGAGAGAGAGAGAGAGAGAGAGAGAGAGAGAGAGAGAGAGAGAGAGAGAGAGA
>JARQTJ010000357.1:552796-583610 GCA_030142635.1 Trachelus troglodyta
TCAAACCTGTATTATTGATATGAAAAGCTCTTCATTTGCGGAAAATGCTCGGTGTACGAATACTTTTTACACTCACTCTAGAAGATATAAATTTGGCATTGGGATATTTTGGAGACGATTTCATTTAAGGTATTGACTATTTTCAGGAAATGTGGCTGTTTTGAGGTCAGTCCTCAAAGAATGTTCAACGTAACAGCTGTTTTGAGGGCCATGAAGCGGAGTGTCAACAAATTTGTTTAAATTTTTTCAATGCTAGGCACCCGGAGTTGTGATGGGCTTAGAGAAGGTTTCGTTAGTTTAGGATAGGGTAGAATTCCAATGCTGTGATGTCCCAAGGTAGTAGCTTTTTTTTAACGCATTAACTCGCTGTTGTGAACGCTCCTTTATGTTTTCTGTCCTCAAACTATACGATCGACAAGTTTGTACATACGTTACCTTAAAACTCGATAACCACTGAACCGATTTGAAAAACTCATTTACCGATCGATAATTCTGAACTTTAGGAAGAACAGCAGAAAGGAAAATGTTAAGCAAGCTGGTAAAACGTGAGTAGAAGGTAGTAAAATATACTAATTGTAAGTTATTTAAATAGTCATCAATATCAATCACCGATCACTCTCGAGAGATTGTAAAAATATTCATCCAGCATCTTGATATTGTAAAAAATGTCTACTGATGTCCGATTACTATCCCGTCAACGAACATTTTTGCCTCTCACTTTTTTGTATTACCCTCTTCTTAATTCTCTCGCGTTCCATTCATCAAGACTGTAGACGACGTCATCAATGAAAGTTCTTCCTAGGGGGATACTGTTTATGTTCACAGTACGTGGAAGCTGCCTTCCCTAGCACTTGGGGGTTGAATGAAAGTATACATGATGCGATATTACGTGATGCTTTTTGCGATGGCATGAAAACGACATGCGTAAAGGGGGGCTTAATGCCAGGAACTATAATTAGCGCACAACGTGGCAGCTGGAAATTACGCGTAGGGTAGGTCAGCTTCTGTTTGCGTGTATAAGAGTGCTGGGAATGATACGTTGCCACAATGAAATTTTATCGGAGAAAAAGGCAAAAATATATCCACAAATTACTTATTTATCGAGCGACTAGATCGTGTTCGCTCAAACCGGCGACGTGGCTTTTACCAATATTTCATATCGACGAGAAATTCCCGTTCAGAATTCCTCGATATATTTCGGTTGATATACCTAATGACTAATGAGAAATCGTCCTTCCTTGATTAACGCACTATGTGCGTGTAAGGTATTAATGCCAAAGGTACAATACCGAAGGTATCAATATCCTTTCCGTACATAATATGTTAACCTTCTAGAGAATGTTTCTTCGTTAGCTCCTGGTTTTTTTATTTTTGCTGAAACAAGTACCTGTTCAATTTCAACAAGAATCAGTACTGGATCTGTGGATCTATTATTTATTCAAGTAAAACGGATTGCCGCCCAATTCGCAGGACTGTACTTACGGTTAACTAATAAGGAAGAATGTAATTTAATTTTGGTACTGATTAAATATTCATTCGGTAATCCTTGTGGAGATGGCAATATGGAAGGATATAACCTCCGAATGACCCCGGTACGACCCTTTCATTTTCATTTTTTATTCCTTCTTTGGAGCTATGTTACATATATACAGTCTGTACTGTAAATGTAACGCGATTACATTGGAAGGAGAAAAGCGTATCTATACGTAGGATCACTCTCTAGGGAAATATCTTCAGGACGCAGGATTGTACTCCGTTTCGAGTGTATTTTCTAGTTCCACTTGAAGTTAGCCACCGGGTAATCGGGCAGTTTCATTCATTTTTCACGCACCCATTCGTGAGAAGCAATTGGCCCGGGATTAAGGCGATCAAATTAGGAGCACCGCCGCGTAATAATAGAACAGCCTTAGATTGGACTGCAGCGTCCATGTTATCGTGAAAACGTAGCCGACGTCTCCTTCCGTAACTCACGTCCACGCGATGCAGACCAAACGAAGGTTACGTTTTCCATCCCAAACAAACAAACGGATTCAGGAAGAGAATGCGATTAATATCTCTTTGTGATTCGAATCATGACGAGAAACATCTTGGTCGGTTTAAGTCAAAGCCTGAAAGCGCTTTTGGCCTGGAGCCACGCTGTGTCATCACTCGAGATGCTACAGGCATGAATTCTCGCGAGGCAGCTACAGGTAAACATACACACCTGATGCTAAATGCTTCCAATTATCGGTTCAGCGAGAGTCAACCGTCTCAAGCGTCTGGACCCCACCGCCGTCATTTCTTCATTATGAGTCATAACCTCGTAACTGTCATGAACTTCCTTCAATTGATCGAATGACTGTATCCGCTGTACGAGGCCCATAGGGATTTCTTTGTTTTTCCGTAATTAAGTTAGTCTTGGCTAAATCTTAATTTTCTTGTTTACAGGAAGTGCTGCACACAATCAGTGCACCGAGTGGACAAGTGCAGCGCATAGTCATCTTCAAGAAAAACGGCGTCCAAGCCATGGTGGAATATCCTTTGACAATGCTAACGATTATATACTGTATGCTATATTTCTGCCTGTCACTAGACCTTCGTTTCTTCTTTGGCGTTTCTCGAGAACTTTTCTTATTATTTTTGCTATGCTTCTCGAGTGACAATCAAATTGAATATCCTTAACTACGTTTTTCGAAATCACGTTTGACTCCGTGGAGTCAGCAACTCGAGCGAAGGAGACTCTTCACGGAGCTGACATTTACTCCGGTTGCTGCACATTAAAAATCGACTTCGCCAAGGTGAGTTCGCGCACATGCTTTGTTTTTTAGTTTTTTTTTTCATTGTGAAATTCTTTCCTTTGTTAATAGAATTAGGCAATTTCAGTGCACCCTCGATCAATTCTACTCTCCTCCATCTTCCATAAAGAATTCTCTCAAGAACTGGCACACGATGCCATCGCATTCTGCACTTGGAACTTCAATCGCTGGAAGTTCTAGGTAGGAAACATGTATACGTTGAATCCACCAGGAGTTTCCGGAATCATGTACATATATCGTATACCTTCGTTAACTCCTCCTGACTTCCAGGCTACTACTACCGTAACACTCTTACACTTCCTCAAAACTTTCGGATGGCTTCCATTTATTTCACTATGCCTCAGAATCTCCAAGGCTCGATATAAGTTCGACTCGCTTATCGGACCGGGCCAGGGAACCCGAGGACGAAGATAGTAACGGGGTAGAAAATACTTATGTACAGGGAGTTTCGTATCGTGTCTCAGTGACCTACACAGCAAAGAAAAAGTTCCTAGCAAGAGAGTCAGTGAAAAACTTGAATCTAACCAAAAATTATAGGGGATCCACCTAGACGCTCGAAATTATCGTGTACGGTCATACGAAGAACGCCATGTATTCATCAGTAGAGACTGTAAGATGAGCAAAGTGAAAATCGCTGTGAAAAAGAAGTCTGAAATAGAATGGCAGCCATTAACATTAACCCCCAGGAAGCTCCTCTTCGTTTCGAAAGGTTCCCCATGATGGTCTCGAGATGAAAGCTAGAAGATAGAGAATGGACCTTCCATGTAGCTCGCAGATGACAACCTATAGAAGAGAATGGGACTCGGGTCTAAAGGCACGTCGGTCTCGTAGTGACGAGCGAGCGAGCTTACGTTTGGGACTTTTTATTTATTTTTCTTTTATTTTACTTTTTCGCCCTTTTTCCTAGTTTCGTCTTGTATCTTGGCTTTCAGTGCCACAAGAACCAAGAAATATAGGTCGATCGTGGAATTCCAGCATTGCGTAGAGTCGTGGACCGACTCTATATCAACGTACACGCAGAATATTCCGAAACTATCTGAAATACGGGGTATGGGGGTGTTCAGGAGGCATCACTGATCACGAAAATGATCTCCCTTTTGCTTGGAAGCTCTTAGTTTTTAAATGGGAGCAGGTCAAAGTTGGGCAATCAGAGCGAGGCGTCAACAGAAACGTAGGCACCTGCGAACTCTGAGTTTTCTTCCCTCGCTTTTGTTTTTCGGTCGCTATGGGCAGACTGAAGCCAGGCAAAGCCATGCCTATTGGATGTCACGCGCTGACAACAATCACGCACTAACTGAAAACTGCAATATCCTATGATAATGTAGGAAATAATGAAATTCTGTCGCAGTCGGTAAATCCGAAATCTGTCACCTACAAATATTTTGTAACTTGGTGAGGATTATAAAAGCGTTACATTTATCTGTTTTCTCTCTCAGACCCCATACTATGTCAGCACTAAATACTTTCTATGCTTCTCTAATTTAATTTTACAATTAATGTTATTATTACAAAACTGAAGGGTATTATGAATGTGCGGAGGAAATACGCATTTCTTGAGGAAGGAACGTTCAGGAAAAGAAGAGTCCATGGAAATATGATGGCAGCGTATGCTGGTATCCAGGTAAAGAAATGGACGTCGACGAGAAATCTGAGAATTGGAAATAATAGTTTTAACATTATCACTGAATGCCTACATACAGAACGGATCGCTGATAGATCCTTTTACATGTTTCATATAAGATTCAGTACAGGCACATATGGTTAAACTATGCAGTATTTAATTACGTGTTTCACGGCAGATTATGCTCAGGGTTACGGAAGATGAACTCAGTCTGCTGCATAGATCAAAAACTGATCTGAAATTGATCTTTCCCTACAGTGATTATGGCTTGAATCGATGTTCTATGAATGATTTGCGTCGCTCTATTTCTTTAATGCACAAATAATATCATACTCAGACTAATTTTTAATTCCTCATCCTTAATTTCTCCGGTACTCTTTCCGGTACTTTTTTCTGTATTTTTTTTGGGACTTTTACCGGTACTTTTTTCGGTACTTTTTTCTAGGACTTTTACCGGTACTTTTTCTGGGACTTTTATCGCTTTTGTCGTCCACACCAAGTTGCATAATACTTGTAGGTGACAGATTTCGGATTTATCTACAGCGACAGAATTTCATTATTTCCTACATTATCATAGGATATTGCAGTTTTCAGTTAGTGCGTGATTGTTGTCAGCGCGTGACATCCAATAGGCATGGCTTTGCCTGGCTTCAGTCTGCCCATAGCGACCGAAAAACAAAAGCGAGGGAAGAAAACTCAGAGTTCGCAGGTGCCTACGTTTCTGTTGACGCCTCGCTCTGATTGCCCAACTTTGACCTGCTCCCATTTAAAAACTAAGAGCTTCCAAGCAAAAGGGAGATCATTTTCGTGATCAGTGATGCCTCCTGAACACCCCTATACCCTGTAGTTCAGGTAGTTTCGGAACACCCGGTATATTCCCTTAGTACAGGATCAACTGTATTATCTCAAACCCGAATGAGTCAGGAAACCAAGGGTATCTATAATTGTACTATTAATTTTCGTATCTACGGAAAAGTTCCTGTGGGATTAGAAGACATCATATAGCGGTATAATTTACTGCGGGTTGTAAATGCCCGACATGGTCCAGCGGGGTTTAATCTAATTACATTAATTGGTCAGACCGCAATTACCCTAAACACCATTAGCCAGATCGTTGTCCATGCAGTTTTGCACTGCTATATGGTCGAAAATTTTCGCGCATCACCCAGGCACGTGCTTGTAAAATTTTCCCTATACGTAGTACAACCCACATACACATGCAGCGATACGCGACATACGTGACTCAGCCGAAACTCGCTCGTAAATGACCTGAACGTCAGCACGGAATGTACTTGTGAATAGAATTTCTCTTCGGCGAACAATTCGCGAGTTTCGTTTAAGTAATTGACTTATTTCTCCCATGCGAGTCATTTCACTGCGTGTCTAGATACCATATTTTTAGGCTCTATCGACATACTTGTAGAGTAAAGACGCATTTTTCATTCTAGGTTAATTAGGCACAGTCTCTACATATATTTTCTTTTATTACGGTACATTTGCTCCACTGGCTATTCTCTCCGCGATAACCGATGCTCTTGGGTTGAACCAACTACTCTTTCTGCTATACTGACTTTTAGCTACCTGCTCGTTCTCGACATTTTTCAAACACTTCTGTCACTGCCAGATACTTGGCATTTCCTCCATTCGATATAAGAATTTCGTGGTCTCCCTTTTCTATTGCTGGACAGGGACGAAAATGCTATAGCTACTGTATAATATTGCTGGATCGTATCGTCCCTTGTTCGATGTTCGATGTGTTGGATGAAGAAAAATGATGATGGAAACAAAGGCCTATCGAGAGGCATCCAACGTGTCCTTGAAGTTTCATGTAATTTCTCGCAAGAGCACACTGTGCGTAACGAAAAATCCCATTAATGAGATCTTTTTATTCTGAATCTCCTTGTTCCGTTCTTGCTGTCGCCGGCAGGACTGACTTCTTTGGCATGGTTGCTCAAGGACATTTTAATGTAATTACGTGGTTTATTCAAGATTCAAGTGACTCTCCTAAAGGTGCGCTCTCCTAAATCTATACTGGAGGATTGTGACGAACCTGCTTATTTCTAGGATTCCTTATGGCATTGCCAGTATCGCGCGAATTGCCAGGGTACTTTGGAAGCACCAAGGGGATAAGGATGTACATGAAGATGGCGAGAGAGAGAGAGTGAGAGAGAGAGAGAGAGAGAGAGAGAGAGAGAGAGAGAGAGAGAGAGTGAGGAGAGGAGAGGAGGGGGGAGAGGAACCGCGAAGGAAGACTTTCCAACAAGATATTCGGAAGGCTTCGTTTGAATTGCAAATTACATTGACTAGCGCAGCCAACTGTCTGAGCTTTTCACGCCAGCTTCGTAGCTGAAGGGTTGCTTTGCCCTCTTGCCGAGTAAAATTGTATAATTAGAATCATGAAGTTTTTCAAAGGAGAAATAGTTTCCAGGTGCAATGCGATGAACACTTTGAGGAAAAAATGAGATTTTCGAAACCTTTTCATGAGAAAGGCTATACAAGAAATAAATTAAAAAAGTCAGGCAGAAGCTTCTACGGTAACTAGACGCGTTATGCTTTTGAAGGATTTAGACTGATCAAAGATTATTTTATACTCTTGTACTTTAATTGTACATTTTAAAGAGTCCCAGAAGCAAACGTTAATTACGCTTGTTACTGTCCTATTGGATCGTGACCTGAAATTCGTTTGCCGTCGAATCGAAATTCGGAAACGTCGCGTTTCACGCGGTGGCGCTGGCGTCGCATCGCTTGCAGGAAATTAAAGGAAATTGAGTTTGCTGTATCGAGACGCGTTCTCTTTACCTATTCTCCCATAACGAATGTAGCGAATAAGTGGTGGTCCAATGGGGAAATGTTTCCGCGATACGTGTACCTTAAAAACCAATATAGGAGCAGCGATTGCGTTCACACAGCGAGAATTTGAAACGCTGATGCCGAGTACTAGCGTTACGCGATTTTGTGCCTGAATAGACATTGCCATAACAGTTTTTCCTATCACGATTATCAAATGGGGAAATAGAAACAACATTTAATGAGACCGTGTAATGCTAGCAGGAGTAATAGGCTAAATACTAAGTACGTGTATCTAAATCGCGTGCAGATTGGGCATACAAGAGGTGTTACGTTAAAAAAAAATATATGGCCCTCAGCTTAATTGCAATAATCTTGCATCAATACATCTCCTAATCCTTTCAGGGGCACATTTTAGGAAAGGTGATATATTGCCATTTTCAGTAATACTTTATGTTTCTGGGATCACTAATTACGATATTGATGTCAAATATGTATTTTGACAGCTGTCAGCTGTCAATCCAACTGTCAACTCACTAAATATACAATATTTTATGGAGGCAACTATCACAAGTTAGTTTTAATATTGAAATCACAATCAGCGATCTTGAAAAGATATAAATAGGTATTCATATAATATCATCATTTGCAAAATTTCGTGTACTCAATATTATTAAAAAAAGTCAGGTTTTGCATTTTAATTTGTTTATAACTAATTGTTAATAAATAATAAATTGTGAAATTCCGTAAAAATTGTTGCAGGAGCATCTCGGTTATATAAAACAATTAAATTTATCCATGCAAATTGCAATGTATAGAAAATATTGAAATTGGAATGAAAAAAAAAGGTGGTATGTGTATGTACCACCACCCTCTGAAAGGGTTAAGGGCATATTTAATTACGTAATTGGACCAAAAAAAGACAACTGAAAACACTTGGAGAAATCGCATTTAAACGTCGAGAAGATTAATGTACGATTAAAAAAATGCTGACGCGTTAAGCTTTTCCTCGGCTCGTTTCTCAGTTAAGTGAATTTGGTAATCGAAAGAGTTTCCATTGTACTAGAACTGCAAGCTTCTGCAGCGTGACTATAGGAGTACGTGAAAAAGCCATTTCTGCTAAAATGTCAGTATGGCTAACGAATAATTTCAGGAGCCTAAAGTTTCATCGATATTTTAAAGGCGATGCTAAGAGGCAAAGTTTCAAAAATAACCTCGGTCGTCGAGGAGAAGTTGTTGTCAGTGGCAGAGGGTAATCACGGTAGCTAGTGGACCGTGAACACGGTAGAATAAGGTGGGATAGGATGGAACAGGAGTTATGCCGGGGAAGGCATCTCTATACGCACGTGCATACCCCTACATATTATAGAATTCGTAAACATTTACGCAAAATGTACGTGTACCTTTAACGTGTATCGACCACACATACGAGACCATAATAAACCTAATAACTATCCGTAATTAAAGCTTCCCCTGAAGCTCGTTATACGAAGATTCCTCTGTATGCACGCCTACTGTGGGACAGCATTACGCGTATCGCACGTGTTACGCGCCTCCTTGCACGTATTTTCGACTCTATTGATTATTGTAGTACCTACCTACCTACCGCGCGTCACCTCTCTACAGCGACAATAGCGTACTGTGAAAAGGGCGATATTCCTGTCTGAGGGTTAGACGCGCACAAGTTAAAAGCATCAAGTGCCTTTCAAGGAACTCGTTATGTTCCTGACGATGCACAGGAAGTCAGGGATAAAATTGTGGGGATCGTGAGAGACTACGAAAATAACAATAGCATCAAAATCAAAGTGAGGGTTTCTCTTGTTTACCGTCTTGTCCGCGATGCACGTGTAACTAGAGAATTAAGACTCGGGCGGAGTTTCGTCTTCTTCGTTGTCTTTTGCTTTTGGGATTTTTATTCCTTTCCTTTCATAGTCTCCTACACTCGATACATGATAAACGCACGGGGTTCCGCTTGAATCTCGATGATTCATACGGAGCTTTTCGTAAAAGGAAAGCTTCGAAACTCCCATACGAGAGAGAAGTATTCTACTGTGACCGGGATACGGATTGCGGGTGTGTGTGATATATGTATAGGGTACCAGGTTTTATAAAGTTACTTGAGACACAGATCACGTTTCCGGTCGATCTATGACATCGCTTCCTCTTTGGCACCTTCCGGTATTCCGGAATCCCAGGACCAAAGCGTGTGCCTTGTGTCTCTTGTTCCATTCTTACCGTCGTCCTGCCATCCCTACTCGACACTTATGTATCTATAAACACCCTGCCTTGCTCTACTATTTCCAACTCCCTGTTATTCAAATACCTGTTGCCTCGACAATTTTATTTTACTCTAATCCTCGTGTGAAGATTGATGACGCATATTAATTTCCACTGATAAGATTCGTGAAGCCTGATTCGTCATGACGTCATTCATATACCTATTGCCGTGCTTCCTCAAATACTCTGTAAATTCTATGTCTGGTCTTTCTCATTCTTAATTTCAGGAGATTGTCTCAGAACCTTTGACAGTAGAAACACGCGGTCTTACGATTTCAGGTGACAGAATTTTCATGTGAGATTGGACATAATTACCGTTCAGTAATGATTAAACGAGGTGTGTGGTACGTTTAAAAAGTAGTAATAAAAAACGGAAAACTGTAGACGTCGTGCCGGCAAGTGTATGAGAGGTGGGATAGGGGGGGGGGGGAGGCGTCTAAGGCGTCCAACGCGACGAATGACGGACAGGCGTCTGAAATCTAAAATCAGAGGTAGACGTGCCGCCCTGACTGCCACTTAGGTATGTATGTCGAATTCCTGGCGAAACAATCACGCAAATGAATTTCACTTCAAACGACTATTGTTTGCGAATTGTTTTTTTTATTTCTACTCTAATAGTCACCCGCATTATTAGCAGGTTACCACTCTAACGAGCATATTTCGCCACAATTAAAAATATTCGCTCGAACGAATCATACGTCTATGCGGTCACCCGTACGGTTCCAAATAGTAACTTCCTATACAGTCAGACGCCACAATAAGAAGCTTTTTGATGCTGAAAATAGTTCTGCGTATCGAGAACGTGCAACCATTTAGTCCCGTGGGCATGCTCATTGATAATCGGAAGTGACGCTCGACGTAGAAATGATCTGGACAGTGTTCGAAGACACTAAGAATTCCATTGCTGGGCTAGAAACACTTTAGGTGACGTCATTGCCATTTGCCAGACGCGAAGACGTCATTGCCGCGATCGACATCCAGCATCGATGTGCAACCTACACGGGAAGAGGCTATAAAAACTGCAATAAATAATATTTACAAGTATTTTCGGCTGTAGAAATGGTAATTTGTGCTATGTCTTTTGAATACTCTTTTTTTTTCGTGTACCCATCTCTGTACAGTAATGTAAAAGTGTATGCGTATGAAAGGATGGCAGGCGCTTCTAGCGTAGAATGATGTCAGTCCGTTGAAATAACGAAAATGCCGAAGACATGGACGGTTTTGCATTACGCAAATTAGTCGACATAACTTCCGCACTGATAGCAAACATTCAACAAAGTTGAGGTACAAGATCTCCTTAGAAGAAAAAATGCAAGTTTGCACAGTTAAAAATATTCCGTTCACTCTTATTGTGCATAACGTGAAGGGAACTCGAGTAAAAAATATTTGGTCTATGTCAAGTCTAGATGAAAGGATCGAGTGTCTGTGTCTGTCACAAAGTTCAAGAAACTTATGGCGTAAGTGTTGCTGCATTCCAGCTCAAATCCACTGGGACTGTCCTATACTTGTCCCAGACTTCTTCTATATTTCAAATTGTCATACGAAATATAGCTCGAGTATATAGCTCGAGTATATAGACCTGCGAGACTTATTCGAGAAATATCCTATATTACTGCCATTTAAAACATTTTTATTCGATATTATACTTAAGAGAACCTCTATCGAAATACTAAATTGTTAATAATTCTACGGCTTCCAGTATTTTTCTAAAACGTATGTGTGCATTGATTATTATATGTACGGCGGGTTGCCTATACTTGGCGCGAGACTCGACCGAGTCTCTTGATGTGTAGCCACGAATAAATATATTCTGATAAAAAACTCTCCTGTCGAAAAGATCTCAATTTATCAATATATCGTCCAATCTCATTCTCAACGTGACATTGAATTTATCTCATTTATAAATTCACCAGATACGAGGAAAATGGCCGTCGAAACGATCCTGTTCGGATCACACGTCTCGAATGTCCTGTCTTCGGATTCCACGTGGCAACCATTACTTCCTTCTCTGATCCCGTTTTCGTCGTTTTGCGTCACTGTTCACCGCACATTATGCACCCTATCTCATTCCCATCCGATCTTGCTGATTCACCTGACAATCGATGCTTCCCCTATTTCTACAGATAGATGACCTTTGACTAACTTGGTAACCGCTACAGTGACACAGGCCTCTATTCATGGAAACTAGATGCGAGCAGCTAGGAAAAACAATCGGTAGGCGTTTCGGCGTCTCCTACGTGTACACGCTCGACTTCCTACAACACGTGTAATGCCTAACGCTTCTGACATTTACGAATGAACGTTTATACGTGGCTCCTCTTAGAAGAGAGCGTAATCGGCCGCTCGGCATTAGAGGTCGAGCTGAAATAACAACCTCATTTGTCTTACCAGTTGGACGATTCCGTGGCCTCAGTCGCTCTACCGCCTGCTCCCTGCCATTTAGAACTTGGATCTTTCATACCTCAATCGATCCCTTCTTCAAGACCAACCGATGTTGCAGCTATTGCTGCCTATCTACAGGCTCAGGGTAACGATGATTCTCTCTCTCTCTCTCTCTCTCTCTCTCTCTCTCTCTCTCTCTCTCTCTCTCTCTCTCTCTCTCTCTCTCTCTCTCTTTCCCCCCTCTCTCTCCCCCTCTTTCTCCCCCGCTCTCTCTCCCCCCTCCCCCCTCCCCCCTCTCTCTCTCTCTTCCCTCTCTTTCTCTCTCTCTATTCGGTACTCTAGTAATGTCGGATGAGACCCGTTACTCGTGTCTCGCGAGAGATGGATGCGATATTTATAGGACATAAGGAGAGTGCTGCTGCTGGTACCTATCTAGCTACTCCTAGACTCTCTCTCTCTCTCCCCCCCCCCCTTTTTCAACCCTCCTCATCTGCCACGCGGATAGTCTAGGTAGGGCGAAGGTGAAGTTTCTTCAGCAGCCTAAGAACCCAGGAAGCAAGTCCTAGCTACTGCTGCACATGGTTAATTTACTGGTATTGGTGGGTGACGAATATAGACCGGGTATTTCAGAAACGTGACGTTGATGTGACATGGACAGACTGACGATATACGCGGGACTATGCGGACCATGGGCCGTAACACCAATTAATTTACGATATTTCATGCGGACGGTTACTGTCTTTATGTTTGAGGAATTCAATTAGGCAGTCATTGTCCTTCTTTGTCTTGGTAACGATGTAATAATAAACCCGGTGGAAGCACTTCCCTACCTCGGCTGCAAGAAATGTAAAGCTCATTTCGACGGCAGGATGTAAATTCAATCTTTTCATAACAGGCGGCGCAAGGAGCACATCAAGACCTGATTTTAATGGAATAGATCCGTTTTATATAATTTTTTATCACATTGAAATATTAATAGCTGCAATATGCTATAAATATAATATAATACAAGAAAAGAACTGAATCGGCGGTCTGGGAGAATGGTGCCACACGCCTTTTTCATATTCTGAATTAGAAAAAAAAGTTCAATCGGTCCGACGATACAAATAAAACTATTTGATCTAAAATATTCTCTGTCCAGAATATTTTTTCTTCATTCTCATGAAAGAAAATTAAATTACCAAATTGCGTTTTGACCCGTGAAAGGGTCGGACTATGCGTAGTAAAGTGGAGTTTTTATGTAAAACAAACACTAATACACGCAAATCGAAGCTGTTTTTATCACTCTGTTTATAGCTTTTAGTATAAACAATTTATTAATATGAAAAAAACGCTGACTGCTAGATGGGTTTTAAATAAGAGATTGTTTAACCACTTCGTTGTGGAAAAAAATTCTGGAAAAAAATAGTTATCTATGCACTGCAAATCAAACCATATTATGCCTTTCCTATCTCTCTCGGCTATATACTGTATACTTAATGTATGTAATTAATTCGAGCACCTGAGGCTGATGTGAGGTGTAAACTGTTACCGGATTGAAAAACAGGCGAACCCACGAACCCACTGTTCAGATTAATTTAATTACGGGAATTACGGTAAAATTTTTAATTAATTAATTTTTGGAGCATTCACACATTCTCATTGCATTTTAAAATGAATAATACATGCTAATAATACATTTTTGTGGTTTAAAAAGTGTCGCAGCCCAAGCTTCATGCGACGGTTGCGCGCTCAGGTAGCCGTTGTTGACACCAACCTCATGCCGTCCGTCTGAGCGTCAGCCACAGCAACGAGTGCTCCCGCCGGGTTTATTGCTACATCGTTCCTTTTATGAATCGACGACTCGACTCGCCATCCATTTATAATTCCATTATCATGCATTTTTTATTTTTTTTTGTTTAAATCCTGTAAAAATACTCGTTAAGGATCTAACATAAATTATGGAAATTGTCATGACCATGCTGAAAAACTTGTTACTCTCCAAGTGACCCACATTCGTCGAACGATTCGAGACACCCGACGATTCATCCCCGTATTTGAGCCTCAAACGAATTGGTACTCTGCCAAATTTTCCGAGTCCGTAACGTTTGAAACGTCTTGGCTTTTCGAGGGAATTTCACGGTTTGGTAGTTAAGTTCGTTGTTCACCAGTCCTGACTGTGGTCCCTATCGTTTATTTGCTATCTCCATCTGCCTACTCGAGAATCTCCCTCTTATCCCATTTTGACTATTCGCGATGTATTTCTTAACAAAAACATTAGGTAAAGTAGACGGATAATCCAGGTACCATGAGTCTTGCGAGATTCTCCAATTTAATTCCTAGGATGAGCCGAAATTGAAATCCTAGCCAATCTTGGCCCATATCGATTGCATGTGAATTCACCGTAAAATCGGCTTGCGTCGAAACTTATATCCGGTGTACGAATGACAAGCGACGTTCTTTTGATTTTGTCTTTCGAAAGAATCAAAGATGCGGCTCAACTGAAATTACGTACCTCAGTCATCGCTACTTGGCACCTGCTATTCTGTCACCTTGAATTAGAGAAATTTATAAAAGAAATATGATATATATATATATATATACACACATATAATTTTCATACGTAAGAATATTCATACGTTCAATCACTATAACTTGACGTTAATAAATTGTGTCCGAATCATCAATGCTTTAAAAAGTTTTTCTTCCATTCACTCATTTTGTTTCATTAAACACTTCATCGTTTCCATGCTATATATCTATGATGCTTCATGTTTAAATTACATCGTATTTCCACGCCTCGGAACGAGGCGTCACTGAACATGAAAAGCTTCTCGTCACGAAGTCCACAGTCTAAAAGCGTTAAACGATTCGCATGTTAATAAAACTCTCAATAATAATAATAATAATCATTGTGACGTAAATGGTTTGTAGAAAGGAAGCAACTAATTGGATTCACGCGTTTCATACAATAAATTATACAGATTTCTAGAACGAAGGGCACCAACGTAAAGCGACATATCCCTAGTAGAAATTTTCTAAGACCTGAACAGGCTTTTGATTTTCATAATGAAATTTTTATTGCCCGGAAAAAAAATGTGCCGTTCCAATTTTGGCACGGCTATAGTTAGTAAATACTAAGATTATGCACCCTTGTTGCATAATAACAAATTTTAGTAAAAATGACAACAGTTCTGTTAAGATTTCATCAATGCTATATGTAAGTCTTACTACCTTACTTTGTGAGTTTTATTAGAATTGCTATTATTGCTATTTGCTTTAGTAATCCGATATACATTTCTCTCTGTGTAAGAACTTTTCCAATTTGGGTCTTATGTATGTAACTCTAATTGTATTTTTGAGCATTCGCAACGAGTACCAGGTACTGCTTGTTATCTCGGACGCTTTTACATCACGTACGAGATACCATAAAAGAAAATTGTTGAGGCAACGAGTGTCGGGCATCACTATGAATTCAGTTAGGTACTTCGTAGTAGTATCTTATAATGAATCAGAAATAGTAATCACATCATAATACGAAACGAAAATAAATGATATTATTCCAGTAATTCAAAATTGTCGATATTCTTTGAACCTTCTACGAAGAATATTATTTTTCCTGTTGTTTGTGTTATGTATTTATATGTATATTCTAATGAGAATCCTGATAATTCTGCAATAAGTGGTCCGAGGACGTAATGATGAAACGAAAAGACAATTTACAATGATCTAATCTTTGATCGTTGTTTTTTTACCTCTTTGATTATAGTTATAATTAATTTTTTTCTTTTGGAATACTTTGAATTTGCTCCTAAACAATTTTTAGTATTGGCCTGATATAAGCAGCCAAGATTAGTCGCGCCTGCTGGTTACCGACAGTCGGATTGGTGAATCCGAAAATGCGCGAGGAATCTTTTTTGAGTTTCCGGATCGACAAGGAGGATTCGTCGACAGGGCATGCGGTTGCGTAGAGCGAAATATTTATGAGCCTCTAAACGCCACTAACGAGCCATAACCCTGGCTCTTTGCTACTTCTCTGCCCTCCTTTACTTATTTCCGTTACGGAGCGTCTGTTCTCATGTTTACATTCGAGCAAGTGCTCCTTTTTACTGAAATGGTCGCGTTGTCATTCGCCTAGTCGATCATCTTTTTCGTTCCAAACATATTATACTTGTTATTTTTTTTTCTTTCCTTCTTTACTTCGTCCACTCATCGTGTGTAATTGACGTTATCCCTGTATACTTAAAGCCTTCGTGCTCTCTGGGCTCAAGCTGACGCTAGGAAACCTCATGAGGAAACGAGCACAGGTAAATAAAATACAAGCGAGGCTTCAAATAATTTAAAAAAAAATTCAATTTTTCTCATCAATTTTTTCCTCATCTTTATTAAAGAGAGCCTACTTGTCGACTGCATTTTGATTCAGATGTTTTATTAGATTAAACGTCATTAAATACGAGGGCGGTTCTTAGTGTACATAAACTTGGATAATTTGCTTCTCTTTGCTACATGGTCGCCATTAATCTTTCCGACATTGCAAGATTTGATAAACGCAATGAATTTTCAAACAGCTTGCAATGAGTGCAATCTAAAACTCGCGGTTCGTCCCGCAGTATGCCTGATGCTCGCGTAAATACATTTATGCGATCGTAAATGTCTGACAAATTTGCAACAACGTGAATTTGCAACCCGTTAACGCAGTGTCCTTCTTCGATCGTAAATTACTTTAGGACATTGGATGTCGCCTAGCCTTAATTTGCGGAATTAAAAATAAATTGCAACATTTGCTCAATGACAAATAAGGACTGTTCACTCATTTATGTGGATCTTCCGTCTCGCCATTGTTATGCAGTAAATAGTATTTAAATTATGTTGGTCATCCTGCAATCTGCTGCTGGATTCTCAGACACTTAGAATGCCCCTTGCTGGTCATCTTGGCTGGTAGACGCAATGACTGTAGTACGTGTCTATGCGTATCTATGTTAAACGGGTGGGAGGTCAATCTTCAAGAATATCTTCTGGCCTGTTGATTCACGGGTGAGTCATACGACGTGCGACATGTTTATACAAGTACGTAAGTCACGCATAAGCAGGTAGCAATGCCAAAAGTCAAGCAAGTTGGTTTGACAGCTGTCCACTTTTGTTTTTGACGCTTTCAATTTCCACTTGTCTTGACCGTAATAAACATTACCACGCGGAAAAAGCTTTAACACTCCGATATCTACTTGCCGGAGGCTTATTTGTAATGCGTAATTGACTTTAAAGGAGCTTCGAATGGCGCAACGTAAAAAGGTGGATTGCGTGTATACAAACGATGTATCAGGCAAGGATTATTCCGACTCAAAATCTCAGCCCATTACCATACCTTTACAGCATAATCGAAACTGTCGAATAAAATCTCGGTTTCTGCGAACTCCAAATATTCAACTAATATTTGGAGAATACGTTAAACATTGCTGAAAATTGAAATTGGACTCGGGATCTTACTGAAATAAATATGACTTACGCTGCGACTGTCAATGTTCCATTTATTAAGTACTTGATCGTACTATGGCACTGTACTACCAACAAAAGTCAAGAAAGTGATGGCTGGAGCAAAGATTTTCCGGTGTGAAAATTTAAAGCTTTGAGCATCGCGTATGTTAGAACACACTAGTATATAATACAGGTCTCCTAGCTCGGCTTACCAGAACCAATCCAACCCATCTGAAACCTTTTAATTGTTCGGTACTAAGGGAGACAAAGTTCATCATACCTCCTACTTTTTGAACCCTTAAGCCATCACACGTGGTCTCGCAAATCGACAATTTTCATTGCTCTATGACTGGTGAAAAAATGCATATTTTTAGGTTTTATTAAAATGAAATTGAAATGCCAGACTCTGACTAGCAAAACTAAACTACAGTCAGTTTAATGTTTAAACAGTGCATTTGGTTAACAAAGTTATATAAAAAAATTACACTTCAGATAATCGTCCTGCGTCTATAGAATTTACGTGAAGAAATGGTGTTTCTGTAGGTTGGTAAACCAGGGTATCGGTATAAGATTATACTTGAGGGTCTTCTTGGAGCTGCTTATGCTGCAACATTCCTACTACAGCTCTGAACTCTTTACTTCTCTTAGAACTTTCCAATAGTCGGTAAAGTATTTCTATAACGTTTTACTGCGAGCCGATCGTTCGTTCCACTGCGTTACTGCATTGGAATTGCACTGGCTGCTGCATATGGTCGTTTAGTCCCGATGGCAAGAGCACCGGTTCTACTATACGTAAAAGACACTTGGTGTTGTGGAAGCTTTGGACTCGGAGCAGAGACTGCATATATCAGTAAACTCTGTTCCCATTGGCATTGGGTATATTTAGCAGAATTAGCAGCTAGTATCTTCGAATGATTTATCAGGCGCGAGAATGCAACGGCGCACTCATTAGCCTTTGGCAATTATGCGATGCTTCCCTTATTCACAGACTCCGTTACGGTGCCATCGCGGCGGCGCTCGGCGTCGACTAACGACAATTTAAAATCACTTTTTAACATTCCGCGACATAATAGTCCGCAATTCGCGCAACTGTCGTGCATTTGTGAAGTACACTTGTTGCACATTTTTTTTTCTCTATTTCTTATTATAGCAATTTCTTTTTATCAAATCAGGAAGCTGTTACTTTATTTATCTCTACGGATAATATCATTTAGGTAATCAAGTAACATTATTATATAGTGCGCTGCAAATCCAAGTGTGTCATTCCCTATGATTTCTATGGTAGTCGTTTTTTACACACTTACGAGTGTGTTATTCTTACGTTGAAATATGTGGGAATAACAACACGCCTGTACGTATGTTAAAAGTGACTGCTATAGAAAGATAGGGAATAACATACTTGGATTTGCAGTATACAGTCACTCCCAAAATTGAGCGTGCACTCATATAAGACTTATATTTGTTGGGAGAATAAAAGTATAAGATAATGTTTTTTTACGAAAATTGAATACTTATTAAATTGCTTGAATATTGGCTACTGAAAAATTTTTATTTCTTAAATATACAGTTTACGTAAAATTATTTAATACTTGTTGTTTTATACAAGTGAACGCTCAATTTTGGGAGCGACTGTATGTAGTCGCTCGTTATCGGAGATGCACACTGCTGCTATCGATCAACATTTGACATGTAGCAAAGTCGAGAGAATCGTTAAATTTTGATTGTGACAATCTATATTGTTGGTGCGATAGGGCGGGGGATCATACCTGAAACGAGGACGAAAAAGTAAATAAAAACAGTTGACAGAGATTTGAAAGTCCGAGAGAAAACGAACGAGGAAAATGGAAGTGAAAAAAAATAGAGAAACAAAAGTTTACACAATGTTCTTCAAAAGAATTTCTTGAAAATAATCATCATCGTCATAAATTTTTTTCTTGCTTTTAGCCAACAAAACTCAACGTATACAAGAATGACGCCGAGAGCTGGGATTACACGACGCCGACACTAGGTAAGTATTTTTTGTCTCGTTTTTTTCCATTCTCTCTTTTTCCTTTTCTCTTTCGCTCTGACATTCTCACTCTTTCACTCACACATTTAACATTACTCTCCTATGTATATTATTATGAGGAACTTGACTTTGTCCCAACATTTCCCCAATAGTCGCGTCGCAACTAACAGTGCACAGACTAGAGAAATGAATTATTCCGTGCAGAGCGAAGCGAGAGCGACTGCATTTATTTATGTGTCTCACTCGTTAGGTAAATTCGTTAGCAATTCCGAGTGCACCTCTCCTACTTTCTAATTAACTTTTACCATTGGCTCGTGATGGATTCCTTGTAGATACAACACGCTCAGGGGTGCGTTCAGAAATCTTACTCAGGGTAATTCGGGCACGTTCCGTCTCTTTTTTATTGTCGTTATTACCAATAGAATAGGATGATACTAGAGTCGACTCTGGAGAGGTTTCTGAACGTATCCCAGGTCGCACATCCTATACCTACTTGCCAAAAACAGCAAGACTACAAAGTTAAACTGCCAAGCGCTTCCATGATGATTTTCTTGGAAATTCTGAGATTACACAATAGAATACACTTGAGGCACATTTTATTGTGTTGATCATTCTTTGTACGTACAGTACTAACGAAATTAGCTCCACTGTAGGTGTTTCCTGCTGTGTTATTCGCTCTCGTGAAACTCGATGCGCTTTAATTGCTCTTATTGCCTTTCACGTAATCGAGTGCGTGTGATTGCACGATTCCATATTCCAATCGCTCGGTGATCTGACTAACGCTTGAAGCTCGTATACACTGTTTTTTTTCTCCAAGAGCGTATCACACATGATAAACACGAAAACGATACTTGAAGGATCAGCCTTAGAATTATGTGTAGGGATAGAAATTTTATTGATTTCTCGACGAAGCTGTACACTAACGATATAAATAATATGGACAATAATATAAGAATACCAAGAAGTATATATACTTACAATCAGTTGTATGCATGACACTGCTAATAATAAATGAACACAATTTCAAATTGTTACACGTTTAACACGTCTGCCGTCCTTGGAACATTTTGACAATAGCTGTGAATATCAACTCCAGTGCAATGAGGATCCTGTGCGGTATTTCTGTTTCTCGTTCGCCCTGTAAGAGAAGCTGAACGTGCTCGAATTTGAAATGCAAAAATGGCCGGGGTCAGGCACTGTCACTATATCGGATGATCTAATGACGTATGTTTAAAACATGGAGATGAAAAATAAATTGAGCTTCGGTGAACTAGGAAAAAAACGGGGATCTCTCTTTTTCTTTTTCTTTCTCTCTTCTCTTCATTTCCGGTTCTTTTGAAAAAACTTTAAGTAGAAAATCCAGGAATTGTCATGTCCCACTTTTGTGAAATTTTTCACGAAATTTTCTCCACGATATAAACTGTCCAGGCTCTTCCTCGAGGGCTGTCTTACCACGAAATCTTTTCACTTATATCTTCCTGCAGCGTCTTCCACTTTCCTTGTCACATCGCAAACGCCAAGTAAAAGCTGCCGTAACAACGGCAAAAGTTCCGACCTTCCTATCGCCTCATTCCATCCTATTCTTTCCTCCACGTTGTGTTTCTTCTTTCGGATTTTCCTGGACGTAGAGAACAATGTCTCTCGCTCAAGGATAAAATAGTCCCGATCCTCTAATGCCCGCAAGCTCGACCCTCGTGTCTTGTGGCTTACGACACCACTTGGCTCCACCAGTTTCAAAGATTTTACTGAGAGCGTACAAATTTCACGAAGCGTCGACTTCACGATTTTTCTCTAAACGATAGTAAAATAAAATCGCTCTCTAAGTTCTAAATAGTAATGAGCATCATCAAAGAGTTCGTCGACTTGTTAGAACATCACATGCATCCACACGTACGTAGTTATTGTATACTCAAGCTCAAATTGCCGCCTGGGATAAAAAGAAAGAAGAGCACTGGTGTCAACGTCTACTCGAGTCGAAAATCCACCACCGGTTTGAGCCTACGAGATTCCTACAGGCGAAACTTTGAAACCGATACTGGCTTTAGCAAGAATGCGTAAGCACAGATTTAGACCTTAAAAACTTCATGAGATATAATTGGTTAGCTAAGATTCGTGCATACATATGTATGCAAATACGAATCTTATTGTTAACCTGGAGATCCTACTTAATCTCTAGTTAACCCTCGGCGGTCGCACTGTAATTTCGCTGCTTCCACCGTCGCACTGGGTCATCTATGTCTGCGTACATTTTTCAACGGATGAAAACGTTTCAAAAAATCTACAAAAAATCGCGAATACTCCTGAATAATTGTAGAATGCAAATCGATGTTTATTGAAGGCCAAAAGTTATTATTTTTTATGCTATAAATAGATATCTGAGCGAAAAAGTACGAAAAACGTGCTTTTGCTCAAATGTCAATAAAAAAAAGTGCCATAGGAAAAAAAAATTATCATGGACTATTGTCATGGACATCCTAATGTTTAAGAAAAACCGGCTTACGATCATTTCTAGCGAGGAAAGTATAATTATTCAGTCACCTGAAAATTGACGATTTCAAGGAGAGGAAAATCGATGATTTTTTGATAAACAAATAAATTGTCATTTTTGTTACGAAGAAACATTACTTTTATTTAAAGAAACAAATAAAATATCATTTTTATTACAAAGAAATATTAGTTTTATTAGAAGAAACATTGAATGTAGAAAAAAAATTACATTGTCTCCATACAAGGTATACAGATGCATAGACGATGCTCTTCGTAAATTTTTTTTTGCGTTATTTTGGAAAAAACATTCAGAAGATTATAATATTAATTTACATACCTTGACACACGATTTCCTGGGCCTTGGACCGAAAAACAAAGTATTCCTCAAAGACAGTTTTCACTTACACGCCGATCGCACTGGGTCACTCACGACCGCTGTTGATGTTCACTGTTTCGTAGGTCATACACTATTTTTCCGTTTGCAGAAAATTCAGAAGTGAAATTTCGCTCTAGTCACGAGTGACCCAGAGCGAGCGCCGAGGGTTAAGATATCCAGCTCAAAAATGGATCTAATATTTGTGCCTCGAAAATAGAACCTTGAAGTTGAAAATGAGGTTTCTTAACAGCATTATTAACCTGTTAGTATTAAACAATTTCATTTTCAACCCAAACTCGTCATTTTTACGCTCAAACTGGTGTTAAGTCTCTCTAGTTTTTTTTCCCTATTCCATGATCTTCATATTAGCCTCAATGTCCTCGTGTAGAATAAATAGGTTTAAATCGGTGCTAAATTTTGAACTCGCGTATGTATATGCATCTCGTAGGCAAAGCTTCGGTGCAGGATGCTACTGCGACGTTCACTGCTCTGTGTAAACGGAGCCAGCGGATTAATCCAGATTCAGAGAACTCTTCCCGACGATTCCTCCTAGAAATACTGAGGACACCATTCCGTAGTAGATTGCCTTACCAAGTTTCTCTTTTTTTGACAGTCAGTTCTGCTTTTGCTTTTCTCTGGATGTAGATGAATCACTATCTAATATTTTGCGCCTCGGCATGTAGCGTCTTCACTTTGTAAAATGAACGGCTGATGATGTAACGCAAGTGAAGTATTCGAAGAATGCGTTCCAATTACACGGGAGCGCGACGAGCCGTCACTCAAGATTACGTTTCCGAAACGGACGTAAGTTCTACTTTGCGCTAATTGGCGTCTCTCCTCCCACGAGGCGGGCACATCAATGTTTCGCATTCTTGAAAACACCGTAGACAACTTTCAGATTCATACTGAATTGTTGTTGGTGCTGAAGGATCCACATGCTAAGAAAGAAAAATGGCAAACGAATATTATATAGAAATACATTTTATCTTGTGCGGAGATGCAATCGATTTCTGTGCTCTTATATTTCTACATTACAGTGAAATTAACTCGTTCACGGCAGACTGTGGATTAAGGAAATTTGGTATTTTGCCTTTTGTAAATAGGTATAAAAATATACTGAAAAGAGATACTCGTTCAAAGTGGTAAATTCGCGGTAACCTGATCAACACGGCGCTTCGTAAACTCTTGGTCAGTGAAATCTCTGGTCGGGGAGAGAAGTCAAATAAAATAAAACCTAATATTACAAAATGGTCGAATTCATTGAACTGCCCGGTTAAATATTAAATCTGAAATAAATTTCCTTCGAGGATTTTTATTTGTTGACAGAAAGATGATACTACTTGGGTTCGTATTCGCGTAATGTAGTGATTTACTATATTGTATTCTGATTAAATGAATATTGTAGAGAGCCGCGCCTTTTGTGTCTCGTAGCAAAACGAACAATTTTGTAGGTATCACTTATTCTTTCTTTATTCCGAAATTCTCGAAATTTCCTTTCATATATTTTTTTTCTCTTCCGCGAGGAGTCCTAAAGGTCAGTTTAATTATCCCGAGGAGAGGAATGCTCAAACGAGGCGAAAAATCTTGAAACGTGGAGCGTCACCTCTGACCGTTTAATAATGGAATATGGAACGACGAAAACGAGGAATATTCTTCGTAAGAGGGCGATTGTATTTACCTGGAGTCTCATCACTTTGGACTCAACTAATTGTAGGAGGAACGTTCGAACTTGTCCTTTAGGTGACGTTAGTCCCTCCTGTTCTCGGTAACCTTAACTCGACTAGCTCCCGTTAAGCATTCTCCATTTGGGTTACGATAATGAATATTTAAAATCCTTTGGACGCTCAACGTCACGACCTACGTCTCCTTCGACGGCAGGAGTATACCTTTATATTATCGTATGGATCAAATTATCGTTCAACTCCATCAATCCGATGTCACTTTATGCTATACTTCTTTTCTTTAAAGTTGCCTATACATCCTCACGGGCATTCTTACAAATGATATCACGTGAAACACGTTACAATGAATACCCGCAAATCTACCAAAATTACGCTGAAAAGCATTTAAGTATGTGTCCACTTCACAGTGCCCAAAAACTCGTATCCGCGCTGCATTGAGTGTCAACTTCTTCCTGTTTTATCATCAGAACGATTGTGTCTCTTTAATCTGTATAACCGTAAATTCCAGGTATGTGAGTGAAGAATAAGAAATCGAGTGATGTCCCATATCTGTTATCGAGCTGTAACTTTTAAAGGTTTATGATTTACATTCAACGTTATATGGCATTTAAGAGGATAAATTTGATTCAGAGTATCTCGACATTACCGTAAAGATTGCATCCGTTTTGGACTTGTTTGGTGCGAAGCCGAGCAAAATGATTCGCATCAGACATATTATTTTCAGTATTAATGGCCATGTGTATGTTGATATATCCTGATGGGAACCGAGTGATATTGCGTATACCGTTGTATCACGTGTTCGTGACCAATCAACTCGAGCGCTAGATTGTTTCCTGAAAAAACAAGAGAGGAGCTAATGCTCGCTCTAGTTTTGACAACTATTCAAAGATAGCAAAGAAACATAAGACATATTTCGCCTGAAAGATTTCGACAAATTGAGGCGCGACAAGCAGGTCGAAAAGTATCCCTTTTTAAAGAATTTTATTCACATGAGCGTCCTTCAGTTTCATTGGTTTGATCCTACGATGCTATCAACATAAATTTGTACGTAATATCCGTGCTCTAAATTTCTCAAAACACATCCAGCTGACGAGTCAGGGATTAAACCCTTAATTAGTAATGTCGCGTATCACGTTACGCAAATCTTCCTTGGTCGCACGCGAACGCAGGGAAACGCAAAAGAGGCAGATTAATGTAGTCACTATACACAACGCGCTTCAGCTGCCTCAGACTTCGATATCAGGTGTCTAAGTCTGACCACGGAAATTGTTACGTACCGTCAACGTACATGTAACCTGCAATCCCAGCTTAGTTATTCAGATGGCAATACGTTATTCTTAGGGTTTCCCGTGGCATTTATCTACCCTAATTATTCATCCTTCCATCCATCTCTCTTTCTATATATTGTCGGACAAGAAGGTTATCTCAATTTATTTACAAAGCCTCGAAGAGGCGTGCCCGGGCAACAATAAAACGATATTTCCGTCTGTTCTATGCGAATAACTCGTCTTGCCGATGTGGCAGGCTCGAGACCTAGGTGCCATATCAAATTAGGATTCCTGAGTAGAAGTGCTGACTTCACGGAAGATTTGCGCCAGCCTGGCCAGTCAGTCACCAAGACCGCCCAATCTTGGCTGCCGGTCTCGCTTCACCAAGTACCTAAAACCCACGCGATATAGCTCCCACCTTCTTCTCTGTTACGGGAACGTCATATCTTCACTGAGAATTCCTATGGTTTTGCTCGGTCTATAGCGAATTAGTCATTTCTCAAGCAGAGTGAATATCCCAGGCATTTCTCAGCATCCCGTTCTTCTTGTGTTTCCTAGGATCATTCGTCGTTTTATACGTATATTCATACAAAGGGAATAGAATTCTCACTGTGCCTAGTAACGTGGAGGAACACTTGAAACTCCATGATTTTTGCAGTTAGGTAGTTTCAAAGAAGTACAAATGCATAGTTATGCATTTATACTATATATATGGGTATAAGTCGTAGTTCATTTGAATCTGAAATGGTACTCTTCATGGTATTTATGTACAAATAACTCAGCTCGGTTTTCAGTTTTCCAACGGAAGTCTAAGAAGAGCAAGAATGAAGTAAAATTAAAAAATTGTATTTGATGGGAATGTTCGAATAATGCTATGACTTCATCATAAAAGTGACCACGTATTCCCCTTGTCGGTATAGTTCAGGCAAGCACTGCTTTCTTCCGGTTCCAACGCGCTGACAGCAGCAGCTTGGTACGTGCGCACGCAAGAGATATAAAATCGAGTCTTTGTTCCGTTTCCGGAGGTCTCCTTATTCTCGCACCATGCCCAGGAACCCACCCAATATCTTGGCAATCTTGGCAATATCGTCGATCGTTTACAATCCTCCCATACGTATCCCGATGGCGCTTTATAGTGCGCTCGTACGATTCCGGCGGATCCCGTTGAAATGAGAAGCGCGCCTTCGGGAAATTGCGCGTGCCTGACGAAAGTCGACTATCTGAGATCAGCTATTGCCTATAGTGTCAATGTGGATCATACGAGAATTCGTTCGATGCAAGTATTGCTTTATGATTCTTTGCACTGACATATGGCTGTTTCGGAGACTACTTTATGTTTTTATTAGATTTTTAACATTTCCCATAGCTGCTGCGAGTACGACGTGCAATCGAAAGAAATAGTCTTGAAGATGCACTGGAATCAAATCATTTGCAGATGCCTATCAGATCGGAAGAACCTACTCTGATTTACACTCGACTATCTTAACGTCCAATCTGCTGGGTGGATAGGAAGAAAGTTAAAGAAAGGAGTAAAGTCGAGTGTGTTGTAGTCTACCGGTAGAAGGTATCCACGTAGTTCCCTTTTAGTTACCAATAGCAACTTTTCTAACCTCATTTAGTAGATTAGTTCTCGACTTCGCGCCGTCCTAGCAACGGAACGAAATCATCCCTTCGCATTGCCCGAATAGCACGTCCCGCTGGGAAGCCCCCTTTTTAGTCGGCTACACGATCTCAAAAACGCGTTTGTGTAGGTATATCGTGTAGGAGGTGAAAATTCCGGTCGTGAGAAAATTGGACTCATATTGAACGTGGCGTCACTTCGATTAACAAGAATTGCCCGATAATTCGATTGGAACTCATTCCCTTCCTCCTGGGATTTTGATTTGCGGATCGATAACTTGGACGATACGGTCATATTGGATGTTCTGCGACCTGTCACCTGTAATATAAATATCGGTAGGAGCGTCTTGCTCTATACTTGCCACTTACTTGCCTATACGTACTGCCCACTGACTCACTCTCTCGCTGAATCCTGGACAACTTCCGCCGCAACTGAGGATTCCTGAAGCCTTCGACTTCGACAACTGTGTGCATCAAATGATGTTTAACTCTGCGCAATGCTGCAAGATGTGTTCCCATCGATATTTTAGATTCGACCTCATTCCGTATTGCGTACTTTACTGAAAGGAACGGTGGATTTCGAATGCGCAGGATATTGCGATTTGAAGAATGAGTGAAAGAAAAGAAAAGAAAGACCCAATCTTTTGGGTCACTACCCAATATCGTGTCCATTAAAATGTGCTGCCAAGTACAGGCGCAGGTCTCATGAGAATTCCTACTAAACGATACCTATTATTAGTCGTAATAATGATAAGTTTATAACGGTATTTCTATCAATAGAATCTTATTATAATTACCAGTAAGTCATCTGTATTCATTTCTTCTTTCCAGGAAGGTGTATGCGCCTATGAATGACAAGCATGCAAAATAACGCTTTCTGTGTTACGTAATACCTTTTCTTTTCTCCATTTCTACCCTCACTCACTTCCTGCTAACTAAACATTCCAACATCATATTCGCGCCATGCGGATCGCTTCACTGTTACAGCGTGGCACTGCCGTCGTTTGCACATTGCGATTAAATAATGTGACAGAGTAATTTACGATAAAAATTTTACACGTTGCGCGCATCTCGATATTCACAGTTATCTCCCAAGTTCACCGTATACATGATAACTTAACACGGATAACGTTCTTATATGCAAGATTGCACGTTCATACATTTTTAACCTTATATTTATGAATTTTTTTCATAGCAAATACAAATGTTAATTGCAGGATGTGTTTCGTGACGCTTCTATATTCTTGTATATATAAAAACATAAGTCAAGGCTGGAGATTAATCAATTTCAAGACTAACGGCTGATTCATCCATGCATGCACGCACGACAACAAAGCAAACAACAATGAGAAAACAGACAACAAACAACAACAACAACAACAACAACAAAAATAAAACAAATCTTGGAACACATGTGCCTAGGACTCAGTGGTGAACTCGATGCTTATCGATTGTTACATATACGATTCGGCCCACGATATATGCTTATATATATATGTATGTATGTATTTCAAACTGTGCTGTACACATATATCATATCTGCATATATATACATATTTCAAGCTCAGAACAACCTGGGCCCAGCCCGGTCGGCTCTGTCATGTGTAGTCGCAGACACTCGAAAGCACAAAGATACAGGATACTCCTGAGGATCGGTTTTGATCGACAGTGGTTCCATAAGAATTTTATCGCACGGCAAACACACCGAAATCGACTGGTTCCTTCACGCTAAGAGCATTGGAGCATCGGGACACATGTTTCACAGGGACTCAAGCACAATTTAATACATTACTTTTGGCGGAGAACGGTACTTCGGCACGGGGCGAGACTCACCACCACCTACCATCACTATCATCACCATCACCACCAAAATACTACTTATTGTTAGTATTACCACCTACTACCCAGATACAGTTTAACAGAATATAAGACAGAAACGAATCTAAGACATTACAAGAAGATATGATACGAGAATACTGACTGCATTAATTCTTCATATCCTCAAGATGAAACTAACACTCGTGAGAGCCGGAAATGATTAAACGGAATCGAAAGATCAAGAACAACAAAAACATACAAATGAATCTCGCCTCGAGTCTTCTTCTCTCTGTTAATGACGTGGAGATGCGTGATCTTTTTCTGTCACCTATTGCCATTCCTTGTTTAACACAGTGTTGCGTTTTATCATGAAAATTATTCAAGTTTTTTATTTATTCTTAACGGGAAGTTTCGCCGTCAGTAGGGGGGCTCACTTTCAGGATGCTTCGGAGTGTAACTTTCGCGTATAGGGTGCTTTGTACCGGAAACCCAATTATTCCCCTGAATTCAGTGTACAAGCATATATCGGGTAGGCATCATATTAGAATGAAAATACGAAACGTGTACTGTGACGCTAAACATACTTTTTTTTTCAAGAAATTGCCTGAAATTGAATGAAACCGTTACAGTGATGGTTATATATCAGAATCTTTAAATGATCGAATCATCCATTGTCGTACGTCATCTGGATTGATCAGCTGATGCGGGATTTTAGGTTATTACATGCGTAAAGAACATTCCCTATTTGTCTTATTATAATTTTCGCGTTACTCCGATAGGAAGTACACATAACGTGCAAAAAGTTTCTTGTTCTCTCCGAACTTCCGAACTATGTACAATTAAAAACAAATTCCTCGGAGCAATTGGTATTTCACGATGTTATTATGTGGTTGACGATTCGCGTAATCATTCCTGGAACATCTGAGTATCAAAGTTCATCGAATTTCTAGAAAGCGCATGAAAAACAAGCTCGTTATAGATGTTTTCGTAGTTATCCATTATAGTGGGGAATTTATATTTTACATAAATTTTTTTACTAGCTGCCTAGTTATTTTTTTATCACGCAGACTGAACTCTGACTTTAGCCGCAAGAGATGTATTATCGGTAAAGTAGCTGCCAATTGCGTGCGGTGGACAATGCATATTGAAAGGGAGATTGATGGCATTAGTATCGTGAGATGAATTTTCTTGCACGAAGCACGAAAACATGTTTTCGTGTGATATCATGACGGTAGCTCATTGCTCGGTTCGCTGGGTGATAAACGGATTACATTGTGACGTTAGGGTATATCCAGAGTTAGTTAAGGTTAGAATTTGGGAACATATTGAGTACTGAATGCGGAATGGTTAAAATTATACGTGTCTTTGGCTATTACAAAATTCTAAGCGGATTCTATGAGAAATTACGTTAGACAGTCGGTCACTGCAGTAAACCAGAGTGAGGTCAGGTTAGAGAAGACGTAACACTCAATTCTGTAATTGCATATTTAATTGTTATCTAATCGAGTATACCGAATGGTGGAAGAATTGGAAAAAATAGTTTTCGAAGATAAGGTGGTTCTTGAAAAAGTCACGCATCATCAGTTACGGCGGATACAACAAACTGACAGAAGATTTTCTCGAGGGTGAATTAGCTCGACGATGAATGAGAAAGAGTGAGAGGGAACGACTGGGCGAGAAAGTGAAAGTGAGAGAGCGCGAGAACCCGGAGAGAATATGAGGGGGAGAATATCGTAGAATGGGAGAGAAGACAATATATACGTTAATGAGACAGCACGCACATGTTCCACAAGAATCACATATGTCACACATACGCCGTAGATCTGCCGGACCTTCCACCTACCAACCATCGACCACGAAACGAAAAGTAGTACATCGTAGCGAAAGACTTTTGGCAAAAACTATGTAATATATAACAGAGAGTATATGAGGAAAAAAAAGTATAATAAGAGATCCTTATATGTTCACTACGTGCCATTGCAAGGGCTACCAGTGCATTTACAGACAAACATTCAATCAACCACTGCTACCGTCTCGCCAAAATCAAATTTTAAAAACCTGAGAGATACAGATCAATCTCATATCTATGTGTATGTGTGTGTGTGTGTATATATATATATATATATATATATATATGTGTGTGTGTGTGTGTGTGTGTGTGTGTCCAGAAAGAGAGAGAGAGAGAGAGAGAGAGAGAGAGAGAGAGAGAGAGAGAGAGAGACAGAGAGAGAGAGAGAGAGAG
>JARQTJ010000357.1:583710-626924 GCA_030142635.1 Trachelus troglodyta
AGAGAGAGAGAGAGAGAGAGAGAGAGAGAGAGAGAGAGAGAGAGAGAGAGAGAGAGAGAGAGAGGGAGAGAGACAGATCTATATGTAAATAAATATATATACGTATGTATGTATATATTTATGTACATACACATATCCAGGTAACAGAAATTCAAATACAAAAAGACTTATTACTCTAAAAATTACGCACACGGCTAGTTAATCTCTCGCTTAAACCACACCACAAATCAAGGCTGACTAACTCCAGTTCAAGAGAAGGACGTATGGCCGTTGACAGTGCCGGGAATGGGAGGAACAGAGGTGTTATGTTCGAATGTTTGTCTGTGTGCAGATGCAGCCTTCTCGTTGTTGACTTGAGGTGATGATGGATACGAGTGGACAAGTCAGGGCCGGTGAGTGAAGCTTAGGCAGGTCTACGGCTTAGCCTCTCCGGAGACATTGGTCTGGACGGAGTACTCCGTTATTGTTGAAGTTGCCAACAGAACGGTAAGTCAGTATGTGCTACTTAAAAAAAAATGCTGTTTAATCTCATCGGGATGGTTCTACGAGAATTGAAAATAAAATGTATTTTTTTTTTTAAATTATAATTCACATTTCAATCGGCTACCTGCTGAAGTTTAACAAAAGTTCTTAACATCGCAGCGACGAAGACAACGTCTACGTTCAGCAACTTTTCGTCGGCATCGTCATCGAGATTCATGTAGAGTACTGACGAGAGAAAAAGGAAAAATGTACATTTTCGCGCTAGTCTCGTTAACGTCACTTCCACGAATTTCACTTCCTGGATTCTGTCGAAGATGAATGTCTACCCGTAAGAAGATGACTTCCACGTCCCCGTGACAGTCGTAATCGGGAACGAAGGCACAAGCTCAGACATTCCAGTATAATTATCACAGCCGCAGGCAGAAATTTAACGGGAGTAATTAGCGCCAACACGTTGCCAACCTCTAATCAGCGCTCGGCCCCCATCCGATCTCTCGTCCTCGTTTCACCCTCGATTTGCGTCCGAGCAGCCAATAACGCGGCCATTGCTAATTGGCCAAATAATTAAGAAGACGCACTTCGCGAGAAAGCGAAGAGGTCATCGGCGCCAAGCCGCAGCCTCGAGTAAGAGTAAAGAGCATCGTGACAAAATAAATTGAAAAGGACGTTATGAGGAACATCCGTCTAACTCGCATTTCACCAGTACAAAAGTATTTCCGCTCCCTCGACGACGCTTCGCTTCCGCAAAGGAAGGTTAAAGTTGCCGTGACGGTAACCACTGGCTCTTTAAAGATTCATATTCTCGTACAGTGGAACGCGGGAAAACTTCTGATTCTGAGATTAATGTAATAATAACAATGACATCACGTGAAGATTCCACGAATGTTGGACAATCTTCGATAAATCAATATCATCATCCACATGATCGAAATAATTTATTTTTCATTCAACCGCTTCTCGACTCCCTTGTTATTACTTTTATTTTATTAAACGCACGGTGAACCTAGAGGGATCTCTGATGGTTGGCGGCAATGATGATTAGGCCAACGGTGCCGTATCGTGGAGGCATACCGAGAAATACACAAGGGTGCACAGGTGCGCTCTCTGTCGAGAGAACCAGGAAACAACATATACTCCGATTTATAGAATTCAGGGTCCGTAGCTGTAACGCGTAGTACATCCCTGTACTGTACTATCTATATGTATATAGGTTATGGGGTGCGCGGTGCTAGTCTGCGTGGTACGTCGAGGGTCGATACAGCGCGAGAGACACCCGCCGACCCGCACCAGCCATACCCGGCACCCCTAGCAAAACTACCAATTCCTTTTGACCACCGCACGCAAATGGAAGGTATAACGATAGAGGCTGATATTACTCAATATACTCTTACGTCTGTATACTGTTAGATTACGATTACTATGCCATGGGAGCATGGGAGATCGCGTGCGCAATCTACCGGTAGGCTTGTCATTCTTATATGACAAAAATGTGACAACGGTATGAATCAACAAAATCATAATTCATTGTCAAAAAGAATAAAAATATAATGAAGTATCTTTATTGATTGGGAAGAAAATTCATCCGCTCTTCACAAGGATGACTGTGCATTAATTTTGTAGGATGGCATCCTGATGTACAAGAGTAGCGTACAGAGGTATTTCCTAGTTGGATGAGTCTGTATAATCTAATGTTATCTCTACCATAAAAGGATTTCTCCTTCCGAGATATCGCTCAATGATAAACCCTTTATTCTCACAATGTGTCCATTCGCCCGATACGAATCGGTGTTCTGATGTCAGAAATTATACGTGTTGCAGGCTCGAGTGCACACAAAAACGACACGACGGGAAACGGGAGGCCGGCTCCTCTCCTGGCAGAGCCTAGATACGGTGCTGCGCCACAGCCCTATGGTGAGTCCCAAAGGATCGCAAGCTTACCTGGCTAGCTTCCTTTCCGGCTAAAGGAATAACATCCTCCAGTGTTCAACTACCATGTTCGAGGGTTCATTGATCACCCACGCTCCTTGCATTGCTATACGTATATTCGACTTATCTGTTAAATATTATATTATCAGAGACTGTAGGGACTCGATCGTTGGACGTTTATCTATACGACGACGAATGCCGGAACCGTATAGTAATGTGAATTTTTGTTACTCGAAAGAAGAAAATATTTCTTTATTTCTATTTCAGGCTCGACGCCACAAGTGGCATTTCCACCTGGTTCAGGACACGACCGCTTCGAGGAAAGCTTTAACGGTCCAGCCACTTACGCGGAACCCTATGCTGAAAGATACGGGCTCAAAAATGACTTTGGTGGGCGAGAACCGTTACATCCCACGCCGCCTCGGCCAGGTTACGTACCCACTTTGGGTCAAACTCCACCCTCTAGTACACAAGGTTCCGTGATGATGGTCTATGGTTTACAACCTGACAAAGTCAATACCGACAAGCTCTTCAATTTGTTCTGCCTCTACGGAAACGTGACAAAGGTAGAGCCTGATGGGATTGTTGAGAAAATGTCAGACTTTTCATAGTTGATATTTGATGTTGCTGGATGACACTGTGGATTTGTCTTAAGGTGGGGACATTTACTTTTTGATTGCAGGTGAAGTTCCTTAAGACAAAAGAAGGCTGCGCAATGATCCAGATGGGAGATAGCATAGCTGTCGAGAGGTGTTTACAGAATTTAAATAACGTTACTATCGGGACTGATGGAAAGTTGCAGCTTGGATTCTCGAAACAGGCCTTCCTGTCCGACGTCACAAACCCTTATATACTCCCCGACAAAACAGCAAGTTTCAAGGACTTCACGGGTAGCAAGAATAACAGGTGAACGATCTTACATATCGATCTTCTTCGCGAAGATCATACTTAATTCATCCTGTTTTCACGTACCGTCAGGTTTCTCAATCCAGCGATGGCCAACAAAAACAGAATACAGCCTCCCTCGAAAATAGTTCACTTTTTCAACACCCCTCCTGATCTCACCGAGGAGACGGTGAATCGTGTTTTCATCGAACGTGGAATCGAGGCGCCGACAACGGTGAAACTTTTCCCTCTGAAGTCAGAACGATCGTCCTCGGGCCTGATCGAGTTCAGCAGCGTCGGCATCGCGGTTGCCGCCATTATGGAGTGCAATCACACCGCCCTGGAGAATAGCAGTGAGTATCTAAGATAATCGAATCGTCCTGCAATTTGAGAAAGTTTCTTATACTTGAGGATCGACAATAAAGAAAAAATAAAAGATCCTCATAGAAGGAAGAACCGTCCTGTTAAAAAAAACAAACATTTTTGCGCAGATGGAAAATTCCCGTACATCATGAAGTTATGCTTCTCCTCGTCGCGCACCATACCCACGAGCTTCCCACCAAGCAGTGGAAGCACATCGAGCAATTCCGCCGGTAATGGCCACGTCAAAATGCAGCAAGACTCGGAATAGAACGGCGAGGTCCAGGGCCAGCGTCAGCGTCAGCGCCAGCGCCCCTCTCTCGCCCTGCACCCATTATGTACCCCGACGGGTACAGGCCTGCATCCAGCCGCAGCAGCAATCACCCTGTCTCCTGTTTTGCCTCCCGTGCCTCCACCATTACCGCCTACCTGTCTCCTCATTGCAACACCCGCATTATATTCTGCCGTACCACCGCCACCGCCGCCACCTTTACCAACATTTTGGCCGTATTGAGAGAGTTCGGCCGACCGACTGATTGACCGACCGACCGACTAACGAATTGAACGACCTCACGACTGATTGATCTGCCTACTTATATTTTGTGCCGACCTATTGACGACCGATTGACCGAGCGGCCGTTTCCCATATCTATAAGCGACACACAACTCAGCTGACACGCTACAAGGACCAACTCTTTTCGAGATACAAGAACTTGAGAGTATGATAGAATGTAAATTAATGATGATAGGGGAACGAGAGAATTAATGATACACCTACAGACATTCACTACACAATACTGATACACGAGAACCGAGGCCTCCTATATTCTTCTATCATTTAGTACGGTTCGCCGTTCATCCTATTTCTTACCTCTGTATCTCTTATCAATGTTCTCTTTTACTTTCAATCCTTTCAACGTTCGATCTCTGGGTTCGGCTGTTCAGCCATTTCTTCATATCCTCGCTCGATTTGAATCCTCGGTCGTGTAGAGAAGGCAATAACGAGCTGGTGATTAGCGGATATATGTATTAATGAAAAAATGACCCGTGGCAGGAGAGCGTAAGAGTAAGTCAAGACTGTTTTGAAGCAATCTGAAAATTTAGAAAGCATATATTTAAACACACACAAACTTACACATTATACAGGATTATTCACCATAAAAGTGCCACCGGAAGTTAGCATATTCAGTCGATGTCTATGGTAACACCACCGGCTGGTGCGTTTATTATGAATAACTATATATACACACACGCATACATAGCCATGTTATACATATGATGCGTATTAAAAAAATAATTATACACGAATCACAATCGTATATTAACGCCACAGCTTTTTACCGCATGTACATGTACACTGTATAATTCTATCGCGATTTTGTAAACGTGACTTATCGCTTTTTATCGGAGTTCTTAGCTGGACGCACGCACGGAACTCAGACGATATGAACTCTGTCGCTCCTGTGCTCCTTTTTGCGAGTGTACTCTCCTGTTTACCGGATAACACTTTTACGACTTCTGCATGTATGGCAATGGAACATAATTCTTCTTGTGGCATCTCGTGTCGTCTTTTTGGCGTCTTGTCACGTTGTGCAGCATTGATTGGTCCTCCTCTGTGAGCATTCATCGGATACATATCAATATTTGGAAGTGAAAAGGATCCATACGAGTAAATGCTGGACATATTCTTTAGAAATTTTATTGTAGGATACTATCGTCCGATTCGCCTCCTTCGTTCCTAAAAAAAAAGAAAGCGCATCTCACACCAAAGACGATATTCCATTTTGTGAAGAGTATGACTGTCTCTTTGGGGTGTACTCTCAATCAATGCTGATCGCGTACTTAACGAGAACGTATGATTCCAGAAAACGCAACATACGTGTGCCATTTGAGAACGAACACGCTGGTATCTTATGAAATCTGTAAATATTATTCTTATCACGTGCATTTCTGTCTCAGATGCGCTGTGGGCTTTTAGCTTACGACAAATGCATCGCGCTTAGACTCTTTTGCTCCGTTAAATATTTTGCAAGAGCAAAAACTTGAAGTTCTGGAAAATAACGGCGCAGCAAAGTGCCAAGAGGGATTTGGGCGATTATGTTGTCTTTACCTTTTTTAATTTGTTTATTTGGTTAAGGCGTTTTAGAAAAATTGGCCAGACAGACGTGACTCTTTCGCATAAAGATACTAAACGCTGATTTATGTGGATCTGCTGTACGTGAAGTTCGTAAAAGTTGTTTGCCGATAATAGCGTATAACTATTATCCCCTTCGTGCGAATTCCAAGATTGAAAAATAGAATGAAGAAATTTATTTAACCTCTGTCCGCTTGCCCTAATGTCATAACAATCCCAAAGCTGTAGTGTTCAGGTTGCGACGACTCGGTACTCCACTTACGTGAAGTGAAGTAGTCGAAATTTGTATTCGTGCTGTACGAATTGGGGACTGTGAATTGAATTTTATATATATGGTATAACAAAGATGTTATAAAAAAAAAGAATGAGTAGCACGTGCGTAATAACGAGATGAGTTAAGAGGGTGAAAAAAAGTAAATTAAAAAAAGTACAGTGACGTCGACGACACAATATATTAGTGTCCCTCGGAAATATTTTGTCGAGCCAAGGGATGTTTTTATAAGTAAAATGGTTTTAAATCTCCGTAAAAAAAAATTTGAAGCGAACCAAATGACTACTAATAAATATAGACTTGATGACTACTCAGCCATACGTAACATAAGATAATACAAGGCGAAAGCTGGCCCTTGAAAGGCGCGCGTCAGCAAGATGAGAATTTTCCGCCATTTTTGTCCATTAATCGCGAGAAGAGACCTAACAAATGAAGTATAACTTATATAAGGAAAAAGAAGTTTATATTCGAGGCAATATTTGTTACAATACAACTAGAGGATAAGTTGTACACTGTTTTAGAAGGATGGACTCACATTTTATTCATGCAACACATGCGAATGGTCCCCCAATTGCGAATTGCCGAATGCCAAATGCGACACTTGTATTCTGATAACACAAGATATGAAAGAGCCAGGTGCACGACATCCTCATACATATTTACACACACACACATACGCGAGCCCGCGCGCGTACACCACTCAACGGCACTTTTTATTTCTATAGAGTAACAATTAAATGCAATTTTGGGCGATAATATCATTTAATCGATATGTCGAGTAGACGGAGAACACAAAAGTTAACCTAAGAAAGTGACGCGAATGCGGGCGATTTTTTTGAATCGACCTCCATATCGTTTAATTCGTTTCATCGTGTTATTTCTTATAAAATTGACAATGCTCTTTCGACTCCTATCTACTATTACTTGTATTTTCTATTCCACGGATTAAAGGATCCAAATTTGTTTTATTTTTTTTTCCTTTTATTTTTAACTCGTGGAACATTCTGCACGTATTCTTTGTCTTCATTTTTAACATAACAATGGGCCCAAATGTCGAAAGGCAGTACGCTGAAGTGAAGAGATAAGGGGAAAATTGTATTTGTACGTGACATTCTCAATACTATTATTTATGTAATCAATTACGATATTAAGTTTCTATCATTTTATTCGTATTCATTTGTCAAAATGGACAAGAAAGAAAAGGAAATGAAAACAGCAAGAAAATAAGAAACGCCCGTTAAATCGTCGCATAGTGAGCAGGTTTTAATGTATGTCAGATACACACGTAGCTTAGAAGCAATTAGAATGCGTTAAGCATATCATACAGTTTTGTAGATATACTATATTATATATGATGGCAAGGCGGGGTTAAATAGGCGATGGTATCGCGAGGACATCGCTATATGATGTGTTGTCATTTCACAGAATTATTCAAGAAAGAATGAGAGAAAAATTTATTAGTCATTTTATCAGTGCTGAAAGTTTGTGGTTTTTATATATTTTTCCCATTCTCTTTTGCATCTTATAAATTTTCCTGGTCGAGGAGACCGCTGTCCATTCTTTTGTGAATGCACAAAAATGATCTAGTCCGCTTACCAGCTTCTCCAAGGGATGCAATTCCTAACTCTTACAAGAGGGATGAAGCGCATTAAATGCAATTTCAAAACCTTTAAATCTTTTATTGTTTTGACGAATATTTTAAAAGCGAATAATGTCAAGTGTCGAGGATTTCCTCGCGATCGAGAATCGCAACCCCATAATGTGATTTGCGTTAGATACATGTTATATATAATAAAACGCGCGTACGTATTTCTGTGCGAGATGGGAAGGATACAGAACCGTGTGAGACACTCGGAGAAGCACAATACATGTCAGACTGTCACTTATTTTCCGATACTTTATTGCGATGCGCATTGCTGTAATTGTGCAGCAAAGTAAAATAAAGTAAATGGTGCAAAATATAAGAAAATAATGGCATATATCATGATCGCGTTGTAAAAATGTTATACATTACGTTATCGCCACTTACAACGAACACTCTTCACGACAGAACACACTAGGGCAGCCATTGTAGGTTTCACCTGCCCCCCTCCCCCCGCGACACACACCTCGGGCCATATTTTCGGCTCAAGTAGCAAAACCGGCGCAATATCGAATTTTGCAAAAATAAGAAATGGCACAAAAGAGTAATGAAAGGAAACAAAAAACGTGAATTACACTAGAAATGAGAAAACATGAGCGACATGTGACAAGCGAGACATGGAGGAAGCGAATCGGATATAAGTAAATAAATGAAATTAAAAATTTTAAATAAAACAAACAAGTAACAGCGTATGTACGTGAGATACATAATTCTTGGATGAACGCTATATATTATAGTTCATAATATGCGCGCGCGCGGGCGCGCGCGCGCGTGTGTGTGTGTGTGTGTGTAATATCTATACATATATACACACATATCTTCTTACGGCGACGAAATCTTTATATTTAACCCTTTGCGCGCACTGCCTAACGCGCGATACGTCCTTAGAGAATAAGTGTCCGAAATTCATTTTAGCGAGTCGGAGAACATAAGGAATGCACGACTATTGTATAGTAGAACGTATACAGCTATCCTTAGTGAAATTACACTGGGATATTACCAATGCTTTTTCATAGAGGATATACAAAACTAAGATACACATTACAAACACACGTATTTACAGAAACAAAGAGAAAGGGAGTGACACAATTGCACATAGACATATCGGGAATACAAGTAAGAAGATAAATTATTTAAATGGGGAGCACCATACCAAGGGAGATATATGTACTTATCGTTTAGAAAAAAGCGTTTAATTGAACGTGTGTTAGCAATGACGTCGTGTCTGGGCCGCGCTGAACATTTTTCAAATTGCAAGGGTTAAATTATAAAGTCATGGACAACACAACACTGTAACGAGCGAATATGCCATGCATCAGAAGACACAAGCGGGTATTATTATTATTATGAATTATGAATTATTGTTGTTATTAACGCATAAGGATTCCTCATGGCCGAATTTTTTGCGGTTATTATGAAAAACTCCCCGCAACTATAATTGTTCCGTTAATGTGTTGCTCGTAAATCATCTGGACATGCACGTCGCACAGTGAGATTCGCGAACCTCGAAGTAAGATACTGTACTCTGATGCGTATATCATCGAACCGTTCGATGGATTGATTGATTGCACTATAAGATGCTCGAGAGGTACTCGTGGTCGTCATAGCGGGGCCAATAATAGAAAAATAACAGAGAAAAGGAAAATATTGAAAAAGGGGGATAGAATAAAAGTAAAGATCCACTTCTGATGCATGCGCTATACCTATGTACAAAATTAAATAATAATCGTAGTAGGTAGAATCTGTAACAATATACAGTATTCCAAATAGAATGTAGTGCTATTGCAAAAGAATGCAAGAGAAAAATAAAAGAGCGAGGAATTAACACAAGAACATTACAGTACACACAAAACTCGAGGTTGTTAAGCAAGAACCTAATCTGTGTCGATAATTAATTATAAAGAAAAGAAGAATTGAACGATGGAAGGAGATAAAATTTGTTTAAATCTTACTAATACATATCCCATCTGTATGTATATATTTGCAAGCGCATGAGAATACAATTTATTAATTGATAATGTAATTATAATTCTTATTGTCATAATTAATTATTAATTAATTATTGTCATTATTATTTATGGTTCCAATTTTGAAAAAGTTGGAACGTACATATAGGTATATTAAATGGATATTGAGTTTAAGGCGTTAGGTTAATGTTTGTAGTTAGATAGGTAGGCAGTAGGGTACATATCGTTAATATTATTATTAATTGTTAGTATTGCAAAATGGTATTACTGCCACTGCGGCTCGATTCATTTAGCCCGTGGATTTCTTCTCGTTCGCAGTACCTCATTTTCTGTCGTCTTACTCATTCGCTCACTTCCCATTTTTCTTGCTCGTTTTGCTCAAAACTTTATTATCCTTCTCTCCTTATTTTCGCCCGTTTCACTGATTTCCGGTTCAAGTTTAAAATCGTCACGTTGTTTTCTCCAATTGTTTTCTTTATAAACGATCGCGATACCCAATCACGGGCATGTTGTATGTACATAAGATGAATTATTAGGGACCCAGAATTCTCCTAAGGGCTAACGAGGGAGAGAAATACCGAAAGTCTGAGTGTGGAAATTGGAGTGTCGAAAGATAATGAAGGCAAATAATATACGAAGAGCATAGAACATTTCAAGCGGACAAAAGATATTAAAATCGATAAGGGCAAAATGAAACGAAGCGCAGTCGCCTCTAGCAATCCCAAGTATTACCGGTGACATACCTGTTCCACATATCAGGTCGTAGGCATCCCATGCACCATGTGTCATATCAATGTTTCTAGGGTAATTCCCACTCTCCCTCCTTACATATCCTGTTATCCTATAATTAGCTTCCCTTCCAAAACTCCTAACCATATTTTTTTCCATTCAAACCCTCCAAGTTCCCCTTTCCAAGCCTCGCACTTGAATGAAAATGTATAAAATGTCGTTTATTATTTTTATTATTATTATTATTATTATTATTAATATCATTATTCCTCGATCCGAGTACCAGACAAAACCCCAGTGTCATATACACTTGGGCCAGAAGGGTCTCTATGCTCTGTCTTCCCATCGCCGCGTCAAAAGACAAATTAGATTTAATAAGATTTGTTGACTGTATACATTTGTACACACACCAAAAATAAGAACAACAGGAACAATAATACTTCACACGGTGCACTGCGTCAGGCGGCGCCACGAATTCGACGACATCAATTTGATTCGTGTCGCCTCGTCGGTGATTCAAGCTATTCGCATCCGGTCGTTCGATTAATGCCATTCATGCTATTGGTTATCGTTAGTCTCGTGAAACGGCAGCATAATATACAAGAACGATCGTCATCGATTTCGGTATGGTGTTCGGTACGGTGTTCGTGACGAACCGTAATGGCGCAGCTTGCGACCAACAACCCTAAATGTATTTTAACGATATACATATAGAAAGAGCTACTTAGCGCACCAACATGATAACACACGATTCACCAAGAAACACACAAATGAACATAGACACTATCACATTAATATGGTTACTCGAAAAAATGTAATATGTATATTATACTGTATGTCGTACGCTCTAACGTTGTTTGAAGAGTTATTTGCGAGTCAATTATCTGTGCCTAGCAGCCCTGCGCACTACAACCAAATGTACCACCGTTCAGATGAAAATTAAAGTGAAGAAGAAAAATAAGGAAGTCAAAACGAGAGAGAGAGAGAGAGAGAGAGAGAGAGAGAGAGAGAGGGGGGGGAGCGAGACAGCAAGAGAGCGAAAGAACGAAAGAACGTGATACGATAGTCAAGCATATAAAAGCATAAGAAGAAAAAAATAAAAATAAAACAAACGTGTTTCACAAATTGCACCCTGTATACATAGTTCGCACAGTGATCTGTTCCTGTATTGGAATGAGTTTTTTCGGATTTGCCAAGAATGTGTATCTATTGATAGTGAAAAAAAATGAAAAACCAAATATGAAATACAAGTATTGAAATCGATTGTCGGAATTGTTAAAAAAAAATCATCAGCAACAGCAAACCCTTCACCGTTTTATTGTACGTTTCTGTAATATCCATTACTATTGATCCGTCAAACAAGTTATGTTATGTAATGTGCGCTCTCGTTGATTAGTTGACAATTTTAATCGTACGACAGAGCAGTTTACAGGCCGTGTCTCTCTCTGATGTGAGATAATTAAAAATCAAAGGAAAGAAAGAATCTTAACGAGATAAAAAGATCCCCGTAAACTCCGGGAATCGCTTTATAATCTATCAAAGCTACGCATATGTTCTTCCGTTTTATAACGGATGATTTCTGGGCATGTTATCTCGCGACTCAATGACGTACGAAAATTTGTCAGGGTACCATTTTAAAGTATAACGATTCGAATTGTTCAGGGTCGTCCAGTGTGATAACGACTAATGCGATACATGCAACGTTAAAGAAATGGTCGTTTCGCAATCCTATGTCCCACTATAATTCATTAAAATCCAACAGTCAAACGATCAAATGCTATCGGTACAATATCGGATCGTTGACTCGAGAATGTTTGACTGATGCGTACCAAGCAATGGAAGAAAGAGAAAAAAGTTTTTTAAATGGGACTTTATTTCATTCACAACGTTTCACCATTCGCAAAATAGCGTTTGACTTAGTCACTCGATATTATAAATCGACGTATCACAATATCCGTCACACACTGAACACAACAGCACATTCTCACATAATCCACAACAAAAACATAAATCTCCACACCAGCAATTATACACCTCACTTAAGCCTAATACTCGAACCCTCCCTTAATTCAAGTAATACACATTTTACACACATCTAGTATTTACTATGGATGCTTGTATGTACAACAGTTCGTAACCGTCTGTTTGTCTTTTTGTCTGTTTATATCTGCCTTGGATTTCTTTGTTTTTAAAAGTTAGAAATATAAGAAGAAAAACTTTTACATTATAAGTAGTTAAATTCCCGCTCTTACGTCATTCATGAGAAATTGTACATGCTCGTACAGGTTTACATATGTATATTTGAATTTCAAGATTTATTCTTCATACATAATCGATAATGGAATTTACGCGAGATCAAGTCGCTATGGTAATACCAACACCGTAGTCAATTAATTGGCAAATTTTATTAGAAAATCTTGTGGAGACGTGGAGTAAAAGCAAAATGAAAAATTATGGATGCAAACGATGAGAAAGACAGACGGATAAATTCTACTACTACAATTGACGAAACTAGGGCAGTTAATTTGATAAAAGAGTAATGAAGTAGTATAAAAAAAGTGAAGGAAAGAATTACATACATTTCTCGCCGAGCGCTGCTAGTAAAAGACATTAATAGGGTTATTTGCTATATTCGCTAGCTATAGTGATATAGTTTATTCTTTAGATTTATTTTAAGTTCTTAATAATAACGAGTATACTTATACATTTATTACGGTAAAAAATCACATACACACTGTAACACGTCTATTATAATAACAATATTTACTTGTGCATATTGACATATTATGGAGTCACATCATTAAACATACTACTCAATATATTCAACGTTAGCGACTCGATTCATTGACATCCACACCAAATATACCATGCAAACTCTATTTACTTACTGTCTACCAACTGTTGAAAAACTGGCACCATCCTCTTATCAGTGACAGAAGAATGGCACCAGTCACTCGACAATGACTCTATCTACTCAACAGTATACAACCTTCATATGTCAACGAGATAGAAAAAAAAGCAATACGTTACTATACCGCGATGCTCAGTACACGACAATCTTACTGTTTATCTACTTTACTTGAGTCTCCGGTGATTGTTTTCAGGTTTTTCCCGCTTACCTTCTTGTGCTCATATGTATTTTTTATTATTGCTCGTTATCAATCGTTCTTGACAATGATCCGCCATTACTTTTTATGGTTTAGTCATATCGTGATTTGTCCAATGAGCAAATCAATTTGACGCTCTCTGAAGATTCTCAAGCAAATAGAGAATGTCGTTTGGATAGAAAAAAAAGGATGAATTTAAAACGGTTAGGTAAAAAAGTATAACGGAGACGTCGTTTGAAAGTAAAAAGTAACGATTTTCGTTATATATTTTTTCGTTTTGTACATTTACATCTAATGTAAGTATTAATACTCGAGCCATATTGGATACATAGATTTGTTGTTGCGTGTCCTCTGTAAAAATAGGAGATGCAGGTCCTTCCGAGGCTTTTTTACCAGCCCAGAGTAGCAAAGGCGTTAAAAAATTCAATACGAAATTCTTGACGCTATTTTTCAAGTTCTGATAACCAGTATAATGTGTGTATGTGTATGTGTGTGTGTACCCTCTTGAAGAAAGAGTAAAAATTTCATAGAGGTCACCCATATCAGAAAGATCAAATGAAATTAAGAGAAAGCAATGGCCGTACATAGACGCAATGCATTTCTCCAGAGCATTTCCATCTTAGATGCTTTCACTGAAAGCAATTTCTAGAATCCTCTAGAGAATTCGTTGCCGGTTTTCCACTCCAGTTTACCGTGCTCTCTCCATGCCACGCAATGCTTGACTGGGGACACCAGGTGGCAAGGCAGCAGGCTCACCAGCCCTGGCCTCAGGGTCAGCACTCGCAGCTTCCGAATCACGGAATCGCTTATACTTTCCTAAGGAAGAAAAATACAAAAAATTAATTACGTTGCACTTTATGTTGATTTTATTATTGTCTAAGAATACGTAATATCGCGGCATAATTTAAGAATAACAGGTAAGGATTACTTACTAGCTAATCGAACCATAGTGACGCCCCACCAGATACTCCAACCCCAACCAACGAGACAGAACAATACGGTAAACAGTTGACCAGCTCCCACGACCAGATTAACTATAAATGCACCAAATCTCGCCTTAGGACCAGCCACGGCTGAGAATCTGGGTTGACCCACATACAAGTTGAATAGTCCACTCCAAAATGTACCTATAATTAAGAAGTTGAATGATTTTTTTGTCACCTCAAAAGTACCGTGGAAACAAATTTAATGTTGTTATCCGTACCACTTCCTGGCAATAGAACATTCCAAACGAGGCAAAACCATGCGAGGGTTACAGGAAGACAGGGGATGGCTCCGCGCATTAAGGAATTATGTTCCACTAAAACTTCGGGAATTTTCACTTTGGGTTCCTAACGGAGTATAAATCATGTTAAATGTATTATGCCGTACAATATGTTGAGTTAAGAAACAAATGGTACCTCGGAAACAGGAGGCGCAGCGACGCTTGTCAAACTCTGTTTAGCTCTAATGCTTCGAGTACGCTCGACGTCGGGACGACTACACTTGCACTTAGCAAACAGTCTGCGCCACAATGCACCACATCTTCTTTCAGGTGGACAGCAAAGGTTGCTCTCAGCAGGTGCAACTCTTGAGCCTCTTGCAAGGCATTTACTTCGTGGCCATTGTGGACATCTAATTCAAAGTGATAAGCGAATGGGATAAATCATAAGTCATAACTGTCATCTCAATTGTTCATACTTGTAAGCCGTCTTCAACTTGGTCCAACATCCAGGTGCTTTTTCAGTCTCCGCATTAGACGCAGTATTAACTGCAGTTGCAGTAGTAGTCGCGGGTGCGGATCGTCCCAACCAGGTCTGAGCCTTTGGTCCTCTTCGACAAGCCAAACACCTCATATTCGAGCAGCAAGCTGAGTAACGCGCGAGATGCTTCCTCCAGCGACTGAGCTTAGTCTGATGATCCTGGTTGTCCTGATTTTCAGAAGCCACCACACTGGATAAGGGAAGGTGTGCCAATGCTGTTAGTGTGATTAAACTGGCTAGCCAGTAAGTTGAATATCCATCGATCCAGATTTACGATAAAAGGGTCGACTGAGCTCGCGCGTGAAAGGTGATCATATACGTATAGCGATACCATAAATTGAAGAAGCAAAGCGCTCTTTCACTAGCATTAAATACTAGAGGGAGTAAAATTTGATTTTATTTGCCACATCCGTGCTATATGTACTCTATTTAATAAATAATATCCAATTCTTGTGTTTTTCCCAGATCAGTTTTGGACTTTACTTACGTGTTCGCGAATGAGTTTCGCCTCGCGAGGTATGCAAGCGGTACGTATCTCTTATCTATCGACGCGAGATAACTAAGGTTTTGTTCGCTCGAGATGTCCTACCGTGTTATCAAGATGCAAGAGAGATGTTATGCTCTTCACTTTCATAGAAAACTCCTCGCTAGCACGAAGAGAAAGCTCTCCTTGGCTGAGGAATGAGTAATCCAAAGTACGAATGACCAAGTGACCATCGCGTCCTAGCCTAGACTTAAAGATTGCAGGGCATCCAGGTTGCCAGTTGGTCAGTCTTAGGGGACGCAGGGAGGACTCAGTGGGTTGGTCACGCAAAGATTTACCCTCTCTGTGTATATATATATATATATATATATATATATATATATATGTATTTCGAAATCGATACCACGAGTTCTTTACCTTCGAGCGAACATACCCAGACTTGTGGTAGGCGTGTAAATCGGCTTCTCGCTGTCTTAGGACATTGGAGTGCGCCGAACCACTTGGAAATTCCTATGAATACATCAGGCATTTTACCTTTACACATATCAAGCCTTTCATACAGTCCAGCTATAGTTTCGTTTAAGGGATTATAAAAAGTTTAAGAGAATCAACTGTTATGTTCGTAAAACGTAAGGTAAACGCGAAATGGATTTGGAGCCGTAAGACGAATAAATTTGCTAATTGTTAACGAATCCGTTTGAGGTTCGTCATTAGGAAGCGTTACCCTACAAAACCAGAGATCAATGGAGAAGGCTTTGTCCCGTCTTCTTTCAAGGCATTCGCAAAAGGATGCGATTAGGAGTCACTTCAGTTGCAGACTCGTACCTAATTGTCTCGTAAAGGAGAATTCTTAAGACATTCTGAGACATCTGAAAATTTTATAGTGCGAAAAGGAAGAGAGAAAAACTTATACAAGTGTAAGTTAGGTTCTGACCACAAGTGACATCGATTCGTTCTGTTGAGAATGAATTAGAGAAGGGTATTTTTTAAAAATAAGGCCAGTAGCTTTTTACTACCTCTAAAGCTCTCCGTTCCACCCTCTTCTTCACGCCGTCTGAAGCGATCGAGAAACAGGGAGAATAGGTCACGCATGCGGAATTTCTCATGAAGCATTAATAAGTGTTGCGTCGTATATATCTATACGCAGCTTTCGAGGTCGAAGTGGCACAACCAGCAGTGACGACCATTACGACTACGGCAACGACGTCCCAACTCCTAGTCCAATCGCACTATACCAAAGTATTACGAACTAAATGAGGAGAACCAGGGTGCTTTTGCGTTTGTATAAGGGGAAGCACGAGTTCTGCCAAGGAGATATGCTAGAGTGTCGTGACTCGACCTTGGCCGCACGCGAAGTGACTTCAGTCACTCTTGGAGCTCTTTGCTATGTCGATTTTCGGTTGTCTCCAACAGACCAGTCTGCCAAGCGATCTGTTATTACCTATACGTCCGGATCTTGGTCATTAGATTTCTACACGATCGTACGTTAGAGTTAAGGTCGATATGCGAAAGAATTTCGTAACTCTCGTTTTCTCTATATGAGATCAACCAGTGACGCTTTGGTTTTCTTAAATTATTTTTATAATCAGGAGAATCAATCATCTCGCAAAGATTTTTGTCACTTTAGCATTTTACCCCTACGTGTATTGATCCTAAACTATGCTGCGATTTTTATCGATTCATAGTTGTCTTACTCGTCGCTTTGCATTCTAATTTATTAACCCCTTAAGCGTTTCCAGGCGTCGATGCAAATCTACCCTGGGATCGATAAACCCACTCGCTTCTGAGTCCAAAGGTAGAGGTTTGTAACTATCAGGGGTTAAGAAACTCTGGACCTTACACGAATTGCCAGTTAATGGTTAAGATAGTAAAACTACCCTGTACTAGAGACTATTTGCTTAGATCACAGCGCATCTTCATATCCTTAAAAACGATAGGTGCACTTACGCAGGTTCTCTATTTTGCTCGAGATGCATTACATTCCAGCTAAGAGTCTCGATCTCCTGCGGTTTCTTCACTGTGTGCATTCCTTTTTTCTCGCGTGCCGAAGACACACCCCGCACTGTATTCACGCTCACCCCAGTGTCAGTCGACCTGACGCTACTCATGGAGCCCGTTGATATTTCAGTGGATGACTTAACAGAAATGTTACTACCGTGATTCCCAATTTTTGTCCCACCGTTCACTTTGGATACGCTTACAGCACTTGCAGAATTTTTTATTGTACCGCCGGTACTGTTGCTCGTTTGTTTATCGTCTGAGACATTTGTTAATTTTCCAGTCTGAGAAGAATCGTTACTCTTACTATCTGATTTATTATACCCTGCATGAATAGTCGCTTGAACAGAATTATTATTATTTTTTGAATTTTGATTCTGAATGGTGATGGATTGATCCACTGTACTTGTTTTACCGGAAGCGTTGGTTTGAAACTGATTGTGATTTTTCGTGTCGCCATCATCACTGGTATCCCCATTTTTTTCCATCATTTTTTTATCGTTCGATTGTGCACTCGCGTGCCCCTCGTTAATTACACTTTGGCCTTTGTTACTATTGCTCACTTGATTACCGGAAACGTTCTCAATGTTACTGCTGCCGCCGGCTTTGTTCAAACTCTTGAATGATTGACTCGAATTAGCAGTTTTCGAGTGCCCTCCGTTTCCTGTATTCACCATACTGTTAATGGATTCATTTTTTGTACCGTTATTAATCTTTCCCAGATCTTCGTTAATTGGTCTATTGATATTTCCATTTATTGCATTAGCATCATTTCTCCGTTGACTCGTCTCTTGTCCATTTTGTCCAGATTGCGATGAAGCCTGACCGGAGGTTCTCTCCTGCACTATTTCTGATTTCGTTGAACCACTCTGCAATCCATCCTCTTGCTTTGCCTGACTCCCATCCTTTGTAGATCTTCCAGGGATATCCATATCTTTCAGTATCGTTGCAGCATCGATTTGTAACGGCTGCACTGCTGTAGTCGTCGTAGTATTCACCATGCTGGACGTTCCAGTAGCTCCAGAGGACTGTTTAAGAAGATCTACCAAACCCAAACCTTCGTCTACATCCCGTTTACTTCCCTTATCCAAAATACTTTTAAGATTGTTCTGAGTCGCTTCAGTTTGTTCCTTTTGCGAGTCTTGCGGCGAACCAGCTTCTTTAACAACATCTGCGTTCTTTTCATGGTCTATCTTCTTAATTGAACTGTCATTTATAAATCGCTTAGTTTGACTCTCGCCTGACTTCAAAGATTTCGTGATGGACGAACGTCTGTTCAATTGTGTCTGCACGATCCCACCCTTCTTTGTGCTCGATCCTCTCTTCAGAGGAATTCTAGATGGCGATGTGGGCGTTTCCTTTTTTGGTGATTTTTCACGACTAGTTCTTCGCGAACTTGAAACACTTTTCGGTGGTAGCAGCGAATTCCTTCTGGACTTCATCGGCGACACTTTCCTATCCTTGGACAGGTCTTTTGCATTAAAACTGCTCTTCCCCGCAGCTAGAGGTTTCGTTGGCGTTCCTTGAATCGGAGATAATCCTGGTGGTTTCAAAGATCCTCTTCTATTAGAAACCAACGTTGATGTAGCAATTGGTTGATTTTTCGAATTGGTCCTGCGTCCATATATCAGTGAGATACCATGATCCTCGTCATTGCTTAAAGATATTGATCTACGTCGTTTTGGCTGTGGAATAAGACTGCGTTTTGGACTATTCTGTTGGGAGACTGGTGCTGGAATCAAAGATAACTTGTCACTTTTAAAAATCTACCCATTTGAACAGCAAATGTCTATTAGTAAAAATTTCCTAGAAACCTACCCCGTCTGCCACTTTTGGTAAATTTATTAGACTCCTGATGATCTGGTGTTTGTGGCCTGGACTGGGCATGTGGCGGAGGACCCTTGAATCCTCTACCTCGAAAGGGTGACACACGACCTGTAGCCAAGTTTGGCGACGAACTCCTCGAATTTGGCGTAATGGGTCGTGTCTCGGCTATTATCACAAAGCTAGAACGTCTGTGAGCCCTGTTCGAGGAAGTGACTGCAGGTGTTATCTTGTACGGCTCTGGAGCCCTGGGTGGCGGTGGCGGTGGTGGTGAAGACAGTGGATAATAAGGACCCACCGTTCCCAGAACTTTAAACGGTGGAACTTTCTCCATTCTCGGTGCATGGTTGTCGAAATCCTGACGTCTCATTCTGTCACTTCGCTCTCACTTCTCTCGCCTAAAGCTAATCAAAATTAAAAGTAGAATAAATATCATTGTCAAAAAAGACTATAAGAAATTTTATTAAATAAAATCTCCTCTCCTTATATTCCTCCTATAACATCTGATATTGTTACATCAATGACCCTGCATGCATAAAATTCAAGTAATTAACGATTAATTATGAAAATTACTCACTGGCTAAGTACCGGTCCCACTTTACTGATCTTTCCACGATAAAACGCATCTTATTCACGCTCTCATACTTGAGAGCAGTTCATCAGACTCGGACCATGTATTCTTATGTGTACCACCGCTATGCATAGTATGGACTACATTTTTAACAGTCTCCTTGTTTTTAGCATCCTCCTGTAGTATCACGTGTCGAACCTGCGATTTTTACAAGCAGACGACAATGTCGTTTTATTTCATTACGAACCCCCCCCCCCCCTCATTACTGTTGTACATTTTTTCATACACGATTATGATCCCAATCGGATTGTCTTCCAAAACCTGGAAATATTCCCATAACTCTAACCACAGCCGTAACAACTCTGTCATCCGATAAAATTATAAACCCACGTACTTCACCTATGTACACGTAATATCGAGTTAATGAATGCGGACCGACATTATACTTTCTTTATGGCCGAGAACAGAAGAGCCCAATACACTAGAACGAAGCATAAAAGAGTATTTCTTAGTAGTTATCATGTGTAAAGGTGGGTTTGTCGCTAAGAAAAATTGTCGTGCCATAAAGTAGGCAATTCGTCAGTGGCAAAACTCTAGAAAAGGTGTTATTTGTACGTAACCTGTAAAAAAAGGTGTACCTTCCATTGAAAATGACACGTGGTCCTACATTAGAGACTATACACTCGAATGACCTGGGACTTAAGGGATAATTCAGTGTGTTGCTGATTCTAGTAACTCGGCCTGATTTACGACTACCGTTTGCTACGAATTAATGTATCGAACTAGAATACATACACGAATACTCTTCTGAGTATAGAGTACCCTAATCCTGAATTTTGTACGGAATAGTATATTGCTGGAAAGAATACAGTATAGGAGTCTTGTATAGTCTACCGTTTATCTACTGACAATTCAGTTGCTCAGCTTAATTGTATCGTTAAAAACTGTTTTTTTTTTCAAATACCAATCAAAGGCGTCTAAATCAAAACGTCAAAGCTTTCGTTTTTTCGATTTACTTCTCTTTTTCTTGTATATTTGTCTTCACAATGACAAGGAGTTCGAGTCATGTAGTTGTACCAGTGATTACTTCATGTCGTGATTCTTGACTTCGTTAGATACTGATTAGAAAATGAACGAGTTTTCTGTGGATGGCAACAGCCCTATATTAAAAGTCGATTATCGGAATTGCCACGACGGATGTCTTGCGGCTGACGTTCAGTCACTTTGGGTTTGCCAGAGGGAAAAAAGTCGTAATAGTGCATCGCCATCCGGTAACCTTGACATTGAATCACATTAGGATATTCCCGGAGGACACGTAGTTGAAGCGTGTATAAAGGAACTATTTTTGCGTTGATCCGATACTCCTTTGTTTTATTACCAAGGAATATCGGGATTTCACTAGTTTTGGATGAACTCGCGTCTACGTAATTGTATAATTAGTGATATCTTGCATAATCCTCTAATTAAGGAGCAGAACTCATGTTTATTCACTTTCGAAACGCGATGGGCTTTTCTTTTTTCAACTTAATGATCGGCCGTGGCGCAACGCACCTTATATTCTTCGTAAATAAATTAGATTACATCAATTTGGATTCGGTATACATAACTAATCGAAATACGATATCACTGTTGTGTACATTGATACTTGAACTATAAATAAGTACCTAGGTATGTGCACATGTCTTGAGGAGATCATATTTGATACGAAGGAAGGTTGAACAGTGCCATATTCTGCTACTTGTGTATTTCAATCTATAAACTATAATTTTATCATACACGGATATGCGATATTTAAAAAATGTCAAATAAACTAAAGAATTCCCTTGGAACCACGACGTAGGACCCTTTTTAATCGAATATTTCCATTAATCTTTCCATCACCACGAACCTGATCAGCAGCTTACCTGATTGCAACGCGAATTCGCGATTTCTCGATCTTCCACTACCAAGGTACATTTACACAATGATACAAACTCAAACAACAGGGTGCTGCAAAAAGTTATGAGTAGTGCAGTAACGTCTTCGCTTGTGCGCGAGCGCTTTGTTACTGAGTTCGCTGGGCGCCTCCACTTTTCTCACTACGTTATGGTCATCGCGCCCGCGCCGATGACCACGCATCGTTAAACTCCTTTCACGGAGTTCCTTGAAGAATACTAATCTTCTTCCAGACGAATGTCCAGCTATTGTGAAAACTCAAATTTCCCACATGAAACGTTGACGATTTTTCTCTCCCATCTTAAATGGATACAAATTTACTGTCCTTTGAGTTTTTAATGAAATTTTGACATCAACAGCGACTAAAATTTTTTATAAATTAAGAAAAAAACTTTTAGGACTAAAATTTATCCGAATTGCTCATTTAGAATTTTAAAGACTGGAATTTTGTGAATTTTTGTCTATCTATAGTGTATAGTAAAGTAAACATCAAATACTTTAACGAAGATTTAAACAATGACGATCGAATTAATTCTTCGTGCAAATTAATTAGCGCCGTGCCAAATGAGCTGTATCGAGAGTGTCCTCGAAATTGAATCTAGGTCGTGGAAAAGTACCTGCGTATCTTGGCCCTACATCACCCCCTCACAAACAACTTAGTTTCAAGTGACCCACCCTCTGACTTTTTAATTTATTTCGAAAGATTTCTTCCTGCTTTTCCCTCTTGGCAGGCTCTCGTGATTGTTGGTTATTTCTTGGAAAAATAATGATATATAAATAAACTAATATACAGCCATTCCATGTTGACGTACATTACATTGTCTTTCAAAACACCGCTGAACATAACAAACGTGATACTAACAATAAGAAAATTGACTTTCCATTGTAACAATGTTGCACTGCTGCATGCAATCTAGAATACCGGGTAAACTAATATTTTTCGGTGACACAGCTTAATCGAATCTCTTTGAAAAATTATTACTGGGGATGAAAAAAGATATCTATGCAAATTCCCTGACATAACTGAAAGGTCGAGTAAAATGAGCGAGAGGTTTTCAGCACAAGGAAAAGTCACGCACGTTACAAATGTATTGCTTCTTGCACGCTTATCCCCATTACAAAATAAATGACGAACCATATGCTCCTGATATTACTTCACTGAAAAAATTTCTAAAACGTGCTAACCATATGAAAAAAAAATTTTTAATTTACATGTACTCTATCACCAGTTCCCCTGTAGAAATTTCTTAGGGATGACCCAGTGAAACTACAAGCCGCTGTAAGGAATTATAAATGATTCGTTAACGCAGAATTCCTCGTAGCAGTCTGATAAAGGTCTATTTGGGCTGTGGCAAGGTTCCCTTTAAATATTACTCAAGCGTTTTTCAAGCCAGACTAAAAGATCCCTTCAAGACTTATATTAAGATTTCTCATGGTTGACGAGGAAGATTTTTATTAAGACCGACTAGTTCACGCCTTTAAAAGTATTTTATAATAATTTCTTATTATAATTAAATAAAATAATAAAAAGCTAACTCCCTTATTTCAGCATACTCAATTATTTCTAGAGCATAATCCAGGTCACAACTGCAGGGCCCGAAATATTTTCCTTCACGAGGCCTTGTAAACTATATGTTACGTGCCATCAACGGTCCTTATCATTATACCATATTGGGGCCCGACTCTTATATGAGCCGATCTATTAGGCTCTTGTCACCGCCCTATAAAGATTCCTATACGTGTTACCAGTGGCACGTGTACGTGATATGTTACCAATTATCTGCAAAGGTGATGATAATTTAGTAGAAGTTGATTCGCAAAGAAAGTGTTACGGAAAGGCACGCAAGAACTCCAAGGGGTGCTGGACGATTCACGAGGAGCTTACTTTCCTCCGTCAGTATCAGATCCAGGTCAAAAAGATAAGCCAAAGTCATTATTGGCCCGCCAACAATGTCAGTGTACGTACTATACTATACTCGACAAGCTGTCTAATTTGTAAACAAAATATTCCCATCATAATGAGCCAATAGTGTCGCCTTAACAATCAGGACATTCTCAATTGTCGCATTTTGTCTTATATCTTTGTAGCATACTGTATGAACTGTTCTCATGACCAGGTGATTATATTTATGCACGAGTATCCGATGGATATCGATACCAGTAAGGAAACTAGCAGGGTGTTCGAACGTTATGTTTTCTCGATGAGGAACGATTCCAGGCGAGGCCATTATGTTCGTTCATTAAGTCGTTGAAGGTTGCTGGCTCCGAATTATTGGAACATTAGCCTGATTGAACTGAACTGGGCTCGGCCTAACTCACAGTAGGTACTTGCTACCTGGACTCGATATTTTAATGTGCATACAGAGTTAGAGAACCGAGATTACCTACCTGATTTACTTTCAGCTCGTATGTACATACATAATTACTATGTAAATATTATACACGTATAGCGAGTACTTTAATTAATGAAATTAATAGTACGAGCCGCAGGAGACTGTATTCATTAATAATATATAGAACTGGTGATATAACTGAGAGCTTTTAATCGAAAAATAACGTTCTATACATTTGGCAGTATTTTGATGCAATATTTATTGTTTCAATATACTTTAACAACGATACAGTAGTAGTATAATACGTTTCGAAGTAACAATGTTTTTTTAATATCATTTTTAATTCATTTCGAACCGTTATATTTAAACAATTGCCAGTATCTGCAACATGCATTTACAGTATAAAGGGACGTGCATACACAGCTGGCTAATTACAATAAATATCAAAGATCATGTAAACTTATTATACGGTGGTCTGATAAGAATGATTCATCAAGGAATCAACAGAGGGGTGAGAACGTATGACAGAATGAAAGAAAATGAATAAAATAAAAGAAAAGTTAAAACAATGATTGTACATTGTACAGATCATATAAAAATCATCAGATCTGAATTGAAAGACACGATACAAACAAGTAGACGAGTTATTGACGTTATCAATATAATGAGATGCCGTTATTACACGTCAGTCGTTACAATTAAAAAAAAGTCATCAATGAATCATCGATTATCAATTGGAATCATTAATTATTAAATCGGTGAGATGTCACCGAACGATGAACAATTCATTTAATTACCCTACGTTCTTTGCAAACAATTATATTTACAAGTATTATATGCAAGCCTTAAGATCTCCTAGTCAATTTACAATATCTATATATGTTTATAAAAAATAAACGCGCTCGTGTCACGCTATGAGGAGAACACAGATAAATCGCATTCGTATCGATCGTTATCGATGATCGTGAACCTTATACAAGCGACGATTTTGAATTTTGCTCACAATGGGTACTTATACCATTGATCTAGAAATACAATTTAGTTGAATGTCCCTTGTAGATTTATTTTTTTCCTTCAAAATGCCCACGTACCAAATAATCATGCCGTCACGCGTTTTGTCATTAAATCTAACGGTAAAAAAATATATAGCTTCATCTTTGATTATGTCTGACGTCACCGCTGTGACGTTTACATTATTTTATGTTGTAAAAAGACAGGAAGGCACTACTATAAAATGCATTTTTCATTCGCTCTACGCTGCTGCATTTTATTACAAACGTCACTGTATTGTGAGTATGGGTAACCAACCCACATTGCTTGCCCAACAGAAGCTCGTTGAGTACGTGTGAAGATACAAAAAGATAAAAAAGGAAAAAAAGAGATAAAAAAAGATAAAAAAAGATATACAAAGAAAAAGTTGAGAAAAAGTCTAGAATATAATTGGCCTCTCGCCCTAAAAGTCTGTATCCCGATATAGCGCGGTTGATGGGTGCATTTATTTCTTTGGTTGGGCACTTAATTTATAATAATTAATGAACATACATACATATTTCATTAAACTGTTAATAAATACCTAAGGGAACATTATTCAATGATAGCCAGTATCACGCCCTAACGAGATAATAGTGCGAACTTCTGTAAAGACTAATAAGATCAGCTGAACATTTACAGATTCGTTTTATCATTATTGTAATAAGTACAGTGAGAGGTAAGTAATCATCCTCAACAGCAATGATAAGCAGTACGGTAAGATCGCGTGTTTATCACTAATATTGGGAGCAACCCCATATGCCTCTTACTGTACTAAAGTCTTATAGAATATATGTATCGAAGGTCTTGCATAACTTTTGTTTACCCTCATTGTCACTTGAGTTCATCGAAATATTTATTCAAAGCAAAATGTAGTTTGTAATTCGTTCTTCTAATAGGTTTTCCATGGACAAATTCATTAAGGAATATTCCAGCAGTTAACGATCTTTAATTGTTCAGCGGGTTCACTATAAATTGCATAAATGGATGATATTCTGTGTGATCTGTTACATTTGCCATAGTCAGTAGTTCTTCGATATCATTAAAGTTTAGTTCAATATTATCTAAGAATATGGTGAATGAATGTTGAAGAACGCATGGATCCATTCTACATATAATTCAGCGCGTCTCTTTTGCATCTCGTTCGCTTGTTTACTTTTCATATTATACACCTAATTGCGTACTCACTTTCGACACACTCTCGGCTGTTTAAAAAGGTCGACCTAGTGATGCATTTACATTACTCAAGTCGATTTCTAGACGAACAGCAGTTCAGCGAAATGGAAAATCGATTTTTCCTATGTTTTTTAGAAAGTGCACCACCCTCGTGTAATTTCGATTTTTGACCGCGCAGGGCGCCCTCGTCAATCGGTCGAATACTTATTTGGTCGAGCGTGAGATTACTCTATAATGAATTGCAAGAAAGTTTTTACTAATTTTCGCTGCGAAATCTACCAGCAAGCAAACGCATTGCAACGTCAATATATTTTATAAATTTATTTCTTTATTTCTATTTTTTTTAAATTCATGGAGCACGCGCAAGGCACAACATTTTCAAGCTATCACACGTGTTAGGGCGAATTAACACTTTTGCTCTCAATAATTAGATTATTAATACACAGAGTTAGCACCAGTCTAATTTTGTTAAAGATCCCAAAGATACTACTAGTATATCTCTGCATATTGAGCGATTACCGTCTATAAAGTAATTGTCGCCACGATAAAAGCGTACGAAATCTATTATTTTAATTATTTATTTTCCTCGTCCTCATTAAGGTTGTTCCTTTAAGCTTCGTTTTATTTTTTGCGACGAAACATTTATAAATACTGATTATATGAACGTTCAACGATTTTCAAAACGGAGGCCAGTCTAACGTCAGTTCAATAGTGTATGTTACACACCTTTAAAACAATGTTTCGTATAGAATTCGTGAGAGCAAGACGAATTTATATTTACATCGAATGTTCTCCTCGGGAAATGAATTATTCGTATGATAAAATCATCACTGACTTTACTCGAATTCACCGGAATATTCACCGAGGATTATGACCATTTGTACAATAAAGAATTGTCGAATGTTCGAGAAAGAAAAGAAAACAAACAAAATTAAAAGAGAAACAGTGTGAACCACCGACGTAATTAATTTTGGTAAGGAATTGCGTAATAGAATATCGCTCCTTTTAATTGACATTCTACGCAATACGATTAACGTTATGATCTTCCGTTCGATAATAATTACTCATTTTTAAAAAAATGCGTTATCTCTATATGTATTTACGTATAGAAATATATTGTACAAAAAGAATTTATGTCGTTCGTAACGTCTCGTAAAATGATTTGGGTGCCATCTTTATGTACGCGCAAAAAATGAAGAAATCTCTAAAAACTAATAAATAAAAAATCAGTGAGTTCGATGTGATATTATTAATACCCATCATACGTATAACTAACAGCTATGATAGTTTAGTCGACTTTTTGGAAAATTGCTCGATTTCATTTTTCGGCTATTATCTTTTTGTATTGTCTCGCGTGTTTGTTATCTATGCAGTACTTGCTGTTATTCCCCGAGGCTTTTGAAAGCTTTGATCGTTGAAGTTATGTAAGAGTGAAACATTAGCGTTAGTACCCACACAAGGAGGGAGACGTCGTTAATTTCTTTTGTTGTAACACAAAAAAAAAGAAAAAAAAAGGTGCTGTTATTTGATTAAGTGTTGTCTTTTATGGTTTATATATTCATGTCGTATAGGTGGGAGGGTGCACCTACCACAGAGGGCATTTGGCATCCGCGCCGCACCAAAAGACGCACGGAAGGTCCGCCATTGCGAATAATCTCAATGGCCTCCGTATGCGTCATGTTCTTCGTGTTGATACCGTTTATTTCGATTATTTGATCACCTACCTGAAAGAAGCATAGAGGCTTGAGTCAATCACGACAATCCGTAAAGGAAACGAACCGGAATAATTGCACAATTGCATCAATCCAACAAGAAATGCACTTCACTTACTCGCAGCCGATTGTCGACGGACGCAGGGCCATTTTCAGCTATTTGCAAGACAAAGAGCGGCATATTCTGGAACTCACGACCACCGCGAATGCTGAAGCCAAAGCCACGAGTGCCTCGTGTAAGTTCGACCGCGTGATACTGTCCGCCGTCCCCATCGCTTGTTGGTTCGTCCTGGAATAGAAAATAAGTCTGATTTATCGTGAACGTCGTGACATGCCATGTGGCGACAAGGCTACCATGATAAAAACGTAAAGTACCTTCTGAGACAGAGATGCGCTACTACAGCAATCGTCGAGTGGATAGCCAATTGTCAGTGTGACGGAATAACCCGAGTCTTTGATCAAGTTGACGATGTCCTTGTGGCAGACGTTCGTAATATCGACGTGATTCACCGCGAGAATATGATCGCCTACATTCAATCGGCCGCACCTTTCTGCCGGGGATCCTTCAATTATTCTACCAATGGTGGAACCGGCTTTATTCACAGAAGATATAATAACGAAGCCAAATCCCTCGTTTTCCATTCGTGTTACAGTCACGTCATAAGGATATTGTATGTTCATATGTCGGGAATATGAAGACTGTAAGTTTTCCTGTAGATGCTTCTGCATATTTATACGGCGACGAATGCCCAAAGTGACTCTACCATTTTGAGCAGCGGCTATCATCAGTTGCACCACGTGATGGTGCGAGGAATTCATAACGCTCTCTCCATCTACTGACATAATTAAGTCACCGGTATTCAGACGACTGTCCAGATCAGCCGCACCTCCAGGAACAATGTGTCCAACGGAAACCTGCTGACCATCGTAGGATTAATGGTCTCATTTCTCAAGAGAGTTCTGAGAACAAGAAAAACAAGGAAAATAGAAGCTTTCCAAGAATAACCAACCTGTGACCCTTCCTCGGTGCCACCAACTATCCTAAAACCAAAGCCTGCATCCTGTCTAACCAGTGTAACCAGGGTCTCGATCCATTCAATGTCAGGAACGGTAGGGCATACCAATTCGCCACTGTACTGCGGATACCTTGACATAAAAAGAAGTACTACAGTTAATTTTAACATCAGAAATTGTTAATTTTCTTTTGTTTAAAAGATCGCATCCATTTTTGTTTATGCATTTATATCATATAAATTTACGATGTTAATTACCATTTTGAATTCCGCAACAGTGTTAATTTCTCTAACGTTCACAACGACCTACTTACGCGATCTATGGAATTACGTACCGTGTTACAGAACTGGAATGTGGCTGTTCATGCTCGAAGCTGGTCGTTTCTTTTCGCTTGTCCCAAATTTCCCCAGTATCGACATTTTGTTCTTGCCCAATGGTGTACGTATTGTAATCCGGCTCGCTGTACTGGGAATGCGATTGTACCGCATAGAGATCCTTGTAGTAATCGGAATGTATGCTACCATTTTGCTTCAATATATTGTTATGGTGCGACACGTCAATTGAATACATATCGCTACTTAAACTCAATTTATCATTTGTCGTCCAGTCCCTCTTCGTGACATTTCTCACAGAATCGTCATCCAAGTTCGTCATAGTGACAAAATTGTCAGACAGATTGCCTATGTTAGCTTTATACGGATCTGTGTAGTACATTGTATGATTATAATCAGGATACTTGTATCGAATATCCAAAGGATTCATCTCGTTTTCATTTTGAATCTCGTTCCAATTAGATCTGGACGAGTCGTTCGGGGTTTTCGGTCGATTTCTGGTGTCTACCAATGGCGTCTTGGGTCGAGCTGGTATCACAGTTTTCGATTGTGTGCTATAAATGTCTGCGGTTGGCGTCTTGCTTCTGAAGAAATCCTGTGAGCTCTTCTCCTTCTTTTCTTTTGATTTCATCGTCGTTCTCTGAACGTGTATTAATGCTTCCTGATTGCGCGGACAGTCTTTCAAGACTTGGACCACTTCCGAGTGACACATATTACAAACATTTGTGTCGTTTATGTTCACCAAAATATCGCCCTCCATCAAATTCTTGCACCGCTGCCTATCCAGGATCTTCTTAACCTTTTGACCATGCGCAGAATCAGCAATAGTAAAGCCAAATCCTATACTGCCTTTGACTATAGAGATACTAAGGAATTCCGGTTTACTAGGCATCGGAGAGTCCTTGCGATCATTCATGTTTCCACTCTCAGTCAACAGGATGTCTGTACTGCTTGGTCGTTTAATCGTATTAATCTTGTCGGATATACAAAGATCAGGCATCGAGTTCACAGAAGCCGTAGCGAGATTCTCTCCGTTCTGAAGACTATGAACTGGTAGGAATGTCGAATCCAAGAAATTAAAACGCGCATCGTTCTGCAGACTTGGATCCAGATCCATATACATTCCCGGCTCCTCTGTTAAAATGTCTGCGAGAAATGAGTTTCCTCTATGCCGATTCTCATCGTCCCGACCGATTTCAATCTCACCTGGTGCGCTGACTGCAATAGTCGTTACGACCTCGGTGTTCGGATCGTTTGGATCGAACGGTAATGGATAGCCACGACATACTTCTAACGTAACAGTCTCTCCACTACCTATAGATTTAAATATATTTACCATTTCGTTATGCGTGAATCCAAGTACGCATGTATCGTTCACGTAAACCAAGACATCTCCTGAAAACCGTATACCAGTAAATGCTATTTATCTTATTCTAGAAAGAAGCGTGGGAAATATTTATACATATGGGACATAATGCACGTATGTTACTTAGTATCTTAGAATTCTAGCTTTTTGTCTATCAGCAAAGGAAACGTCCACAGTGTAATTAATTAACATTGACATTGGGACGTTTCTTACCGGTCTGCAATTTTCCATCTAACCACGCAGGCCCATTTGGTACCACGCTCTTTATCTGCAAGAACTGCTCAACGGAGTCGTCTCCGCCGACTATGGTGAAGCCAAGACCGCGCGAGCTCTTGAGTAGAGTTGTACGTATCCTTTGACCCTTGAGTTTATCAGGATTCCTAGTAAAATTGGGACTCTTCCTCTCGGAGTGACCCTGCTGTGCCCGTTTCGCTTGCAACACCGGATTTTCGTATTGTGTTTTACGATTAACGTGATCAATGAAATAAGTTCCGTATAAGATATCATCGATTTTCTCCCAACCGTAAGGCAACTCGTCATCAAGGCATTCCTCAAGGGAACGCTTTTGAAATTTCGACAATCTCGGATCCAACCAATGAGAAGTGCCAGTATTGTGACTGAAACAATATTAATTAGGACTCATGTTAAATTTTACTTTAGACAATCAACGAGAAGACCTCGACCAGCAAATAAGACCTCATCTCAAACTCACTCTATAAAATAAACTTCTCCTGTATCCGTGTATGCCTTCTCCCAATTGGGAGGTAATGGACCCAATTGGTCTTCTGTGGCTTGACTGCGATTCTGACCATTTCTGTCCTGCTCGGAATTTCCGGTTCCCTGTTCGGAACCCGTATTATATAGGTATGTAGGAGGAACACGATAGCCAGAGCCATCCGTTCCACTGATCGTCAATATTTCCTTGTCCACGCTACTTCCTTTACATGATAAATATTAGGAAAAAAAAATTAAAGTCGTTATGCTCCAGAAACAAAAAAAAAACAAATATAATGCTTATAACGGCTATAAATAGAGCTTTATCTAACAAACTGTCAGTACCGTCGTTGGGATTGTCGATAGACACAGTATCCTCAGTTTTGCTCGCCATATCATCAGGGTTCTACTCCGCTTCAGTGTCCTGCTCCAGGAAAATGAAAATAGCAAGTTTTGTTCGTATTTTCATTAGAGAAGCAATAACTGATGATTACTCAAAGCAGAAGATGCCACCGCTGCTCTTCCCCCTCCCCCTAAACTTATATTCAGGAATTGTTTTATTAAAGAATGTGGCAATAGGTTTATTAATGCGGGTTAATGTATATACAACACGTACATAAAATTTTGCTGATCGGGATTGTACAATGGTAAATACGAAATATCTTAAAGGAAGCGCAGCCCGAACGACTCTACTTTCAAAATGTTGTTATGTTCCAAGAAGTATAACTTGGTAACCAAATTTTTCTTTGTAATCTATTATGATCGGATTTTCCATCTGTAAAATGCATGCGTGTCCATGGCGCTAGAAAGTTTGACAGTTGTTTGTGTGACCTAGGTGCACACCCACCCTGACTAACGGCAGTTATTGACAATGGACATTGGTCACTTGTGAGTAACGAAATCTTGGCGTTGATCGTTATCCCTGTAGGTACAGGTGTTACGATGAAAGGAAACGAAGAGTGTTACGAGTTGTTGATAGAATAGGAGCGCCGATTGGAGGGGAGGAGCGTACGTAGAGCTTAAATGCATTCTTACAAATGCGTTCACCCGTTCGTGCGTAGCCCACATATTACAAGATCATTGATTGGCACTTTCTATGAGATGCAAGCGAATGGGTGTGTGGGATAGTAAGTAAATGGTTCCAAGTCTTCCCGATTGTTTGGATATTTATCTCAAAGGGTTGGTGAAGTCCCAAAATGCTCCAGAGAACACCAAAGCACAGTAAGCACATTGTGTGTTGTAGATATAGGAGGACTCTTGGGTAGTAAAACGTGCTAGTTGACGGTTTAGAGTCTATAGGAAACCTATTCTCTCTGTTCGCACTGAAATATAGTCTGGTTCATACTTACTCTGGACAAGGCTTCCCTCGTTTTTATGATCACTTCTCTGTACTACCATTCTGCTTGACCTGTATGTACAAACAAGCAAGAATTTTCGGCACTGAATCACTCGCGGACTGCAGAAATGCTCGTCATTTTGAAACAATTGTGGGACGAAATACACTCGCACGAAACACACACGACATCCTCACGCTTACCACAGCATATTACCGTTGAGTGTAGATAGGTAATATTACCACTACTGACCATTCCGTTGCTCTCAGTTGCTCTTTATGGCAACTTATGCACTTGGTATAAAGACCCGAGACCCAACCACCTACGGCCGTTGTGAATCATGCCCCGTTCACATGTAAATCGCTCTATCTTCATTGAAAAGATAAATCATCATTAAGTAAGTTGCATGTTTGTTTCAAATAAAGTTTTGAAATATTGTTGATATTTATTTAACTTATGCTAGATATAAAGAGTTTCGTTTCAATTGAATTTGATAAGACTCCATAGTTATTTGATATTTTGTTAAATAAGAATTATGTACCTCTAGTGAAGATAACGTCCATCCAGAGGGCACCACTATAGCAGTGGTGAAACGTCATATACCGGCGTCTTTTATGTACTGCATGTTTAGTGGCCAGGTATACGACTGCAGTTCGGAAAAGAAATCAGAAATGGTGGCGACGCCTTGTAGGCCGTGGTACCGTTCATGGCGTTGTAATTTTGACAACTGTGCGTGCTTCGATTATGAGTGAATTATACGGATCAGTGAAAAAATGCATACCTTAAAAGGTTTCTTAGGATGCTGATCTGGGAATCAGTTATACTGGAAAGAACGGAATATAATTTTATATTGGTTTTTCCTTGTTTCTAGGTAAGTCAAGTAATTCAAGTAAAACACCGTACGATCCTGAGCTCGATCTAGCGCGTTATATGCTTGCAAACATCGTGGATCAATAGTTTCTTACGTTTCCGTCGTATTCCAAAACCTATACTTCGTGCTGTAATTATAATTCTGTTATCACCCTCTGATGAAAATTACCCAAATTATTATATTTCGCGCTATATATTAGCTTGTCGCACACTGACAATGAAGCACTGGAGTATTCTGGTTGATTCTGGTCGAACGATGACTCCGACCTACAAATATACTATTGCATTACAAATTATTCATCCCTTTGCACATGGTGTTTCTGTATTGAATGGAGTGATTCATAATATACCTTGTATATTGCTTTATACAACTATTATGTGTAGTGGTTATCTGTTGAAGAATTGAAAATTTATAATTGCTATTAAATAAGTGCATATATTTAAATTATATGTGAGACATAAACCCTTTTTTGCTATATAACTATGGTAATAATTCCTAAACAATAGATCAATTTCAATATATTATTGATAATAGTCAATTATTAATAATTATATTGAATAGTTAAATATAGTATTCTTTGTTTACAGCTGAAAATGACAACTGAGTATAGTAGGGCTGTTTTGAGAATGGTCGTGGCTCAAATTTGCCAGACCATCGGCTGGCATTCTATCAATTCCACTCCTTTAGAGTTCATGATTGATCTTATGCAGGAATATCTTTCGCGAGTATCAAAACTTACTCATCAATATTCAGAAGTTTGTAAGTATAAACACTGTAGTACCATATTATGGACTGTTTTTAGATACTTTTCAAACATAAATGTTATTATGGTTTTGCAGTAGGAAGAACAGAAGCAAATCTGGATGATTTAGGTCTGGCTTTTCAGCATATGAATATTGATATACAGGAGTTAGCTGAATATGTAAAAAATGTAGATTCTGTGGCATGTGCCATTGAAGTGCCAAAATTTCCAGTTCATCGAGATAATCACTTAAATTTTCTAAAGCCAGGCAGTCGAGAAGTTGTCACTAGGCCTGTACATGTGCATGAACATTTGCCTGCTATGCATCCTGATACAGAAGGTAAGAATGTACAACCTCTGTAAAATTGCACTGTAACTAATATCAAGCAGCTGATTAACAAACAAGAAAGTCATACAATGATATTTTAACATGAAAATTGTCTTGCAAGAAGAATGTTTCAATTTCAGAAGAGTACACATCCGAAAGAGCTGAGAGTTTAACGAACGGTACATCGGAAGTAGCTTCTACCAATGGAACACCATCAGGAGGATCTGTTAATGTGTCTCCGCAGAGGGTATCGCCACAGGTGGTTTTCAAGCGTCCAGGAGATCCGGTATCTTTTGAAAGTCCCATAGCTAAACGTGCTAAAGTAATGGAAGAAGGAAGACCACTACGTGAAATACACAGTGTTATGATGACGACATCTGGATTTTTATCACCTGCACGAGAGGGGAAACTACCGGAAGCCAGAACCCCGCACCAAGCTCGTTCAGATTCTCCACCCCCCAGTTCCTATCCAATGGTTCCACCCGAGCTCAAGTGCGAGAAAAAATCGAAAAAGATAGTAAAAAAGGGACCAGAGGATCGTAAATTAGACAAGGAAAACAAAAAGAAAAATCGTGCCAAGGAGCTATTTAAACCAGATAAAATAGATGACAGTAAGGTAAAAAAACTGGCTGGTATGAAGGAGTTGGCAAAACTAAAACCCTTGAAACCTGGAGGTGGTAAAGCGCAAGGTGCTGCAGCAGGTCCCTCGAATAGACCTGCTACTCCAAAATTAATACCACCTAAAGCAGTGAGCAGTCCCAAATTAACAAAAACCTCGCAACCCAAAGTCAAAAATGAAAAAGTGATAGATCTAACGAGTAGTCCCCCGTTGCCTGACAGAAAGGAAGACAATATTGATAAGCTTCCATCTGAACCAGACAAACAGAAGTTAAATATATTTAAAAAGATCTCGAAGCCTCGGGAAGATAAGGAAAAGGAAGCACCCGAACAACACAAGTACAAAGAGCTTGACTCACGGGAGAGTTCCCCTGGTTTGATAATCGATGAGAATATCGAAAAATATTCTCATCGCAATGACATCGATGGAAAACGGGAAGAAAAGAAGACGCCTCATACACCAGATGTTCATGTTCAACATGATAGTGATTTAGGCGCCTTGCAGAGTCCATCTTCGGACGTTTATATGTTTGACGACATGTCACCTCCAGGAACACCGAGTACACCAAAGACACCCGAGCTCAATGTGCCTGCACCCATTGATCAGAAGAAAAAGCGAAAAGATAAGAGTAGCAGAAAAAAGGAATCAAAACTCAAGAGTCCTAAGCATTGCGTTAGTCCAAAAAAGGTTATTCATAATATATATTATATTTGGTATTTTTTGAAAAATGTTTAACTAATAAGTATATTATGTGCCATCTGTTCTTAGACAAAAGTATCAAGCGATATTGTAGAACCGGATATAATGGATCGACCGAAGACGCCACAGGCTCCAGAACCACCTATGCCTAGAGAAACGAATCTTCCACCTACTATTCCGTTTCCATTTTTTTCTACCTTTCCACCAGCACCAGGACTTATTCCGCATCCCATGTTCCAAAGGTTCCCTTTGCCTATAGGGAGAGGTGGTCCTGGACCCCATCCAGCAATGCCAAACTTACCTCTACCGCGATTTCTTAACCCTGCTGCAAAGCCTGATGATTTCCCATTGACGAAAATGAAACTTCCTGAACGAGAGAAACCTACACCGCCCTTACCAACAGCTATGGTCCCACCATTGATGAAAACTGACAAAGTGGGAAAAGAGAAGCCAGAAAAAGTTGGGAAGTCTCTGAATATTGAAAAAGATATTTCTCTCAAAACTCTACCACCCATTAGCCCGCCATCATCGGTTCCCCCGATTCCTGCATCCATTACGCCATCGTTATTACCGAAAAGTCCGAAAGTCGAAAGAGTTGAGAAAAATGAGAAGGTAAACGAATTTTTTTCTTTACTTAAAATTTAATTAATTTACTTTACAAAAAATGTATACTATTTTCATGAACTGAATTAATGATTATTAGTTGCTTTTACAGAAGTCAAAGGAGCATAAAAAGGAGAAGAAGGATAAGTTAAAGAAGAAAAAGGATAAAAAAGAGAAGCATAAGGAGAAAGGTGAAAAAGTGAAAGAGAAGAAAGAGAAGGGGGACAAGAAGGAAAAAAACGAAAAAATTAAAGACAAGAAAGAAAAAAAGGAAAAACGCAAAGATAAAGAAGTAAGTGTAAAGAACATTTCATTATATTATTACAGATTTGACCTGGTGCTCGGTCTTTAACAACTCCGGTGAAAACAACTCGGTCAAAACAACTGCGGAGAAAACAACTCAGATGAAAACAACTCCTGTCTAGGCTAGGTTAGGTTAATAATGATGTTTTGTAATGATGTTACTTTTTTTGGAGTTATTTTTGTACCGAGTTGTTTTGACCCGAGTTCTTATGATTCGAGTTGTTTTGGCCGAGTTATTTCGACCTAGAACCCTCTGACCTGATATACTTTGTCGAAAATTCACAATTCCAACTATTTCGCTATTGACACAGTGTATATTTATGCAGAAGGATGAAAAAGTGACAGAGGGAGTTCCCAAGATAACATTCAAGTTAGGTCCAGTATCGCCAAGACCACCTACGCCAGATAACGCTCCCATGAAAAAAATGTGAGTTATCATTCTTTCAATCTTAATCGATTTTATCCGCAGGTAGAATGCTATGCCATCAACTTATCATTCGCGTTGTTACTACTTAAAAATCATACGATCTGCGCAGTACAATCAAACCCCTGGTGAAGAAGCCAGAAGAAGATGTGAATAGGGAGCCAAGTCCAGAATTGGCCAAGATCTCTGCGTTGGTAACACGGCCGCCGAAGCAGAAGTCAGCAAGTAAGAAATACGACGAGGGGACATTAGACGCAAGCCCTGCTCTTCCTTCAGACACTTCTTTCTCAACCAATCATACTAGCGTTCCACTCGCATCAATTCCTAGAGCCAAGAAGGCTCTCTTCAAAACCCAACCTCTAAGAGTACCATCTCCTCCGGGTCACTATGATCCTCCCTCGAAATCCTCGAGCCCCGCGTTACCGCAGCAGCAAGCAGCGTTCTACTATGTAAGTTCGTTTGCCATTTTTAACGAGTCGCAACAAAATGGCTGCTTTCATTCTGCGTTCGTAAATGCTGGAATTAAGAGTCATTTAGTTGCTGCTCTTGATTTCAAGATAGTATTTTGAGTATTGGATTCATATAAAAAAAAAACCGAGATATTTTTATATTTTGAATAACCATTAAGATATTCTTGTTTTTGTCATATGATCTAATCACTCTGTCCTGTCACGAAATCTAATACTTTCTACGATTTCTGGTAATGATCACTGGAGATTTTACCTATACTCAATTGATCACAATGGGATCGCAGAAGTGTCCAATTATACGAAGGTCAGCCCAATCCATCCAGTAAAGAGTGGCCATTGATTCACACCCCACCTTAAACAATCCAATCCGTCAATTATACTTTTACTATCTACTATCTATGCATCTACAAATTGTGGTGACGGTATAAGTTTTTTTTCTTTCTTTTTTTTCATTCTTATTTTAGCAAAAGCTTCGATATGTTGTCAAGACTATGAAAGTAGTGACTTATAGTATCTTTCTAGAAGTATCTAGTCGTGTTGTGTGCTCATTATCATTTCACCTTCGTTTGCACTGTTTATTTTCATTTTCAAAATGATTAGACTGTCCGGAATTCAAGAAGAGAATCCTAATGAGATGCAGACCTAGTCAAATCATAATCCGCCGTTGGTATGTGTATCCAGCATCGTAATCAGATACGATACATCCCCTTCCACGTCCCATTCTTACATCTTCATTAATCGTCTATATAGGGTACATATCGTGATTTGGCTTGGCGTACACTATACTTGTCTCTTCTTACTTTAAACTTAGCTTTTCTACTTGAACGGTTAGTTACGAGCGATTTCTATGTGTAAATACGAAACGAGTGGATAGCAGGATTAGTGCATGGACGGTGTGTATGCTTTGGTGTTTACTAGCCGAGTCGTTGATATATGTTGAAAAATTTGTACCAGAGTAAAAATATGTGCTAATAATATAGGCTTAGCTTATTATATGAAAGTAAAGAGAGGTAAACAAGCTTCTGGAGAGCCAATTCATGGTCGGAGAAATTTTGCTGGTACTGTATCCATGAACGCCGCTATTTAAACGCTCTGCAAGTTATTCCTCTAATTTTTTAATAGCACGTTCGCAGATATTCCTTTGCAGCGTTCTTATTTTTTGTTTATTTTTTATGTAAACAAATTGTTAACTATTGGTGCAGACACACTGTACTCTGCAAAACTTTTTCTCAACGCTTTTGGAGGATAAGAATAATTCTTTCTGGAGAAACTTAACACATGCCTTTGCCTTTGAAATAAATCCAATTCGTTAGTTACAACTTGAGCACTAGTTATGAATTAGGTTTCTCCTTTTAGAAGGTACTAGTACGTTTCTTGGATGTGTTTCATATATACTTTATTTATTTATAAATATTCGTAGAGCATGCATGATACGTGCCATATTATACAAATATCCGCGCAACTATTTGAAAAATCATTATTCGAGTTTCTCGTTGAGCTCGTGTGAAATATTTTGTGGAATCTAATTTTCAAGTAAATGTCATTATATTATAAATAAAAGAGATAAAAAGATGTAAGGATTTCGGATCAATGCATGCGAGTTGCACGGTGCGGATTAGATATATAGTACGTACGGTCGGTCAGGAATTATAACCAACGGTTTTGACGGCACAGAGGCGAGGACAGATGCTGTTCCTAAAAAGGACGACGCTAAGGAAGATAAAGAAAATGGAGGAAACACTCTGGCCATCACACCTGCCACAACCGTGGTGAGTACATTCCCAAACGTTTGAAAGAACTAGACAAAAATAGTCTCTAGTTGCGCTACGCGATATTAAAGCCAATGCGGCTCTATATGATGGGTAGATGGTAGGTAGGTAGCAAGACGGATGTTAACTTAGGTCATACTTCACTGATAAAAACAGAAAAGAACATTGTGCGTGTAGTCATGTTATAATATTTGGATAACTCAATTAGGAAAGAATCTGTGCGTACCACGCTTTAAGCGATTCTGCGCTGTTTTATTATCACGTAAAATAATGTTAAAACCTTTTCCAATAATATCAACTGTCGACTGATAACAGTAGGGAAGAAGAGACAAGTTTATTTTAAGATTCGTTATTCTCATCTCATTTATATCATCAATTTATCATTATTTAACGTATGTTTATTTATTCATTCGTTCGACAGCACATATACGCTAGGCACATGCTAGAACCAAGTTTTCATTGCACCGTCACTATTATGTCAATGATTATTTACTGAAAGTCGAATCAATTGATTCAAAAGCCCGCACTATAGGTAAAATACAGAACTGAGATCCTCAATGAAATCATTGCTCTCTGTATACTTACTAATCTAGGTCGAGCCACCATATGAGTCTTAAGAGAGATGGTTTGGGTTGTCTTCGTTTATATTGTGTTACTATGTAGATATTGTCATGCGATGAGTGTTACAGGATCAGGTTGGAAAACAAATTTGGATATGTCCTGCATGCGGAAACCAGGATGATGGATCGGCTATGATAGGCTGCGATGATTGTGATGCCTGGTACCATTGGTGAGTATACGTAAAATTTGTTTAATGACCTACACGATTAGATGGCATACGAATGCGTTTGCATTTATTCAAGTAATCACGCGATAGGCATTACTTTAGGATTATAGGTAGAACAAAAAAAACTTTTGGTATTGTGCAGGGTATGCGTGGGTATACAAGTGGCGCCTGATACGAACGAAAACTGGTATTGCCGTGTCTGTATCGCTAAGAAGCAAGCGCTTTATCACGATAAAAAGAAGAAGAAGCGTAAGAAGAAAGTTAAAACGACAGCCTAGTACAAGCTAACCGGGCCTAATTCGCGGCCCGGTATGTCAAGTCAGCCTGTCGCCAAAGTCAAATTAAAGGGCAGTAAAATGGGAATGAAGGGTGTAAAGGGTAAGAAGATTTCCAAGAAGGAGCTTAAAATTCAAATGAAGGCACTTAAAGGGAAGCCTGTAAAAACCAAAGGAAAGGGTAAGAAAAGTGTGATTAAAATGAAGAGCACTCAGAAAAATAAGAAATTGAAAGACATTACGGCCGTGTAAATGAACAGCGAAAATATTTCTCGGCTCTCCTTTTTATACTAGAGATATTTGCGTTATCTGATAGATCTCGTCTAATAATGTTTTTATAATTTTTTCCAAAAAAAAAAGTTTCTTCATGGGTGCTGGGCATTCGTTACCGTCTATGAGAATGTTATTCTGGACCGCTGTGGCTAAGTTCATTAAATAGGATTTTCTGTCTCAGCGTCTTGTTAGGAGGATCGTGTGGTCCAGTCGACCGCAGATTTTTGGTATAACGAATTCGCAATAAATTCTCTAAAGTATTGGCACGGATCATGTCGCTTCGAAAAATAATAAAGTCTGGATAACGAATCATTGTACTATCCATAAGCAAATAGGAAGAGAAAAAGAGGAAAAAGTATTCTCTTACAAATGGGATACATGAAAACTTAACGGCCGATAATAATATAACGCGTTTCGTTTGTGCAGATTGAAGCATCTTTGTTGTTCTGTTTTAGATAGTTTAAAGAGGGTGTATGTGTATTTATATGAAAGATAATTTGAAGAAAAAAAAACAGGTAAGATAATTACGAAGATTCGTTGTACTGTGTAAACTAGAAAAAAAAAACAATTTTTTGATCATACGACGGGCATAAAATTGCAATTTTGCTCTATGAAGATCTCGTTATTTCGCAAAACGTATTATGTTTAAGTATTCATTCATATAATTATATATCTATTGCAGATACAATGTTCTTTGGAAATATTTATCTTATTTAATTATCAATGCATTCTTCTCTAGAATGTCATCGACGTATTAATTATTTGTTCGCTATTCTTGAACATTTTACGTTGCGAATCAATGAGGTATGGACTCTAAGTAATATAGGAATCATGATTAGGAATGAGTCGAGATCTGATATCCGAATTTAACATTTTATGTGGATAAACTTATGGGATAATTTTTCTAGAAAATAGATCAAGTAATGACACGATACAAGTCATTTACTTTTTCGGAGAATAATTCTCCTGCTAGTCATGCAAAACTGAAGTTTGACTACACGTCTGCATTATTGGAAATATATCTTTCTTTGTCTTTTCTTTTCTCCTTTCATAATTATTTTTCATTGCCAAAAAAATGGCTGATCGAAAGAATATTGGCATCAGGTATTAAAGGTATCGACTCAATGCTAATTTTTACACTTGTAATTATTATATAATATACATTTTTTACCTAGACTACCATAATGTAATAATAGCGTCTCGATCAATGAACGTTTACTGCTCGTTTTTGCAACTTTCCTTTCTTTCAATAAATCATTAGGAGTTAGAAAAAAAATAATGCTGTAAATTCAATCCTAATCTCAGTTATCACAAGATAGTTACGAGAACACGAAAGTTTATTGATCGACAACAAATATTATTGTAGGTGTGTACATACTATAATAAATAAGTAATTCAAAGGGAAATGTTAATTTGAAAAAGTGTAAGTAATTGTAACATCCATTTACCAGTTGTACAAGTATGAAATGCGGATTTTTTTTCTTTAAAAAAACATGTTAATTTCGAAAGAATGACAAAAAGTGCTTTATTCAAAATATGCTACATCGCTTGTTATACATTTTTCCCATCTTTTGAGCAATTTGTGAATACCACGCCAGTAAAAATCTCCTTTTATGGCGAACCATTCATCGAGCCATTTTTTCACATCTTTGTACGAACTAAAGCGCTGCTCAACAAGTGCGTGACCCATCAATGCAAACAAGTGGTAATCGGAAGGAGCAACGTTTGCTGGTGAATAAGCCGCATGGGGTGGAACTTCCCATCTGAGTGCTTCCAACGTGTTGCGAACCGGTTTTGCCGTATTGTCATGAAGAAAAATGACTTTGTGTTGCCTCTTTCGATATTCAGGGGGCCTATCACGGTTCTCGGGTGAGCTTACTCACTTTTCACGTTCTCATCTCATGTTACTTCGGTCACCCAATCATTGAACGGTTGAGTGAAAATGGGAGATCCCTAGGGCACTTCCGGCTAGTGATCTCACAT
>JARQTJ010000358.1:13534-23754 GCA_030142635.1 Trachelus troglodyta
TACTTTTTGTTAGAGGAATGCACAGCACTCCTGTACTTGGCGTAGTTTTTTACACGTAAGTGTTTTTTGGGGGATTGAGATTGCGAGCCTGACGATTTTATTTGAGTTCCGCCGCCGTCGTTGTGATCGTCTTTGCACGTCCATTTACTTTTCTACATAATAGATGGCGCTGATTAAGGTAAGCGTATGAGTCTTGTGCCGAGTTCAGGCAGTGGGCGGTACAACCAAGGCAACGAAGCCACTCATCTAATTGAGCGGTATTAATGATGTACTGTTTGTTGACGCCCTGCCGTGAGGTATGAAAGGAAAATTACCAGTGACTGTTTACATACCTCGGCCGTGCGTGCAGCGGAGTCAGCAATACACTGCAAGCGAAAGGCCAAACCTTGCGAGATCTATGCTAACGTCATATTGCTAACTCGTTCGCACTAATACTCTGTGAAAAGGACGCAACGAGAGATGCTTTGTCGTTTTTCTTATACCATCGTATGCTCTCTGTTGTTCGCACGGCCTGAGGTAATTAAATAATCCTGCACGCTCTCCTCTCTTACTTCTACCAAATTAGCAACGCATAGCTGTTTTAAAATTACATTTTCTTTTAAAATATGTATATATTGTAATGTATACATCGTTAATAATACAAATCCCCAATATAGAACTTGGCTTACAAGAATAACCTTAGACATTTAAACAATAATATTAAATAGGCATCGTGATGCAGGTGAATACCGCACTTCTCAGGCCACTTCGCTCACAATCTCAGGGTATATAAAGGACATCAAAATCAGACTCGAGGCATCCTGCCATTAGCATTTAACTAGTCTACAGCAAGTATAAACAAGCAAACCGTCTCGAAAAAGGAGGCAAACCGATCCCTTTGCTATTACTCTGTACAGATACTGCTTTTTGCAAAATACGGATACCGAGTGGAGCAAGGTGGCAAATCCAAACTTCTCAACTTCTTATCAGTGTATTTAGACCGGGACGCTACAGTGTCTTATTATCGTCACTTGTATCGCTTCTGTCGACATACGCCATTCATTGTATTTTTATTATCATTAACCATCTAAGTTGCTCATTAGCACGAACATTAACCTAGCCAACAAGTTAACCCGGTGATCATATTCAGGAATATCCCATATTGTTCACAGGCGCAACTTTTATGCAATCTGAATCAACCCTTTTGGCCACCGTCTATACTATAGCAGATGTTCATTGGCAAGATTCAGTATCCCTAGTCTATCAGAACGATCTTAACGCTATCGTGAATTCCTAGATTAATAATGTTTATCTCATCACACAACTAGTAGTATCTAATAGGTTTCTGTATCTCGCTATCATTCCGTTAACGTATTTATATTTTCTTTTGTGCAGCTTTAAGACTGTCCTATAATATTAACAATCCACACATGTTAAGCTGAACCTCTATTAACACTATTTGTATACCGTTTAGGACAATATACTCTTTCGTTTCATTATTTTTGTAAACAAAACCTCATCTTCATTTCTATCGCTCCTCCTATCATCGTGATTAAAATTATTAACAACCGACATTGGCTCGGACCCGCCTAACTCATACGAGCTGGAGAGCCACCTCGTGTGTAGAATAAATATGCTACAATATTATAAATTAAATTTATATGCCTTTAAACAATTTCGACAACGCAATATGTTTTTCGTATTAGCGACATCACAATATAATTACATTTTATATCTGTAACAATATAGATTAGACTACTTACAATTTCTTTAATATATCCTGTTGAACAACAAAAACTTTTGATATACTCCCAAAAAACACTAACGTATAAAAAATTATGCCAAGTATAAGAGTGCTGTGAATTTCTCTAACAAAAAGTATTGAAATCATATTATAATGCTAAGTACATAAGTCACTACATATCTGCTTATTATATGATCTACCACTAGCCCATCATTTTAATTGTGTATTCAAAATTTCCTATAACGTCTTCGATTTTCTTTTGTATTACTACTGCTTCTAGTAGTTAATTATGATTTAATGGTTATTTAATAATTAATAAAACTTTAGGTGACTTTTGATCGAGTACTACTTCACGGGTTCGTGCATTACTTGATATAAATTTGCGTTCATTGTGCCAGTCTTCAAACTTAAAACCAACGTCAACTTTCTATATAGAGTATATTAGCAATACCTCATACAAAATAATCACAGTGAGAGACTAATTATTTAAGGGCTCACATACCACTGAAATGTTCAAAAAATCGATTTTTTGTACAGATTTTTATTTTTTATACTTTTGAGAATTTTTCAAACTCTGAAAATTGCACTCCGTTACAAAGTTATAGCAATAAATGTGACCGGACATCGGGTTAGGATGGTTACCTGACTAACTGCCGCGCCCCTCTCGAAAGCTACGTTTCGTATTTATTATAAGAAGATGCCAACCGTTTGAAATACGCCAGGATACAATTAATTCAATCCACAAAAGAAGCTAGAATTGACAAGAGATTGCAGAAGAACATAAAAAATATGAAGTTACAAGAGGAAGAAGGTGTACAGTACGAAGCTGGAATGGCAGACTAACAGTAAGTTTACGTTTTATATACCTACCAGAAATTTTAAATCCGTTTTTCTCGAAAATATGTTTTCAGATACTGTCAGCACGATAACTCAGTCAATTTTCAATATTTTTTAACTTTTTTTTTAAATCTTGATAATTATTTTCTTGATAGCTATTAATGATAAATTATTAAACACTCATTTTTTTTAAATTGCATACTAAAGTTTGAAATACTGTAATTTCATTATTTTAAAAAAAAAAAATCCCTCCGTCAGACTATTACCACTTCATTATTTCATAAGATTCTTTTTTATTTTTGCAGATTGGATTATTTTTGGTGAAGTTATGATGTTGACAAGAAGACGCTATGGTTTTCATTAGTAGTCCAGTTATACCCGTAAAAAATATTAAGACATTTTTTTTGGTTATAGTTGAAAAATTAATAAAAAATGTGAAATCAACAATTTAATTTTTTTTCACCATATAACTTTTATAATAATTGTTCAAATTCACCCGGTTTTCAGCGCGCGCAGAGGTATGTGAGCCCTTAAGTACTTAAGTACTTTTGAATTTCTGGTATGGATCCGTCAACTAGTACTTGATAAGGAATCTCTTGAATCTATGGTAGTGAAAGTGAATATTCGTAGTGTAGATCTATTTCCTTCTTAATAAACTCCAGAATGTATTGACAGATCGACTAGTCTTATGTAACTTATAAACGATAACAACAAAACAAGCTCGTTCAAAACTCGCATAGCAACACGTGATCTTTTGTTCTCCAACACTCCCCCTCGAGATAAGAACGACTTCTTCTGGAAAATCAAACGATCTTTATCCCCAGGAGTTCGAGAGATTTTCTATGCTTAGGACTGGATAGTCCTTTCGTGAGAACGTCAGCAGCCATCATGTCCGTCGCAACGTATTTCACTTCCAGAGTACCACTCGCGAGTAGCTCACGGACAAAATGATGACGGATATCGATATGTTTTGTCCTATTGTGATATATCGGATTTTTAGCTAATTTCTGAGCCCCACAATTATCGCTCAAAACTTTCACACTAGCTAGTTTCACAAAACCCAGCTCAATTAATAATTTTTGAAGATGAACTGCCTCTTTTGCCGCTTCAGTCAGAGCCATGTATTCTGCTTCAGTCGATGACAGAGCTTCGGTTCGTTATTTTCGTGATTCCTAAGATATCGTACATCCACCGAGAATAAATGCGAATCATGTATACGATCTTCGGTCATTGATGCAGTTTCCCCAATCTGCATCGCAGTACCCTATTAGTGGATTTGTCGTCTTCTTAAACTGTAATCCGACATTCGACGTGCCTCTCAAGTACCGTAGTACTCTTTTTGCCGCTGTCCAATGACTTTCATCGTGACATGAGTTGAACTGACTTAAGTAGCTCACTGCATAAGATATGTCTGGTCTTGTGCATATAGATAGGTACATCAAGGCGCCAATTAGCTCTCGGTACGGGCGTTTAGTGCTATTTGTATTAGGTGATCCATCGTTCTTTTTCAGATTTGCTCCCAGGTCCAAAGGAGTAGTCGATGACTTCGCCGTTTCCATCCCAAACCGATCGAGAACTTCGTTGACATATCCTCGTTGATGCATTGACATATTGTTTCCTTTTCGCGAGAATTCGACCCCGAGACAATATCTTACATTTCCAAGAGTTTTAATTTCAAAGTTTTGCGACAGATGATTCGCAAGATTGTTTATCATCGTGTGGTTCTTGGATGCAACCAGAATGTCATAAACATACACTGCCATCAATAGTGTATCTCCCTCTTGCTACATGTGAAAAACGCACGGGTCTGACGTCGATTGGCCGAGTCCGAATTTCTTTAGTTCCTCACACAATCTTATATGCCACTGCCGACCAGCCTGTCGCAGGCCGTATAATGCTTTTTTCAAGAGACATACTTTGTTTCCTTCTTCGAGATCACGTAACATTTCTTGTGCTCTTCTTCTGATGTCACTCGAAGTTTTCTCTGTACGGATGATCCGATTTAATATCTCCTTCGTGTACTCCGGTATTTCCATATGAATTTTTTCGTCTAAAACACCATTTAAGAAAGCAGTTGTGACGTCGAATTGGTGGACCTCCATCTCGTATTCGACAGCCAATGTCATTACTGTTCTAATTGAACTTAAGCGAACGACGGGTGAGAAAGTTTCAACGAAATCAATACCGGGACGTTGCGTGAATCCTTTTGCCACGATCCGAGCTTTCCGTTTCTCTAGATTTCCATCCGAATCATATTTGTTTCGTAGGACGACGCGACTTTTGATTCGTTGGTCGATTTATGCGTTTCCATATATCATTTTTAATGATCGATTTTAATTCCGATCCCATAGCATGGAACCATTCGTCTGCGTCTTGTCCTCCGACGGCTTCCCGAGTCGGAATTTCGGCGAGACAAACTACGCATTCTTCACGCGTTTCGGTGTTTGGATTCTCTTCGATATTGTATACCATTTGATATTCTTTCCTTGGTCTCCCCCTTAATCCAGTCTTGATTTTTCACGGCCGTCCTGGACCTCTTCTCAATCCATCCTCTTCTGCGTTATCTTCGACTCTCCTGTCCTCATCCTCGGAGTCGTTGTTCTCCTCGTCGTCGATCGCATCGTTATTTTCGATAATTTCGATCTCGTTCTGATTGTTGCTAACACTTTCGTCTGGAACATTATTTTTTTCGTTCTGATCTTGACGTGTCCCATTTTGATTGTAATCGATAACTTTCGTTTAAAGTTCCACTTCTTTCTCTTATGCTTCTTTATATTCCATGAAATCCTCGTAGTTGCATGCTGGCGAAATCATCGATCCTTCCTTGAACTAAACACCTCGTGTGATGTCAATTTTCCATTCTTCCGATATGCAGACTCTGTATGCTTTGCATAATTCCGAATAACCAACGAAAATTCCTCGTTTGTAGCGCAAATCGAATTTTCCTCGTCCGGGTTCGCGAATGAGTGTGAAAACTCCACAACCGAATTCTTTGAAGTAATCCACGTTCGGTACATTCCCCTTCCATTTCTCAAAAGGAGTCTTTCCGGCAATTGACTTTGATGGACATTTGTTTCTTACATAATTTGCAGTGTTCACTGCCTCACCCCAAAAGGATGAAGGAAGAGATGACTGGATTAATAAACACCGTGTCATTTCTACAAGGGTTCGATTTTTTCTTTCAGCTACTCCATTTTGTTCGGGAGTGTGAGTTACAGTCAGTCTTCTTCTAATTCCATTCCACTTCAAGGAGTCTTCAAATTCTCTGCTCATATATTCTCGACCGTTGTCGGGTTGTAAGTGCTTTTTTTTTCAGTTTGTGTCTCTGGGAATGCTTTAAAATCCTTAAACGGCTCGAATACATCATTCTTTTTCTTCATCATTCGCACCTCGCACCATCTCGTGAAATCATCTATAAAGGTGACGAAATATCGAGCTTTTCCATTCGATTCGATCCTCATTGGCCCGCAGATATCCGAATGTATAATTTCTAATAAATTTGAGCATCTTTCTGATTTCTTTGGAAATGTAGTTTTTGTCATTTTTCCGCGAAAACACACATTACATTCCAGATCTCCTCTTGCTTCGTTTAGTTTCATTCCGAGAATTGCTCCATTCTTGTCACTATTTACGAGATCTCGAAAATTAAGATGCCCCATTTTGCGGTGCCACTTTTCAATGTCCGTGTACTTGGATTCGGTCAATAAGTAGCAACCATCTTTCTTCTCTTTTAAGAAATAAAGTCCGTCAACTCTATCTGCTTTCAGTACCGTGGATCCATTTGAGTCGATTACCTCAGCGTAATTTTTCCGAAACAACATATCGAATCCTTTGTCTGCGATTTTTCCAACTGACAGTAAATTCGTTCGTAGATCTGGCACGTGAAGTGCGTCTTGAAGATCTACATTCCTCGATGTTCCGTCAAATTCGCTTGGAAAGCAGGCGGTTCCTCGAGCCTTGACCTCCGTAGATGCATTACTTGCAAGGTTTATAATACCCTTCTTCCTATCAACAATTTCCGTGAAATTTTTCGAGTCTTTGCACAAATGGGAAGTACATCCACTATCGAGACACCAATTTTCGCAGTCGCTTTTGACCTTCCGATAAAAGTTTGTTGAGTAACTTCTTTTAAATCTTCGTTTATAAGGAAACTCAAATTTTCTTCCTGTCTTGCAATATTTCCTTTGTTCGTCGAATGGTTGCAATCTGCATCCTTGTGACCTATTTTCCCACAGCGATGACATCTGTACCTGAACGGTTCTTGATTCTTTGCGTCGCTTCCGTCGTACCTCGGGTAGTTGTTCCGCCGTTTGTCGAATTGTTTCTTCGCAACCATTGCGTCTGATGAGGGGTAACGAATGTCGATTTCGTGCATCGGCCTCTTCTACGATTTTGATCTTTAGCGTTTCAGGCGTTGGCAATTCGTCGCGCGACTCAATTGCGCAACGAAAATTTTCAAAACTAGGTGGAAGACTATATAATAACATTATAGCCAATAAATCTGGATTAATTTCCACCTCCATTTCGCTTAATTTATCGATCGTATCGAAGAATTTTTGGAGATGATCTCGGATTTCTTCACCATGGTCCATGCGCTGCAACGTCAATTTTTTCAATAGTGCGGCCTTTCTGGCCGGTCCTTTTGACTGATAAATATTTTTAAGTTTTGTCCATACCTCGTTTGATGTAACGAAATTTTTTGTTTGCTTTAACTCAGTCGGATGAATCGATAATATTACATCCGCTTTAGCTTTTCGATCTTCGTCCTCCCATTGCTTTACCGCATCCGCTGCCGCTGCATTTTCGACGACGATATCGAGTTTCTTTTCCGTTCCGATGACATATCCCCATGCATCGTTTTTTATCAAAAGAGCTTCGATTTTAATCTTCCATATGTCATAATTTTCTTTGTTCAACAGCTCGATTCTTACAGAATTCGACTGAGACATCTTTCTTTTTTTTTTACACGTATCAAATGTTGGTTATTCGTTTAAACGTATTTGAAATTAAAAGATCCGTCACTTTAATTCTTTCCGTAATCCTGGGCCCATAACCTCTTGAATCTATGGTAGTGAAAGTGAATATTCGTAGTGTAGATCTATTTCCTTTTTAATAAACTCCAGAATGTATTGACAGATCGACTAATCTTATGCAACTTATAAACGATAAATACAAAACAAGCTCGTTCAAAATTCGCATAGCAACACGTAATCTTTTGTTCTCCAACAGAATCACTTAAAGTTTTATTAATAAATTAATGACCATTAAATCATAATTAAATATGAGAGGCGGTAGTAACATGAAAGAGTAGCGAAGCGGTTATATAAAATTTAAAAAATACAATTAAATTGATGGGCCAGTGCTAGATCATATAATAAGCAGATATGTAGTGACTTACGTACTTGGCATTAATAATATGATATCAATACTTTTTTTTACAGAAATTCACAGCATTTTCGTACTTTAAATAGTTTTTTATACGTAAGTGTTTTTTGGGGGGATCTTCGGAATTATTTTTACATGTTACTTTTCGAACTAAGTTTTGGTTAATATTTTTCCGATGTCACGCCTAATTAACTAATTAATAAAATGAACAATTATTAATTAAAATTGATAACGATAATTATTAATACAAAAAAAATTATAGAAAGTAGAATTCATAACTTTTTACCTCGGTAATGAAATCCTTAAATCTTCGGCTGCCAATAAAACAGATACCCATGCTTTCTTTTTTCTGGACTATTAAATTTAATCCAGCTTCGTGTGCAATTTCTTTCACATCTTTCTTCAGAAATGAACCTATAGGAAACATGCTATAGCGTAATGCTTTTTGTGGCACTTGTGATAAGAAAAACGTTTGGTCCTTTCGAGAATCAGAAGCTTTGAGAAGTTTTACATCTATAATGAAAAATAAAGTACATAGCAAAACAGACTAACAAAACAATGCAAAATTTTCTTTCAAAATACAATGGATAAACATTCAATGATAATTAATACATCAGTTGCAAATGGAATTGCATTTAAAAAGTTCTATTATAAAATGAGTATGCTCTGAAATTCAATAAATTATGTCATTATCTAGTTTTCAATATGTTTTGTGCTAAGCCAGACAATTTTTTTTTTCAAAATTTCATCATTATGTCTCAAGTTTCTTTAATTTAAGTATTATTATTGAGTACTCTTACTGATATTTGGCTGAAAATTTTCCAAATATGGTCCAAAATTGGTTCTTACATAATGTCCAGTGGCAATAGCATCAGCTTTCAGTTCATTTCGCGCAAAATTATAAAACATATCGAATTTTATGCATTTATTACATTGGATGTCTGGATTTGGTGTGTAACCAGATTCATAATCCTTGACTAGCTCACTGAAAAACAATGAGTTTATGACAGATTTATAATTGAAACTGATTATTAAATTAATGAATTGTTTAAATAAAACATTAAATATTACAAGGTTTTCAATACTTCATAATAATTTATATGCATAAGTAAAAATCTTAAAATGTAATGTAATTCAGATATTTATTAAACTCAGTTTAAGTAATCATCTATGAAGATTATTAATCTAAGTTCTTTGATATTTAACACTAAACATATGAACAATTTAGTTTTTTTGGAATTTTGGTAAGTCCTGTTGATGGTACATTTAGTGTTAAGATATATGTAGGATTATCCAAACTAACTGTACCACCTGAAGTTAGTATGTCTATTTTATTCTTATAATAAAACCATGTTTATGTAATGAATTTCAGTTGAATAATTAAATATAATTACTATATATACTTGGCATGAGACTATCAAATCTTATCGTAAAACTGAAATTAATACTATGTGAGAATAAATAATGCTTGACTACTCATATTTGTTCAATTGCTTGAAAATAAAATATATTAAAAATGGAAATTATATAAGAAGTTAGTATTTTTCTTTAGTTGCTAAGTCTATAATTTTTGTAACTACAAGACTGAAATAATCACTAAAAAGTAAAGAAAGTAAAAGTATCTTTAAAAGCCACAAACAAATGAAAAACTAATAGATTTATTGGAATCATTATTAAATACCTGAAAACAGTATTCCAATATTCTTTAACAAAGTTTACATTAAGCAGTGGAACTTTGAGCTTATCACAAACCCACTTTGCATCTTCGTAATCTTTTTCAGCAAAACAATAACCAGTTTCATCAGTAATATCCCAATTTTTCATAAAAACAGCAGTTACATTGAAACCTACAGAAAATATAATCTGTTTAGATATAATAAATAATACTAACAAAATAATTCTACCTTTTTTCGTTAATAATAACGTAGATACGGCACTATCGACGCCGCCCGAAATTCCAATAACAATATTTTTAAACATCTTCAGAATTATGTTTAAAATAGGATAGAAAAAAGGTTTCGTTATGATATATAATTAATGAAAAATGCATATGATAATTAATAATAATGTAGTTTCTTCGTATTAATTTTAGGTTAACAGACTACGATGTTGTGAATGAAGACTTTTTAAAGAAATATTGAAGAAAAATACATTAAAAATGTATGTTACACAGTTATATACAAAACTTCTTTTTATTTCCTTCCTTCCTTCCTTTCCTTATGGCTGTATCCCCAATGGGGGACATGTGCCAGTAACTGGTCCTAATAATCAAGGT
>JARQTJ010000359.1:0-85252 GCA_030142635.1 Trachelus troglodyta
ATTTATAAATATGAAAGTTTCACCAAATAAATTTTTTTATAAATTAACCCGACCACGCTCTTACTTGACTGACTGTAATTCGTACTTTAAAACAGTATCCATGAAAATATTACGGTAGACAAAAATTTGTCACTGGGTTTCAACAATTTTTTAAGTAATTCAATATTCTCAATTCCGTGACTGGTACTATCAGGCGAGATTGCATACGTCATACGTATAAAAAAATCAAACAGACCTTATCGACAGTTTCAATCTCACGTGTCACCAGAGAATTCCACGTTACACTTAACACTGATCAGTTTCGAGAGTGATCGGGACGACATTGGAAGAGATAAAAATGAAAAAAAAAAAATTGCAACCGAAGAACAATGCAAAATTCCACACAGGCGGAAGCATCAACCCATTTCCAGACTGTTAAATCCGTCTGGGAATTACAGGGTTGGATTCTATTTTTTTTTCCCTCCCACGATTCTCGATGATATTCAAAGTGCAACCCCTACGCTGCATCAAGGGTAGATACGCTTGCCAACACATAAAAAGCAGCTGTAAACATTAAAATCACGTGTAAACCAATATAATCCCATATCGCCTATAAGCCTAAGGAGTCATGCGGGGTGAAAAATATTCGCGAGCTGATCGAGCATATTTTGCAAAAGGGGATGTTTTTTTTTGTATACTCTTTTTATCTCTGTCCAACCTAAAATTACTATAAGGGATGCAGAGGAGGATGGGATTTGAACGGGGGCTTTAGTTTATATTCCGAGGATGAATCCCTGATGAAAACTTTGGCTATGATCGCGGCTGGGATGCTAAGGGTGGGACGGGGTGGCAAGAAAACAAGGGTGGAAAGGAATGGGGTGGGTTTTCTAGCTAGTCGGCTACGTTCGCAACCTAACGATGCTGAATCATAGAGAGACTCGCTGGATGATTGCCGGAGCTTCTAGGAACGTTTATGATGGTTAGGGGATGGTTTGGCAGGGGGTTGAAATCTGGTGATGGGGTTCGACGGTAGTGAGTCGAAACGGTGTCTGGTACAGGGTGTGTATGTAGGGAGTGCCGGAAGGCATGTTTTAAAATTTAACCACGTAATCAGCACGAGGCCGCGTTTTAATTTGCATCCGTCAATATTTACGGTGCCTCCCCCTATTTCACCCTTCGACCCACCCCCTCTGATTCGACGTGCCATAAGGAGTATCAGGGACGTTTGAATCTTCCCGCGAAAAGGTAAAGACACCCCTATTTAATCTTCCCATCGTATTTACCTACGGCAACAACCCTTGCGAGGAAAAATTATTCTCTTTTTCAATAACCACCCTTAGTTAGTTATCCCATCGCCAGGACTTCTGCATCGATCTTAGTTAACGGGATACGAATTTTCATAACGTTGCTCTCATTCGGTCCGCCGTAGATTCGGTAAATTATTTGGTGGAATTAAATTAATTCGCACGTGGTGATCAAAAGAGGTTGCATCGTTTCCTCGGAGTTCAAAGGTCACGTCAGTCTGTTTAAAGTATAAATATAAAATATCAAACGTAATTTCTTCGTAATGAGGATGCGATGGGAGATGGGAATTCCTATGTGAAATTAATACAACCCTTAATTAAGATATTAAAAGGAATGTTTAATGAAGACCCACCACACTTGGTTATACATGTATAACTGATATCTGTGCTTAAAGATAATAAAGGAGGAAATTGTTATCTTCAGGGGTGTACCTTGAGTCCCATGGGTCCCCGAGTCTTCATCGTTCCGAACATCCCCTAGCGAAAGGCTAGATTTCGGATTTTCCGCACGGTTGAATTTTCTAACGTCTCTATAGAGGGTGGAAAAAAATATGAAAAAAAAAATTAACCTCACAGCAGAATTAGAAATGGCTGCAATGACTTATACAGAAGAGTAAACGACAATGGATTTTTCAAACGGCGACCAAGGGGGCTGAAAAATTTCTAAAATTTCAAAACAGACCTCGCCCTCTCCCCTTTTGACGTACGTCCACAAATTATGACAAGGGTACGTTACCTAAGAACCCCGTTTCTATTTCTCCACGAGTGGATCATATTTTTCAATTGTGCGTATACGTGCGTGTATGTGTTCAAGCACACGTGTCATAAACGCTTCACTGAATTTTTCCTCGTGTTTGTTATTCATTACAAGATGCCTACCGTTTGACGTTAATGCGTAAGGACAGGTAAATGAACCTTTTTTTTTATTCTCGATATAAGTGCCTGGCTGTGGCAACCCTCGTTCAACAGCTCACGTGTTCTTTCCGTACACCCTATATAGATGGCAATTTTGTATGTAAGAATTTGAGACGTGATTGCGTATTGTTTTGCGTATCGGTGATTGCTGAAGTTTTCAACAAGTCTAAATGAAGATAAGAAAAACAATTTTTTTCAGTAATATCAAAAGAACACATTTTGGGAAATATTGATATTTGCTTTTTTTTCAGTTCGAAATAAAAAGATTTCATTTTCTTTTTTGTACCGTTCAACGTAGCTTCGTTAAGTCCCGGATACATTAGGGCGACGAGTGTCGTAAAAGTCGCGCGAAATTAGCCGCTTACTTACCGATTAGTAGCGCGACAGCTTATACCAGCGACGTTCGACTTAATGGACCGTGGTATTTTCCGTAAATGTGGAAAATTCGAATTTGCCGTGTCGTCGCGCGTCGAATAAACTGCACCCGAGTGCTGCTATTGTTATGATTATATCGACCCGCGACAATTATTTATCATTAGGATCCTCCGCATGCTCGTGATAATGAATGATAGTAATTTTCTTGATAAATTACGTAAACGTATATTATTTACTCGCTAATTTCCCGAGTAAATAATTCCATAAGCGCCATTACCCCGTTAATTTATAAGCATAGCGATAACAAGTTCCTAAGCTCGACTATCAAAGCTGGATAAATATTAATAATGAATAAATCCTAGCGCAGTGTTTGCTCGATTCGTAGAAGGGTGGAAAAATCAAAATGATATATAGCTATACAAACAACCCCAAACACGAGTTATAAGGGAGGCGGCGATTGACGTTTGGGGGATGTTTACAAGAAGATTGGGTTAATGGGTAAATAAACGTTGGCAGCACTGCGCTAATCTCGGCATTTCGCAATAGGCGAAGATTACAGGGTAGGAAACCTGAAATTTTCGTAGGTGGTTGTTTCAATAGGGTGATTTCGACAAGGTTTGACCCGTGACTCAAGGGTGGTCCAGCCTGTAGTTTTTGGTGGTTCCACAGTGGTACCACACTTGTAACAACTAAATCTATCTACTTACCAACGTACCTACCTACCCTTATACTGTTCCGTAGGGGGTAGGTTTCCACGGTCGCTGCCGAGAAATACAGCCGGCTATGGCTTGGATATGTAAATAGGTTTGTGGGGTAAGTGCGGCCGTTTCCGTATTCATGGCTTAATGCCGAGTTCGCTCCATTAAGCCGAGTTCTCACGTAGCGAGCAGACTTCGAGATCTCACCTGGACTCCCCCCTCTCCTCAAAGAAGAAACTTTCAGTCCACTTTTGGGATAATGCCGGTGATTTTTCTTTTGGCTCGATTTTCCAAAGTGCCGCGAATTATCTGGAATTGCGGAGGTGCCAATCGAAATTCCAGTCATGGGAAATCCCCATCGTGAGATACTCGGTCTACGTACGTAACGCTGATTTGGACCTTAGTCTTACGTTCATACTGAAATTCAAGTTCGGTCCAAGTGGATTCAAGTTCGATTCAAGTAGATCGAAGCTCCCGTTGGTTCAATGGTGGTTGAACTTTGACACTCAGCTGATCTCAGATTCATGCTCGACATAGGACAGACAGGTTTCGCGTTCGGGATGAACTTGGCGTTTAGAGCCAGGAACTAGTTAGACGCGTCACAGCGTTATTCGTTGGAACATAGAAAGAAGCTAAAGTCCCGTCGAACTTGGATTACCAAAAACTAGGTACTTTTTTAACCGTTTGAATAATTCCCTAGAACTTTTTTATGCTTCCCCTAGTATTCTTTGACGGCGCTGCCAGGAGTTTGGGAACAAAGCTAAAAGAAAATACCTAGAATTATTTCTCTCACTCTCCTGCCTTATACCCCATCGTTGAAGATGGCGCCATCTCGCGTTCTGAATGTTCTTCCGGGTTTTTTCACGGGAGAAATGTCTCTTGGTAGCATTTCGCGTGCGAAACAAAAGTGTCGGTACTTCGAGTGGATGACAGGGGGGTGGAGCGGGAGGGACCAGGAACGCAGTCGGGACGGTACGTTGGCTTGACTGGGTTATCCGGGAGGCTGCTGGGGTTCGCCGAGAGCTGGAGATGAGACGAGGAGGGCAATACGGACACTGTGTGGGAGTTTGAGAAACGGAGCCGAGTTTTCCCCTAGAAAAGTAAGAGCGAGTAGGTTGGCTGCCATGCTACAATGTAAAGTACTCCGGGCTGTATTCTTTTATTCCGCGGAATATTTTACTAGGAGGGAGAACTTCCTGTGTCTACGTCTACCCAGAAATAATGACCACCCCCCCCCTCCCGACCATTTTCACCCCTTTCATATTCCACTAGGCACCCTCGATGTCCAGGACAGAATGGCCGTGTCTTCTTTATCTCTCTTGTCTAGTTCCTTTTCTTTTGTTCACTTCGATGAACCCTAGTTGGCATCATGTACCTGCGGGCAGGATTAAAATAGCCAAGTCCAGGAAATCTACCGTATTTCTCATCTAGGGACTTTTTATCGCAGGCACACCTCGACTGTGTCAGACTCGGAGGTTTAAAGAGATTTAAAAACAAGTCGCGTCCGATCTAGGGAATTTTTGTTTTAAACTTATCGCCACCTTCCACAAGCGATCCGGCTGACGATTATTCAAAAAAGTAAATCTAGCATTGTTCATGGTGTCATTGGTCCTGGTTATATATTTTTTGTCACTTTGTAAGCTATTTCGCTCGTGATTTTACAGCCGGTTGTTGGTAACAAAGTTCGCATTGTGCTCAGGAAAATATAGGTTGAAGTGTGGAGAAATAGGCAACAAAAGTTGGTAATGCATAATGCATGAGGTTCCCCATAGCCTAAAATTTGCTCTAGTAACGTCGCAGAAAGAAACCCTCATGAATATGTCACCGTACTATACGGTCGTCGCCTATGAAAAGTCCTTGGCTGCATACACGTTGCGAAATGCACTCATGCACTTTTGCATTCCGTATTTACGAGATACATAACTGGGCTGGGTAGCCATGCATACGTGTAAACACGAAACAGTAGGAAGTTGTAAGAGCTACGTATCTTTGCTATTGGAAAGCTTAACAATAGCCTCGAATATGACATATGGGTCAGGCACGAAATAATTGCAGAGATTGTCGTATCGTAATGGGTAAATTTTGGATTTAAAATTTTCTACTAAATTTTCATACGTAAGATTTCACTCAACGGTATGGAGACGTGCCTTTAATTTTTCTCTGTGACTACGAATGCGAATGTACTTGTATGAAAAATTCCTTAGATAAAATTATATAAATGCATCTTACAGTAAGTATTCAAAGTGTATTTGGTACTTATTGGGAAAATATCCTAGCTCGTTCCGTTTGCACTTCGCATACTGAGCGCCTCGGTGCGAGCCACTAGTTACTTTGAAAACCAGCAGATTTGTACTTACTCGGCGTGCCGTTACTCCTGCTTACTTTGTACTTTGTACAGGAGCAAGTGGAAAAGGAACAAACCAGTCAGACAGCCGACCCAGCCACGCCTTAGACAACCAAGCAAGCTGAGAGCCAACCACGCCCCTAGTACTTTTACCTATTTTACTTTATTGTACTTTGCTTAATGTTGTTCGATGGCTATAGGATAAATTTTTCGTTTGGTATTGAGCGAATGTTATTTATAAAAATTAAAAAATTGAATATTCTAAGAATTTATTTTTATATTCCAAAAAGTATTCCAATTAAATTTCAATATTATTAGAATTTTATATAAAGTTTTTACTTTTTAACAGTTATCCTAATTGACTGTATTTTTTCACCCATTTTTTAATAATTTAATATCGAATGTATTTGCCTCTCAGGATATGCACTCGTATTAAGGAAATCGAAGAGAACAGATTTTTTTAAAATATATATAAATAACTGGAGGCGAATGTGTTGGAAATTTTAAGAATGTTAAAATAGATTGTTTTCATCATCTTTAATTAATGATGAAGAGTCAGAAAATTATCCCTAGGACGTACTGCAGACTGAAAGCGACAGCTACTACATTTCATGAACACAAAATCCACTGGGAATGCACGGAATATAACTGTACTGTAATTTAATGCGATTTCACTCGCGATTGTTCAATCCCATGTTAAATCCATTTATGGAGAGTACAAAAACCCTAGAAAAATGTTTGAAGAGACCAGATATATTCGAAAAGTAAGTTACTAGACAGTCAGTCTGTCAAAAGCACAATAAAAATAAAATACAATAAAAACTGTTATTGCACAATTATTTTGTATATTCGCACTTTTATTGATATCCCTATATACTGCGTGCATATCAAAGGAATCCATTTGTAAAAAAAAGTATTATCTTATAACAGCTAGGAAATAAACCGAAGAAAAAATATACAGTACTTTTTAAACGAACAAACAAAAATCCCTTTGCTGCACCGAATTTCCAAAAAAGATTTATCCGAAGTGCTCAGATTCATCGGTAATAATGTACTGAAAGTAACTATTGTTTTAGTTTTAAATGAAATGCACGGTAACGAATTCCTCAGATATGGTTACCACACAAGTATACTTAAAATCCCTATATGCATATCAAATTCCATATATATATTTGTCTACGTAATAGTGGTATTTATGGGCATCCAAAATTCATTGGTTCAAATTCACCAAGCTGAATATTCACTTGGTGGAAAATAATTATATGGTAATCTCTTTGAGGTTGGTATACCGAGTTTACTCTTAGTCGAGTGAAAATGAATATTTCCAAAATCTGCAAAAAAATTCAATTAGGGTTAACACTAGGGATATATTTGTTTATGTCAAAAATAATTTCACCGCTCGACGTTGAAAAATATTTCTTTTGATACGTAAAAAAATCAAACAATTATTATCGCGTACGCGTTATTATCAAACTCGAAAAATTCCCTAGACATTAACCTCGCGGCAATGAGTACACGGCTGGTTTTGCTACTGATACAGGAAAAGCATATAAACGTGGATAAAGCAGCAAGATATTGGCGTATCCTCTGAAATTAACGAAGTATAAAATTGCAGGAGTCCAGAACTGCGCTCGTTCCTTCGTTAGGGTCCTGCGAATCCTTGAGGCGTAAGGACGCGATAAAGGATGCGGAATAATTTGCACATTGTTGCCAGCTCTCCTTGAAAACTAAATAAGTTAACTTTACCCCGGCGAAAGTTTAAATCGCTATCGTTCCGCGCCGCACCGTCCCCTTCATTCGCGTCGGTGCGAGGGCAGATTTTCGCGTTATTGTTGCCGATGAACATTTTCATCTGCATCGTTTCAACATTTGCACCCGTTATAAGTACGCAGAGTTGCCAACTACTTCCGCACGTATTTAGTCATATTTTTCCCCTAGAAAATTCCCATATACACTAATTTAAATATTTTCTCTTATCGTAACATCAGGTCGTATGATCTCCGATAGCAATTACAAACCTAATATGGTTGAGACGAAATTCCCTAAAATTCCCTATACGGTGTTCTAGAAATTGGTATTACCTCTATCTCACTGTGTAGAGTAAGATATACCCTATTAGGTTGCTAGACGTGTAAGATGTCCATCCGATACTCGATCAGTCGGACCAATGGAGTATTACCGTAATAGGTGACTAGGTGGCCTAAGTTGGCTAACCTGAGAAGGTATATCGATCCGTAAGGTTAATTACTCCAATTGCCTGATTTCATGTATGTACGAACACGTTGCCAAATTAGGAGATTCAAAAGGTGTTGGTACTTGCCTGAGTCTCATTTGATTTAGGTGCAATTTTCATTAATACCAACCAATTTCCTCAACGAAAGCTCAGAAGCTACCCATTGGGTTACCAAAGTTTTAGATCATCAAGATTTTCCTGCGTCTCATATTATCCCTAGGATTTCATGCAGATTGTCTCACGGTCGAAATACGAGTGAAAAATTATGGTTCAAAATGTGAGATCCTAGTTATAAAATCCCTAGAAAGTAGGTCTTAAGTATTAGAAACTGGATAAGGTCGTCTTACAGTATATCCGGGTCTATGGCTATGCGAGGTCACTGAAGGCGGTCGGAGGTGATCGGAGGTCGAGGAAGACGATCGAACTGATCGGAAGCGATTGGTAATCATGTGGCTCGGCAACCCTCGTATCATGCCAATAATCTCTTCGAGCCTCGTATTTCATGCTGGCTTGACCAGCAGCACCAGCACCACCTTCAGGGCGTACCTTCAACAGCCGTCAACGTCATCGACAGCGACTCATCCTTTAGGATCAGCGGATAAAAATCCTTTGAAGAAAGTTCAACCCAAAGGAACATCAACCACGTAAAATTATACCCTAGGGAAATTCTTTAAACTTATTCCTCATCCTCGTGTTAGAAATAGGATCCAGTGATAACGCTAGATTATAGAATCCTATAATAATAATAATGTCTCCATTATCAAGCCGCCGCAAAGGGTGAAAATCAGCTGACTATTTAGCTATTCCACGTTCTGATCCTCCCAGGTCAGACCTATCTTGATCTTCTACGTAACAAGCGTTCCTTGAGCGATTTCTCCATCGTCTAGTGATATTTTTACGTAAGTCGCGTGAACTTAGTTACAGGTCCCTGACGGTGCTAGGGATATTTCATGTGTAAAAAAATCTCTAGTTCGGATTTTCATTCAGAAAAGTCATGCGCTGGCTCCAACTCTATTGGAGTCTAGGGTATTTTCCGAATATTCATGAGTTACTGGATTTCCACTGGGGCATATTATCGCCTCAGGGTTGCCAATATAACTATACGGACTAGTTTGTAGTTCATTGACAGTACACTCTCTGTCTGTCGGTAGACCGATGTTGAATCATGCGTACCAATGTTGTTGACCTATCGAATCCAGCATATTGCTTGCATACAGGTTTCACTGTACTTCGGTAGATCCTACAGGTCTGGGTCGCTATGTTCGTGATTACTCGAGGCTTATCGCGTCAGATTGAGACACGACGCGCAATCGAATGTTCCGTGCGAACAACACGAATTAACGCTGAGAATCAATGAGTCAGGTTGGTGTCTAGGGAAATAAAATTTAAAAAAATATTACCATTTTTTCATACGTAGGATACGCTGCGTATACGTATAGTCTAGAATAATTTTTAAAAATCCAAAACAGAATGTCGTAACAAAAAAGAAATTTTACTCGAGAATCTATCGGTTGAATACCAAATACAAATTTTGAGGTTAAAAAAAGGTTTCTTCGAAAAAATATGACGGCAATCAATATTCTTACGTATGTAACTTTAAATTTATCCCACGGGAAAAGCGCACGAGACGAAAGTCCAAAATGCATTCTGAGGATTTATATGGGTGTTCCCGTATAACGGGTGGGCGGAACAAATCGGTGCACTTTTCTTCGCGAAACATAAATTTCCCTTGACAACAAATTCCATCGGCTTGCCAACTCGAATGCACTCCGATAATTTCGTATCGCGCGACGTGTCTGGTTGCGTGTGCGAGTGGTGTTCGGTGTGAACGCACCCTTAAATATCACTGAGAAATGCAAATGGGTAATGCACCGTTGTAATCCGAGACGTGCCGGAACAGTTAATGGAGGATTTGCAAACAGCGCGAACGAACAGGATAATCGTATCCTGTACACACACGCGGACACCCTGTACATGATGTTGTACCTTAAACCTAACCCAACCTAACATAACGCAGTCTGGAATCATCTTACGAGATTCAGAATCCGAACGAGCTTGTAATTTACAAAAAAACCAACAATTTCGAATAGCTTTAAATAAACCAAAAGAATTATCGTTATCTCGTCCTTTCAAAAATTTGAAAATATTTTCTTCCCAGTGTTACTGCTGGAGTTGTATACTTTTTTTTACAGACACCCGTTACATGACTGAACTCGAAGGATACGAAAAATGTCCTGTACCTCCGAGAACTCAGGAATCTAGGTTAGCAGTCTCGAACATCCAAACGTACGTTGCGTCCACACTGAGAGTCAGGAGAAATGCAACTACCCGATGCACAAGTGCATAATCAGAGGTTACATGCTCGTGCTTATCGGTGTGAACAAAATTTTCGTGAAACGCTCGGGAAAATTTTTAGAGTAAAATTTGTATCCTGTCGAAAATTAAGTTATCGTAGTTTTCAGTATCGTTTCGCCTCCAGCGAAATCACCTTAAGGATTCCCTTTGTGTCTGCTACCCCATGCTCGTGACGTCGATGGAAATTAGGCTTAAGGATTCGTCACGATCAATTTATTTTTGAAACCGCACTTCGGCATTCGGCTTTGTTCGTCGTCGTGGAGTGGCTAATGAACCTTTACTACTGATAGTTCAATCAATTAGGGTAATTAGGGGATGACTCTTTGATGTAAAGGTATGCGGGTAGGGTTGAAAAAATTGATACAAAAAAAATAATACACACGTTTCGGGTCCCACGGGCCCAATTTTAAAGCCTCGTAAATTTATATTACCTGTACTTTGTATATTTACGTAGCAGTAATATTAATGCGTTATCGTTTGTAAGTACTTACGTAAATTTCGACAGTCTAGGGAGTTTTCTCATTTGCAAGGAAATTAAATCAGTGCTCAACGAAAACCTAATTAATTACGCGCTCCATTAATCGAGATGGATAATTCGAGTCTGTCGGCCAGCCGGGTGATGTATCGTGACGTCAAAAGAAGAAGATGAAGTGGACTAGCAGGAGAAAAGAATACTTATCCCTAGATACAAAAAAAAGAGAGATCCAGGGAATTTCAATTAAATAAAGAACAGCCATAGAAAGAACCTTTAAAATACGTTCTTGTCCTCTTCAATCCATTCATCGGGCTGAATGACGCGAACAAAAAATTCCCTAGGAAAAAAACAAAAGCCCAACCAAAGCGAACGTATGGAAGAGGAATATACCTAGGGAAAGAAATTGGCATGTAACTTCCTAGCAGTGGTAGCACATCCTAGTGTTTTTTTCCCCTCTCTTTCATCCTTCGCATTCATCCCTTCTTGGCGTAAAGTCCATTCTCATGGCAAATACGAAAGAGCGATTCGTTTGGCGACCACGGTCGACGATATTTTCTATGATAAACTTCTTCCACCCCCTCTCCCCCCTCCCCCATCCCCCCACGTTCTTTCTAGCTACAAATTTTTTTATTCTTCCTCAACCACCCTTCGCCCACCCTCGCTCTGCACCAGCCTTTTAAACCGACTTTTGGCAGAGGGCGCGGGCGCACTCTTGGCACGCGCCTGACTTGCAGCTGCGACCATAAAGATCGCAGCGGCCGTGCCGGGCAAGAAATAACTAGGAGTAAAATGAAGGAGCAGGGTGGGAATTCTGGGGAAAAAAAAATAAAAGCAGCTTGCGCGGAAGAAAATTAAAAGAAAATTATGAAACTTAAGGACAACGGAGAACGACTTGCAACCTATTCGACTTGTGACGTCCTAGTTACTTTTAATTCTAATTAACGAGCTACTACTTAGTCGTTAATATAGAAGCTTGTCGACGCGCTCATTAATTAATTGGGTCGTATCGACGATCAATTCATCAGCCTTATTTCCTTCTATCGAGTCGTCCTCCTTCCCGGTTACCGCATTTTCTCCTCCGTCCCTCTTCGCTCGGTGACGACTGTCTCTATTTTTATTACTCGTTTCGTATCTGCGTTAACTTTCTGTATTTTAATATCTTATTCGTTGCTGGAAATCCTAGGGGAAATATATGCACGATAGTAAATATCCACGAAATTACTGTGGTATTTTTTTTTCTTTTTCTTTCCCCTAGCACTTTTGTCGTGTCCCACGTCTTCCTTTCACTGCTGGAATTCTTGGCTAAACATACCGCGGTCCGTGGCGGCAATGCTCGTAATAAGACGACGTAATTTTTATTACATCCGGCACGGCGGGGGGGGGGCCATCTCTAAACGGGACCCATTATCGATACGTGCTGCCATTTGTTACAGGGGCCCCTTTTACACGCCCACGTGATTTATTGGAAGCTAGTTACAGTCGATGCTTTGGGATCTCTGGAGAAAAGAAATACACAAATAAGAAATAGGTAGGTTTTTATTAGGGTGAAACTGATTACTTATCTCGAGTGCGATGAGCTACGATTTTGAAAATACGAAAGTATCCTCTCGTATCGCTGGAGCGATTGGGAGAGTCTAGAAAGTTTTATAGGGTAAAATCGAAACCTTCGAGAAAATTCTCTAACGCGAGTCTATCGATTCCAATGCAATCGGATCAAACGTATCCATGATAATCTTTGGATGTTCCTCTGGTATTGAGAAAAAAAAAGGAAAATTGCGGAGTGATCTCATCGCGCGAAATCGTATCGGTTATCGTGTATTGCACCGTGGAAATTTCTGGGGGATTTTTCGAAGAGGTTACGTGACATAGAGAGAGAGAGAGGTATATATATATGTATTTCGCGTAGAAGACGAGTATTGAAAAATGAAAAATTCTGAAAATAGAATAACCCGCGTTACGTTAAGATCACGGGTATATAACAATGAAATTTTCAATTTTTGAATATCGACGAATTCGACGATAAAAAACATTTTCACAAATCGAATCACCTTTGATTCTGCTGTTCCTATTCTTTATTCAGCGACATCTGTACAAAAGATGAAGAAAAATCCCTAGAGCGATGCCTTCGCTTGAGCTTTCACGTATTACTGTCTTTTTAATGCCTTCGTCCATTACTTATTCGTCAAAGGCTTCGCCCTGGTTGGTCCCGATGCAGATTGAAAACTACTTAGGAAACGATACGGACTTACGAGTTTACCTCGATTCCCCCAAAAAATACAATAATAAAATTTGAAAAAATATCAGCCTCTCATTAAATTCCCTTTCGTATCTTTGCATTAGCTTTCACTTTTCCCTCCGACTTACAAGGTTCTCAGCGATACCCAACCTCCCCTAAGAACATCGTACAAGTATTGTCTTTCTAATACTTTTTGAAATATCCAAATTTCAGCCCTTGACCCTAAACCCCAATCCACGCTGACCCCCAACTGTCAAATCTTCCCCCCGGAATGCCGCATTCGAATTACCATTTTTTTTTTATTCCCTACCTTCATCCTTACCAGTCCCATGACTCCCTTTCGACCTTTTTGTTTCTCTCTAATCCTGCTCGAGCATCGGGGTCACGTGCCTCCTGAGAAAAATGAGAAAAGTCTGGCCACTGTCATAACTTCAGCCTTACGCCGGAAAAAGAGCCGACAATGTTACGTGGAACAGGAAAAGGGACGGCAGCAGCAAGGGTAGGACGGTCGGATACGTAAGGGGACGGCAAGCGACAGTGGCACCCTGAAAAATTGACTTTGATCTCTACGCTCCTGATATCCATCCCAAAATGGTCCACACAAGCATCCGAGAGACCATCACCGCTGGAACACTACCAGCATCCTTATTTAGGAACCCTTTCAGTACCAGAACCGGTCCCTAGGTAGGCAGTATCCGTGACGAGGGAGAAGGATGGATGACTGGAGTATAGAGGCGACCAGGGGTGGATAAGGGGGGTGCGCAGGGGTGCGGTCAGGGGCGTCTCCTGTTTCTGAAATATTTCCCTCGTATTTCAATGACGTGATTCGAAAGCGAAATATCGAGGTTCTTGATGATCCTGGATAGCGAGGCTTCCGGGAAGCATAGCTACGTTTCGAGAGGGGGAGACAAAAAATTCCCTAGGCCTTGCGCGCGTTAACCTCAACTTTGTCAGATTTGGTAAATACTCCGACCATTTTTTAAACGCGATTAATACGCTGTACGTGCACGATGTTAAGGTAACGTCAATTTTGTGTCTAGGGACTTTTACGTTATTCCCTATACCTGTATACCTATTACGTATTCACCAAGCGGTCTGTAATGCTACTATTTGTTTCAACAATTTTAATTTTGTCTTTTCGACGGGCTCGACTCTACTTTTCTTTTTTTTTTTTACGTGCCGACGTATACCTATCACGTCCCACGGGATTTTCTTTGCATCTCGCGTCAGGATAAGTCTATTTCTCTTTTTTTTCTTCTTTCAATAACGATCCTATCCTGACTTGTCCTTTCGACTGGAGGTCGAGCTGCGCCTGACGTTTGTCAGGAAACCAACGGAGTGAACATGGCGTCACATGCTAGCGACACTCTCTGCCTATCCCTGCTACGTAGGAAGCTATAGTATATGCTATAGAGTTATACAACGAATGAATATATAGATATATGCATGAAAATCTGAAATTTGTACAGTTACGTCATACCTAGTATATGCATATAAAATTCTGTCGTTTACCTTATGAAACTCTCGGTAGATTTCAGGGTTATTTTCCTTACAAAGTTTAATTTCAACGTAGACTCTTGCATCTAGTGTCGTGTGTATACATTAATAAAATGCTCATACGTGGACGTATATATGATGTCTTAATTAAAAGTGGTCGGAACCCTAATAAAAGAGAAAGAATCAGAAATTTTTATGCTCGCTGGTAATGGTCGGTCGTGTTGTACGTAAAATCTAAGGAGACATTATTTACGGTGGTCCTTCGAATTGTTCGTAAATTGAATGTAACTTTTGTGCTTGAAATTGATAAAAAGAAATATTTCTTTAATTGTAGCTCATTCGGATTTATGTGCACTCGTCGTTATTGGTCGGGATTTTTGTATTTTACATTAATTTCGTTTTACTCCGACCTATTCGAATAGATCACAATCTAAGGACGTGGCACATGTGTGTGTCGTAGGTGAACGTAGTTTCTCATGGTTACATGCGGGTGGAGCTTAAGTCGAGAACAGTAGAAAAAGTCAGTAGTAACGACAGTAGAGCAATAAACACCCTGAGCATGACTGCTCCTCGGGGATTTATATTCTTTCGCCTCGTGGTGGTTGGTACCCTGTGACGCGCTCAGGATTTTACTCGCGACAGTGCTAGGGAATTTTGTTGAGCTATCAACCAGGAATTTGCTAGTTAGTTATTTTAAAGGTACGCAATTGGAAAATAGATATAGAAAATTTAATAGCGATAATAAATTTTGATTGGAACTAAGAAAAAATTCCCTAGGACGAAAATTTAAAGGGAAATATATAGTTTGTTGTAATTATCTTGTATTGAAAAACAGTCGATAAAAATACACTTAAAAAGCTATGTACGATGATCGGGGGAAAAGGAAGAAAATTTGATATAAAATGTTCCTAGGAGCAACCGTGCTCACCGGTCCTGTACCTGCTTTTGAAAGTTACCTACCCTTTAATGCTTTTACCGGGTTACTAGATAGAGACTAAGGCGAACGAGTGAGCGAGGATAAACGTGTATCCGTGTTTCTAAGTAATGGTGGCAGTCGATCGACATTTCATGGAAATTGATCGAGACTTCGTGAACACCCGGTGCACTGCCTTCGGGAGCAGCCGAATCCCCTATTTTGTACTTTTTTCTCTTGAATTTTTTTTTTTCTTTTAAAACCCATTGATCGGAAATATATCGCGAAGCTTTCCGCGGAGTTTTGCGCGAAACTACCGTAATTCATCCTATCTGCCGTATTTCATGGATTTCGTCGTTTTCTCATGTTTTCCATTTGCTGAAAATTTTTTTGTCCCTCTTTAGATTTCCGGTGACGATTTTTAAACGTCTCTTCGTTTCCAGAAATTCAAGAAAATTAGTTGCTTTATAATTTTATTCCTTCCACCCCATTTTTATTCATTCTTCCATTCTCTCTCTATTCGTCATTCTTTTTCTTAAATGACGTCGCGATTCGAACCTACGTTAAACTCTCGAGATATGGCTACCGAACCGTGCATTCCCTTTTATGCAGTTTTTAGTATGCACCACGATGCATTTTATCCTATCACGTTATCCTTGCCCTTTTATTGCCATTTGGAACTTTAATCAAAGGATCAGTTTTTCTATATCATTTTATATTCCAACAGTCACTAATATAGCATCCTACCAACTTCAGAATCCTATTACAGTGCCGATCCGTTAAAAAATGAGAATTCACTTATCCACGATATTAAAGTTTTCATCGATCGCTATTCAGAAGGAGCACATACGTTAAAAATGAAAATGGATGCAATTTTTCAATTTCCAAAATATTCAAGCCTGAACAAAAATTCCCTATCTAATGCATACGATGCATAAAATTTTGCGTATGGGTGCCGTTTTCTATCTTGGCCATTTCGTCCTAGTGCTCAATTGCGTAACAACTACCACGAGAGTGCACAACAAGTGTGGCTTGAATTCGCACAGCAAGTCTCCCAGGAACCGAGCGAACGCCCAGTACCGACACTACGGCAGAACTTAACTCGTTAAAGTGCAGCATTCGTGCCCCCATGTTGGTACGTGTGTACGAATGTATCAGTGGGAAACGCATTGCAAAGGAATTGCATACGGAGTTGCATAGGTGCATGAGAGCACGGCTAATGCATTCTCGCATCTTCGTCGAGCCATCAAGCGTCGGATGCACTGCCCACGGGGTCGGATAGAACGTTGCATTAAAACGTTGCACCGACCATCAAGATATTTGCATAATAGTGCACCGGTGCAATGATGCCCTTATGCAGTTATGCATCGAGTCGGGGTCTTTGTCTTGGAAGCTTTTATTAAATTTCGTCAGGATAAAAGTTTCAAGGATAATACTAATAAACGTGGGTAGTCCTAGTTCTTTTTTTTCCCTAGAAAGTTATGTCAAACTACTTTATTTTTATACCTATACGTCGTCCTATAACTCTATAGGTATATAGTATATATGGTATTTCGGTAAGGTAAATGGAAACGGTAAAATAAATTAAAAATTTCCAAATTTCCCAGCTCAATTAATTAATCGAAAGTTAATTGTATTCGTAATGAATTTTATTTTTTTTTCAACTATCCTGTAACGACGGCTTCTTAGAAAAATTAAAGAGGGAAAAATCTAAAAGACGAAAGATAAAGGTTGACCTGACCGACTAACCAGAATTATTTTTTTTTAGCTAATCCTTAAGAGTAAAGTCTTGCCTTGAAATTAAAGCTTTTTTTAATTACTTTTCCCAATTAAGACAGCACTTTGCCACCGAGCTTCCTTATGCAACCAGGAACCATCGGCTTTGCTTTATACGCCACTCAACTTTGACCTTTAGTTTGGTATTATCTGAAGTATAAAGAACATACGAAAAATTCGTATTATAAGCTTTTGCTAAGTAATTCTAATTTTGAATCGTGTACACAAATTAGAGAGAGAGAGAGAGATAAAGAGAAATTATTTTTAAGCACTACGACAATACGTATATACAAATACTATATGAACTTACTATATGACATCCATAGGGAATTCAGAGATATGTACACACGTGGACCACGTGTGCTCGTTCTAGGGTTATTACAGGGTAGTAAAAAGCCACCCCCATAACCTCAACAGTTGGTACCAGTAATCCTATTAGAGGTTACGGTTGCTGCTCTGAGTGCTGATCTCTATCCCAAAATATCATTTTAGAAAATGTAGATACCGCACACCATTACGTCCCTATGGGGACTACACATGGCACGTAGATGCGCACTCGAGTTCAATTATTATCAGCTAATCACATTTCGCGAGTCTCTTTGATGTGGCCAGTAAGCCGGCAATCATTGATACGTTACCGAGATGAAAGTGTAACGAATGTGACAAATTGTTATTCTAATTGAAAAAAATAGCCACCCGGTAGACTGTGAAATATTCTTCAAAGATTTCGATCTGCTTATCTTCCGTACTTACCGATAAAATTTGTCTTGGAACAGATTCTTTTTCGTTTGGTCGTAAAAAAATATGGAGCACTTGCGAAAGCTAATTAGTCACACGGTGCATTAATTAACGTTTCCCTGATTGCCCAGAAAATTTATGCGTAACGACTATCGATAACGTTATTCAGTTCCAAAATGTACCGGCTTACGTACATATAGCGCTGGCCAGGCAGATATTTATAGTCTGACCGGACATTAGTGCATTACGATTACGAAATTTCAGGACCGATGGGATGATTGAGGGGGAAGAGGGGGTTAATTCGTATTCGCTTGTGGTTTTTGGAAAATCGAATACGGTTAGCCGAAAAATCTGATATTCGAAAATTAACGGTGACGAATTATCATGAACACGTGACGACTGATTGCACGCGTCGAATCTGATAGTCCGGTTGCGTATATACACACGGGGTGTCATTGTTATTCCGAAACAAAGTATATTTTCAGATCAAATAATTTCATTTGAGTTTTTAATTTCAACTTTTTTTTTGTCATTGTCGCTTTCGCCGCCCTACTGAACACGATTAATCACACTTTGGAAATACGTTAATGGTTATTTGTTCTTTACATATGAATTCGCACGATGCACATTCACACGTTATACACACAACTCCCCCCCCCCCCTCACCCCTTTATATGCATCAGCTGTGCATGTGTAAATGTCCTGTGCACAATACAGGGTGCATCATGGTCGTTAGCTTTTTGTCAGGGTGCGCCAAAAGTTTGCCATAGGCGATGCAATCAAAACGGCAATCAATTTCGGGGGACACGGTAGGTACCATAAATTTCTATGAAACAGGTAAAAATCACTGTGACGTATGTCAATGCATATATAGTTATAGTAACATCCGAAAGGAACAAGTTTCAATCGTATAAGCATACGAAGCATTTACAGGTAAAACAAGGAACACAGGATATTGAGAAATTACAAGAAGGGTATACAATTTATGTACGGTATGTGTCGGAATTCTGGAGTTTAGTTTCCCAGTGTGATTAAGGGATGATTTACTAAGGGATGCTGGTGCACGTACCCTTCATAGGGGTGTCGAGTGTATTTGAGGTTTCTTGCCTGTAGACAGGGCGTTAATGGGGTTGGTTTTGGTTATGGATGGAGAAACGACGTTGAAAGGTGGTGGAAAAAGGAAGGATAAAAAATAAGGGATGGTCAGGTTCGACGAGGACAGTGGTTAAGGGATGTTTAAGGGCGACGAGAGCGATGAGAAATAAAAAAGTTAAGAAATGTGTATATATATATATATTTGTGTACAAAGAGAAAAAGTGTCAAAGGGGTGAGTGGACCGCGAGAATAAGGAGTCCCTCGGGCTCTGTTCGTGCAAAGTGCAACCCCCGTTAATAAAAGTTATCAACCCCCTCGCGTAGCGAGAGACAAAAAGGGGTTGCTATTGGCTCGGTCAATTAGGCCGCCAGGCCGAGGCGGTGGTCGAGAGCCATTAGCATTTTTATTTGGCAAATTGATGGCGCTAGGGGTGGTAGTGCTCGGGTATAGGTGGGCGCTTGGAAAAGTGCGGTGGTTCGCGGGTTAAGGGATGGCTCCAGGAAATAATCTTGGAAAGTGAGGGGTTGGTAGTTCTCGGCGTGCAAAGGGTTGTGGAAGAGGAAAGAAAAAAAAGGAGCCTTAGGAAGTTTTATCGGGATTTTCAGATAAAGAGGTGATATCGGCGCCTTTCAACCACCCTTAGATAGTCTTTTTTTTAATTGGGTCGAAGATAGAAAATTGTCCGTCAGGAGGAAACACCCCTCGATAGAGTTTATCTGTGTTTGAACGTCTTTTGGGGGAATTCGTAAATCCGTGGAACCCACTTGTGGACCGCACCCTGTCAACCCTAATTTATTGAAAGGGTTCGATTTCGGATGCTGTAAAATTTTTGGTTTATTTTCGTGTTAAGCGACCGATGCGAAAAACGATAAATAAATTCAGAGACAAAAAACTACCCTAACCTAGTCCTGGCGATAAGAAATTTAGACTCGGCCACCTATCCACCCCTGTATATATATTGTTAGGTTTATTTACCAGGCTGGTGAGGTTAAACAAGACCTCGAACTCAGCCCCATCAAAACTCACCCTTGTACCATAACCAACCCTTGTGTATCCTCGAGCTCTTCTTTCGGGGTTTCTAACTCCGCAAGACCACGAGAAGGATTCACCCTATTTCTGGACCATCCCCAAGAGCAACCCCTATGTCTTTCGTAGCGTTTCTAGACGCTAGGGAATTTCCCTGCAAATTACGTTACCTTCGTGCCACGAACAACCCCCGTTGAACACGCTAGGCTGTGCGTGAATGGAAGCATCGTATCTGATGGGATATACAGGATACAGAGTGCATCCTCCCTTATATATATATACAGATGTTTACACGTGAATTTGTATATATATTTACAACCCCTATCTCACTGTTATCGGTTTCAAACGTCATACATGTTAAACAACCCCTTTTGGTTGTACAGAAAACCGTATAGTCAGTCGCGAACTAGTAATGGGAGTTTCAGGCTAGACGCACTCGCTGAACCAACCCTTGAAGTTATACAGAAATTCAACCAATCCAACGACGAGGAAAATAAAAAAATTTTTTAATTCGAACTTCGCCCGTCTCAAAAACGAGAATAAAAGTTTATTTTCAGGTAACGCTACCGAATTTTCCGAGATTTTCTGAATTATTTTCCCGAAACACGAAATCTTCACGTGCCAGTAAATAATCTCGCTTTTTTTTCCACCCCCTCCTTCGGCAATCCACCCCAGAACCAGGGGTACCAATACGCATCCTTCCTCTTTAACTTTCTTTTTTACGTAATTCACAATTTTTCTATCGTTAAGCAATTTAATGATCGTAATGAACAATTTTAATATCCCTAGAACCCAAAATATCCCTAGATTCGGACGATTATTCAGCCGCAAGATTCCCGATGAACGAGAAAGACTTCACAGAGACTTTCAGTCTTGCGAATGGTAGCCCTTGAGGGGTTGCAAGTGGCGGATTCGTATCCCGTGTAAGTGGTCAGGACGTTTGAGTGTAGCGAACGAGAGAAAATCCAGGAGCGGCTCAACGTGGTGTCTTATGCACAGACGAATCTTTTCAGGAAAAATACAAGCAAGGAATCAGAATCTCGAGGACGTGAGATCGCGCAAGAGAAAGAGAGAAAGAAGGGGTGACCGGAAAAGAATTCCAAGACGGATTCCAGATAGAGAGCAGAAAACCAGAAGTGGTTATATACCAGGCACAAGGGATGGAAATGGTAGGCGCCCCTTTTATTCCTAGATTAAAGGTACCTTCGCTACTACGGCAGTGGCAAAAATTTCTCCGCGAACATCCAACAATAGTTTTCAGTACTTTCTAACTGCAGAAATGACGGGATTCTCATTTAACCAAGATAAGGAGAATAAGAGAGGCAAAGAAAGAGAAAGAGAGAGAGAGGGAGAATACCACTTTCCGGTATTACTGGCTTTTTAAAGTCTCTCGGTATACACCTGAAACCTATACAATACTTAAGACGTGTATATACCTTGACAAAAAAAAATCACCATGTCACCAAGATTTCCCCCAGACATAAAGAAAAGAAACTAGACAAGGTACCATGCATCCATAATTTGAATTTTCGTCCAGTCGAGTAATCCTAGTAATATCCTACCGAGTGAAGGTTAAAAAAAAGAAACTTTCTTGCTTACACAGAAAATGGTTTCGCGTCGACGTATCCTAGGGAATTTTACGTAAAGCTATTCAATTCTCGCCATTGCCATTCCCATAGTACTTTTCAACGAGAACTCTCTTCCATTCCCACCGAGCCATTTCTCTTCTCTCAAGTATTCTCCAGCTCGCTAGTACCCTCTCCTATGTGTACTCGCGTGAATCTTTAATGGGGCTGACATATGTTGTCCGAGATTCGACCTGGTCCCGCGAATTCTCTCTTTAATATTCACTCCCGACTACCAGGAACGAAACGTGTCCTGGAAGTGGAAGGATACTCTAATGCGAAGTTTGTTCTAGGATTCCAGGAGTCTATGTAAAACCACCTCCATTTTATCATCATCCCATTGTCAATTCCAGCATCGCATAACGATCCTCCCGTAATTCTCAGCATTATCGCGCATTATAATTTTAACCCAACCAGTAAATGCATCAAATTTTGACACTGCAATTAATTTAATCACACGAATCTCATCGAATCATTCCCTGGTGACGTCACGGCCGGTTGCAGTTTAACAAATTATTTTTTCCCCAGATATTAACCACTAATTCCCTAGGCATCCCTTCGACGAAATACCAGCCATCAAGCACAGAGATACATCCCCATAAATCATCCTCCAAATACAGAATCCTCCACGTTCACCTAGGTCAGGGTACTGGGGTACCTTCCAGCATCGCCAGAAATGCAGTTATCAGCAGAAGAATTTAATCATTAGGAGAATGAAATCCGAAGGATGCCACGTTCGATGCGGCATAATATGTCCATACGTAAATGTGGGCTTCGTCCGTGCGATATAAAATGGGTCAGAAGAAAATAAGGTGGCGAAGGTGGGTTCTACGGGATTAAAGAAGCGCGAGAGGGGCGGGAGAGGGGGGCAGAGAAGAGTCAGAGAAATAAGGCCAACGGACACGGAGAAGGGGAAAGCGGGGAAGGGAAAGAAAGGACTTCTGTTACGTGTGCGGCGGGTCGGAGAGGGAGGGGAGGTGGAAACATGAAAGCAGAAAAGCAGAAAGAATCCCGTGTGGAGGAATAAGAAGAATTGCCCTGGAAGTAAGCATTGTTGGAAGTGACCAATGCTCGAATAAATCCCTAGGTTTTCCCATTTGGGTTCTGACCTCACTATTTCCCATTTCCATTGGCCCAGTGTTGTACCTGTACTCTATGCTGTATGCACAGAGTATATATGTATATACATATAACTTTTTCTTGTGTCTTTATTCTAGTTCGCGTAGGTGTGACTACGTCATTACAACATATGTGTATATATATGGTATGCATACGTGCACGTGTGTATGTTACTGTGCACTTAAAAATCGAAACTTCCATTACCTTCGTTCTCGAATGAACTCGCCATTTCATTATAGGCACAGGTACGTGCTAATACGCGGGTGCATAGAAATTAATTGAAATTCCGTATACTATATAAATTTTATCGATCAATCTGCATTAACTCGTTGCCGACTAGCAGGAGATTTCTAATTACGTTTAATTGACTCGTAATTCTCGATAGGCATTGCTATCCGATATTAAATTGTAATTATAAAGTTTTTCGTTGCCGAAGAAAGTTCGATACTTTCTCTGGTAACGGGACCTAGGGTTATACTTGGTAATGTAATACGAAAAGGAGAAAAGGATAGCAACTTAATCTTCCGTATGGCAATGCGATAGGTGCCAATGAAAATTTCAATAATCTAAAACCGTACGTAGCATCGGATTTATGCTTGTCTTTGATATCATTGACAGTGCTCGTATCATGTATGGATATAGTCGGTTCGTGATATCTCAAGACACGTGTAACCCAAGTGGATAGGAAATCTTTGAGCAAAAGTAATCCGCTCTTAAATCCCCTATAGGATTACTAATCTAATAAGAAGAAAAAAAATTGGAGAATGAAACGGACGCGAAGGTTCGAGTTTTAAAAGTAACTAGATATCGTATGCTAGGGGAAAATAAAAATTACGTAGAAAGTCAGAGTAATTTCACATCGCGGATCGTACTTGCTTTCTACGGTTGATTCGTAGAGGGAAAAAATTTGACGTACAAAAATTTCAAGATCTCATTTATTTATCGCCTGGAGCGATCCAGGCTCGTCACTTTTATACTATGCGGGTAAATGGTGCGATTCGCTTGAAACGCGATTCTTATATCAGGGAAAGGGTTACGTCAACGTCAAACTTCGGTACGCGTACGCGAACGCTTACGTTAACGCTAACGCTAACGCTGCCAGACTGCCGGAATACTCGGCAGAACTATTAGGTTACCCTTTCGTGCCTCGGCGTGTCCCGATCTCCAAATCCGATTTATCATCCGGCTGTAACTTCATAGCTGCCAGAGAGATAGGCTTGAAAGTGCGCCGAGTCGACGTCGGGATTAATTGTCCTTGTGCCCTTTAGTATCTATACGGGTGGTACGTGTACTGGGATACCTGGTGGAAACCTTTTCCGTCATTAGTACCAACCTACGAAATTCTAATGGGTATAACGTGAGAGAGTATCGGATGTACGATAGAGAATAAGGTAGAATTTTTTAGTATTTTTAAAAGTCGATGGTTCACTTTTTCTTTTACTTTTTAGTAAAAAATAATTTCTAGTTTTATTTTGGCCTTAAGAAACATCCTCGCGATTTTTGATTTTGTGCGAATTGTACTGAATCGGTTTAAAATGGGGTTTTTGAAGAAAAATTATTTTTTTTTTTCATTTTTACGCAACGTGCGGGTTCATCGGTTGGATCGAAGAAGATTCATTTTGATTGATCGCTTGAAAGGAGTTATTTATATTCTCGATAAAAATAATAAAAAAAAACGGAAGCTTTCTCTCGTGAAAGCCCAAAATTATTTTACCCGAACATTTCGACGCTTTTACGAAAACGTTATGACGACCTGCTACCGTCGGAATGCGTCGGGTGGATTAATCCGCTGCGTCCGTGCCGACGACATTATTGCTCGTCCGGGCGTAAATACCGTTTTTAGCTGGCAAACGCGCAAAACCCATTTTGTCAGTTGAGCAAATCTTTTTAAACGTACGAAAAAGATATTTCGTTATATATTTATTTATACAGGCAGATCGCAAAGAGTCGGGGGATTGTTTTATCTATACGTATTACAGGGAAATAATATAATTACGTACGTGGTGATAACGACGAGGCAACCGAGTATCGTGAAACATTACCATACGCAAATGAACGTAGGTAGAAATATTTTATTCAAAATATTAATTCAAAGTATCTTTCGAATATAAATATACGAACAAATTAAATAATCTCCGGGCCGTGTAATTCTAGGGACTTTTTCGTTAATTCCCTATTCACCGTAAAAAGTATTCATTGGATAAAATTTCAAGGAATAATTATAGAAGAATTTAGTGACCAAACAAAGAGTCTCTTCGTACGCTCCTGCACAAATTATCCGTCCGACTAATTGTCACGTTAACTTGTGGGGGAAAAAAACCGGTTCCTGGTTTTAACCAGCAACGCCAAGAGAGACACTGGCGTCCGTTTACGTAGCAATTCGGTGCTCGGATCTGTCCATAAATAAGAAAAACATTTTTTTTTTTATTCAGAACCGCAAGAACACTGGCTACGTGTACATGCACGCGCAGGGCCGTACAATGAAGTCTTAGAATTTGTAGGAGCAAAGGGCCCTCGTCGACCAGGCACCGTTGATTCTTAGAAATTGCAACCTAGCGGCCATCGTAACATGGCTAACAAACTTTCCTATTTGTTACGCTACCTCAGTACCTACTGCACAAAATGTTTCACCGCCAGTTCTCTACCTTACAGTGTTTTCCAAGAGTATGTGTTCTGCAATCCCCTTGGTTCGAACGAGGTTCCGTTCATTCAGAAACAGTTCAGACAATAGTTAAACGGGAAGCGCAGGGTGGGGAGAAGACTAGGTACTTACTGGATACTCTATATACGTATATATATATAAGCGAACTATAAGCTTCAAAAAGATTTGTAAAACTAATTGTCAAATTTGTAACGCATATTTCTAAAACGAATCGCCCCCCATAAGCCGTTTCACTATACGGCCCTGGTTTATCGACTAGATTCTCTCATTAAATTCTTTACATGCATAAATAACCAAAAGTATTCGTAATACTTCTGACTGTGTTTATATACACATTGTTCTCTACAAACGTTTCCCGACATATTCGAACGGAAATTAAATAATTTTATTCCAAAAAAAAAAAAGATCGAATCTTTATCATTTTCCTAACGCATTAAAAATTTTACGATAAAAAGCGAATATCAATGCTTTCCCAGATAAGCAAGTTTAACTTAGGTTCTGGACGTAGACGCAATTAAATTGTCAAACCTGTCTGTTAAAGATAACAATAATAATAATAATAATCCACGCTACATATAAGGAGCGAAAGTGCATATGTCAGAATAGTGCACGCGATATAGTTGATGAGTATATATACTCGTATATATATATACATATATATATTACGTATATAATCATGCATGCACAAGGGTGGACTGAAATTAATAAAGGACGATGCCCCGGACAAAAATGAAAAGTCGGCTGACGGAAAATGAAAATAAAAATTCAATCGTTACCCAGGCAATTCTCTTACCGTACGAAACACACAAATGAACTGGTACCAACCTAAAGTGGCTACAGTCAAAGGACCGCGCTGCGAGTCTGCGTATTATTATCGTTGGTAATTTATCTAAACGGTTTTGTTTGCATCGCGTATCGCATAATTGCCAGGGCCGTATCTTCTTTGCTCTCTTTGCCGTGCGGCAACACAAATTCCGGGGAGAAATTGCAGATCGGAATCTTAGTCGGTCGGTGGGCCCTGAGGCTTAATACGAGTAAAGTAGAAACGGTGGGGATGGTTAGGTTGGTAACACTGCCGAGGTGGTTGTTATTAAAATTATTTTTATACACCCTCCCCTTCCCCTCCGGCCCTTCAACCCCTCTTGGTTCCACCTCCCCCCTTGACGTCGCACGAAAACCGACTCCTCCTTTTCTTAACTACACCCCTGGCACGTGCTATAACTTATCTCCGTGATTCCACCCCCTGATAATAATTGGCAACTTTAGACAGTGCGCGGCCAACCCTCCTCTCTTTTGCCCCTTATCACGGGGAGAGATATCGGTTACACACGTAACGTAGATAAACTTATTCTGGTAGGGCAGCCCCGTACCTTTCTTTCCTGCATTCGTGAGTCATTATTCATAATTAGATGGTAATTAATAACGCCGAGTTTGCTCGAACGTCAAGTAAAAAAAAATAGAATTTTTTTTTCTTAATTTTCTTCGTCCGTGCAATTTAACTCGTTGGATAAGAACGTAAGAAACTAATGAAAAAATATATACTTACCCCTGCAATAAATAATATCTGCAGTTCACCCTTGGTGCACCGTGCGATAGTTACTATATATGTAACGTCTTAGTGGTTTTTTTTTTTTTTACGAGGTCAAAGGGTGCCGACGTCGATCTCAGTTGGCCTTGAAAATATCTGAGAATCCGATGACAGCAGGAAGTCACGTGGTGTCCCTGGGGTTGTCGCGGAGGTTTCGTTGAAGGCTTTGGAAGAGGCTGGTTAAAGCTCTCCGAGGGGTTTCCTGAGGGTGAAAAACGAGGAGGTAGAGGAAGACGAAGAAAAAAAAAAGTCTGCTTAAAAACTGCCGTACATGGGCGATAATGAGTGTCAGCCCTTAAGTGTGACCGAGCGACACCCTTTTAAAAGTGGGAAATGTGCCTAGACACCACTGTGTTTGCGCCTCTAGGGTGAGAAATTCGTCGGCCCTGAACACACGTGCTTGCCTTTGGGAAATTTTTCGTGTGTTCCGGAAGTCGAGCTCACGTACACGATCCGCACACGAACGTCCGTACACATGCGCCCTACTCGTATCCGGTGTCCCATTAGTGCATCGAGTTAACTAGACGTTAATTTACTAATTTACGAGGAGACGACGAAAGAGTTGCCCGCAAGACGATTCCAAAATTTTTTTTTTGACTTTTTTTGTCCCACCCCTGTTCTCATCCTCTTTTTTCAAAGTAGTTATATTTTTTTTCTTTCTCTCGTTTCGTTACCTTCGTCGCGTCTCAACGTTTTCTCTTCCTTTGGATATTTAATTTTTTCTAGTAACTTTTTTATTCGCACGATCCTTACTTCTCCTTTTTCGTTCTCTTTGTCGCTTCTTCCTTTGACTATTAATTACAGGAGGGTGGAAAATTATTGCCTCGTTTACCGAGAATATTCGATATTTATTTTTCATTCGTTGGCACTGCGCATCGTAATTGCTAATGAAGAGGGGGTGGCAGTACTGTTTGGTATTGGTACGATATCCTGGGGAATTATTAGTTCCTAGGGACTTGCTTTTTAAAATATTTTACTCTAAGTCTTTTCTTTCCCCTTGAGTTATTCATTAACCTTTGGGTATCTCTACTATTTTAATTAGGGAATTTTTTTTATTTATGTCCTTTTTTCTCGTCCCCTTCGGACGTCAAACTTGCCGGAAAAATGTATCGAAGATAATGGGATTATTTATCGAGGCTGCTTCTTGGGCAATTTTTCTTATCCGTCCTTGTACTACGACAGGGCTATAAATTTGCTGCATTAATTTTTTCTATTTGTCGTTTCTGCAATATCTCTAGCGTAAGCGTGAACTGAAAGTAACGTAAAAAGATATTTACTCGAAATTATTCATACGACGACTCGATTCGCTTAAAGGAATCTTATAATTATAATTAAGAAGTAATTAGTAGTTCGGTCCCATATCGATAATTATAAGACAATCCTATCTTAGAAACGATCAACTGTAATTAAATACACCCACTTTATGTATCTTTTTCCTATAACCCATTAATTACCCCATTAATGCCATTTAATTATTTTATCACACCAAGAACAATTAGTATATATGAATTATCTCAACCAGTAGAAACTCTATCAATTATCACTTTAATACCATCCAATTCGTTAGCTCCTAAAACAGTAACGACTCACAATTAATAAATGAGATTAAGGTCTGATCAAAGAATTTCCGTCGTTATAAAAAAATCCAAAATTAAACCGTTAATCTCCGTCTATATAAATAAATAAAAAGATTCACTGGCGTTTAATTAAAATCTTCGCAGGTCATCCAACAGACGTATAATCATCGTCATCGATCATCGAGATGATTAAAATACGAAAGAAATTAAGACAGTGACAGTCACCCTACATTTATTTTTATCTTGCACCCTCTATAGTCCGCAGCCCTTATCTCACCCTATAGTTACCTTCGTATCGGTCGCATGCATCAATAACGTGCATTGAGCGCAGCCGCGTGCACTTTGTGACGTTGGGAACTGGATGCGGGTAGTCCGGTACGGCAATTAAAATAAACTTTATCCATTCTGCGTTAATTAACCGGCAGCTCGTTTCGCCCTGCAAATTAGTTGGGAAATAGCGCGGCTCCTGAAAATCGGACTATAATTATTTAGTCTAGACCCACAATTACGAAGCGCGCTTCATTTCCCGCCATAATAGCTCGACTCGTGGACACCACCCTTCCGCGCTTCATTGCATCCCTTGCATCTCTTGCACTCTTGCACCAGGGCCGACTAAAGCCACCCCGTCCCCCCGGCATTACCCACTCACGGTCCATACCAAATCACTGCAGCAATGCCATGGAGTTTCAACCCTAGTAGCCTGGACCCGTTTGCACCCATACTAATCGTCCGAAAAATTTGACCTATAGGCATATTAAACGATAAAAATATTTTCTTATACATTTTCCATTCCTTTAATGCAAATTCTCATATTACGTCGCAGCTAGCCAACCACTCTCACGGTAGATTAATTAAGGGTTGAAAATGTTTTTAGTGGAGATAAAAGCAAAAATGCCAACGTACAGGGGTGGATATAGCGAGGAAAAAGAAGTTGTTCGACTGTGGTAAAATTTTAATGGGTTGCACTTAAGCTTGGGGGGTGCAAAGTCCATTGGAGGCTGTGTGGTACGAACGAGTAGTAGCACAGAGTGCTGTTGCGTATGGCGCGTCTGCGCTTGCGCGGAGTCATTCTCGAGATCGGATTTTATCCCTAGAAAAGTTCCTTCTACTTATACGGCAAATTCCCTATCGTCAAACTCGACTAGACTCGGTACCAACCAAGCAAACGGTTTTCCAGCGAACGCGGAACAATTCCCTAGTGACAATCCTATCCCCCCCCTCTGTCCCCACCTACAATGCTTAACCAACCTTCTTTTCTGCGTCTCTACTATCCGTCTGTCCTTCGACTCCTCCGTCTCTCTTTTTCTCTTTCCGTACAGACACCGACTCTGGCTTCTCGGGTTGCCTGGCTGCCTTTTACTTTATTTCTCATTTTGTTTCAGCAACCGCTTTTCTGTCTCTTTGCCAACGCGGAACGACACAATCTCACCGCAGAATTCCTCGATAAAGCGATTGTTTCGCCATGCCGATAATTGTTTCCTCCTTTCTTCCCTGTTCTAGGGACTTTTCTCTTTTTTTTATATCTCTCTCTTATACTTCCGCTTTTGCAATGTTCGACTGCTCGGAAAACTCTGACTTTCTTCCCTAGGGACTTTTTCGTCGACGTGCGATCGAGACATTTTCAGAGATAGGTGACAAGCTGTAGTTTCTTTTTTTTGTTGTGTTCGACTGTAAACAAATCACCAAAGGAAAGAAGAAAATTCCAACGAGATCGAGCCACTATCATGTCTATCTTGAAAATATATTCTGTTAAGCAAATTTCTACTCGCTGTCATACGTCAATTTACGTTTTTCGAAAAACCATTGAAATTTGGTTAAATCTAATATCGAATTTTGCCAAAAGTCAAGTTTTAATTAAATCATCGAACTTTGCTGTCGTTGTTACGTAAGTTACACTCATTTTACATACGTCAACGTTTACGCAATGGAAAGCAATTACCTTTTATCTCGTTTCTCTAGGGACTTTGGCACAGTGTTTCGCGTCCGTTTAGCAATTAAATAATTTTCTAGTGGCGCAGCACTGGCTGAAGGTACCAGTGACAGTGCCGGAGGTAGTAACTGGGGTGCCAGCGCCATATCCTCTGATACGTTAAACAAAGTAACTATAGCGAAACACAGTTGCAGCTTCCGCGGCCGGCAGAATGGGATGGCAAACTGGTATTCGAATAGTCAAGGTAACAAGCAGAGAAATAGAATCGCTTATACTTTGTCTCTCTGGTACAGTGAGCAGCAGAGTTCGCGAACTACTGGAAATTACGGCAAAACGGTGTTTCGGGAAGACTTAGGTGGTCACGTAACACTTGGTTTTATTCTATGGCAATATGACAGTCCAGCCATTGTGAAAATGCGTCATAGAGAAAAAGTTCTAATAATTTTCTGTATTTCACCCCTTTCGCCAATTACCCCTACAATTAACACGGTTAACCGAAGGAAACTGTCATACAGGTCCGTACATATTTATTTACCTGGAATACCAACATTTTTACCGAGCACAACGTATATTATTAGAAAAAGAATGTAAGGAAAAAAGGCCTAAATTAGTTTTTCTTAAAATATATTTTTTTGTAAAATCCATCTTTTTAAATATTCTGCACGGTAATCCTGGATTATAGGTTCTGTAAGTGCTGGATCACAATGGCGCTATTACCTACGTGTTCTGTTCGGAAAAGTGCAACGTGTGCATCTCGATGCACTTGGGTAATTTTTCAACGGTGAAATCTCCTTTACTTTTAGTGGCAGGTTTCGTACGGGGCGATAGTAACGGGATAGCACGGGGACGCCTGGCGTCTTCGCGGATCGTCGTAATGATGAGCTACCGAGAGGCGTCGCCAAAGTTATGAGGTCGTCAATGTCGGTAAATTATCTGTCCCTTTTACTCGCACCGGTTGGCTATGTGGACACTTTTTTATGCCGGAAGCGTTACGAGTCTTGGAACTTCCGGAGACTAAGGCGTTACTGGCAGCGTCATGGGACCATTACAATTTTATCTAGTCGTGATACGGCCCTGAGTTGCACTTCTTTGGATTTACGCACCTATCCCACGTCGCGCATCGCCTTTAGAATTTAGTTATCTCTTCCTGAAGGATATACAGGAAATACCGTATCGTTCGTAATGTTAATTAAAATAATTATTCCTTTCATTGATTTAGTTTTCATTAACCCTTTAAACTATCAAGCACATTTTCGTTTGGCTATTATTCAGGCCACAGTTATCGGTTTAATAATTGGTATCGAGAGCTGTTTTGATTCAGTCAATCGTGTCGACCTTTGACCTCCGCCCTCGCAGTAACCCTCTAAATAAACGTAGCTCGCTAATTAAATTTATATTTTCCATCGAATTGATTGGAAATTTGCTACAAAATATACTTTCAATTAATTACGTTTATTACATAATATACCACATTCTGTCTTTTCTGATTTTTTAATATTCCATTTTCAATTCACTCAATTTTATCATTAACGCGGTAATTTGATAAATATACCTATTTTATATTATTAATTGATTTCTTTGTTGTTTCATACATTTTAGTTTATTTTACATCAAATTCTTACGTCAACTCGCATATTTTTTCTTTTTAGGTCTGATTTACAAGGTACGACGTGGCGCGTGCTAATTTATCTTTAAAGGAAAAAAAAAGAGCTGGGGGGTTAGGTGGACGCCAATTTATCCGTTCCCCTAAACCAGTCGGCCAATCGTAAAAGGTATTGAAAAATGTTTTTCGAGAACTCCGACATTCAGGGAAGGTCGTGCGGACGTTCTCGTAACCTTCTACCTCCACCTTCGCAACCTTCAACCTGCACCCTACTCACCATCAGGATCGGTGAATGCCCCAAAAGGTGTGATTAATTAGCCGTCCTCGCGACTAATTTGTCACACGACATTTTTTAAGGAAAGTTCTTCAACCCTCGCGACGCTTGAGAAAAAGGTGACAAAAAAAATGGAGGAAAAACGAGAGAAACGGGAAACGAGAAGAAAAACACGCTGGTACTTGGAGACACGTCGTCACTGGCGGAAAGGCGGAGACAAAATTCTGGGGCAAGTATAGAAAACGGAACTAGGTGAAAAAATGGCTTTCGAATAAAAAGTCACTAGACTGCTGAGAAATATCGACGTGATTCTTTTTTTTTTTGAAAATGTGGCAATTTTTATTCAACAATTTTCTATAGTGTAATTTGTTCTTAACGTAACTTATTCTAAAAAATAATCACTCTTTAAAAGAATTAAAAAATTATTTAGTAACTTTTCACACAAGTTGGTACCAAATTTCTATTTTTTCACTTTTATACATTATATTAACGTTGCACCTTGACCGAGTCCGTATTACGTGTGGACGTTGTAGATACGCAAGTGCGTGCGTTAACGGCGACCGTGACACTAGACGATAAAAAATGAAATTTCGACGCAGGCTGAAAACAATACAAATAACAAAACTCCCTAGGGACTAAGCAACGAACATTAATCGATGCTTGCTCGATCGTACAGCTTGTTTACGAGCAGGATTAGTCGAATTACTAGATTCGGCAATTTTCCCTAGTTTCAGGATTTTCCGCCAATCGTTATCAGCCAATTGGTAAAACCATCGGTCCGCCCAATTTTTTTATCTCTTTCGTTACATTCTTTTCTTTTTCGGGGATTCCCATATCTTTTTTCTTCCTTTCTCCCTGCCTCAATCCACCTTTTTTTTTACTTCTACTCCAGATAGCGATACCTAACAAACCCCTACGATGTAATTTATCGGTGACCCCTGAATTTCCGGCTGCCCTAATAACAGGTACAGCTAGTTTTTTTTTTTGTACGCCATAACTGTTATAAATTTATTGCTCATTCACAAGATTTTTCAGGACTCTGAATATTTTCAATAAATCAAAATTTTTGTTTAATATGTAAAATCAGGTGTAACGACAGCAGCAATGTCAAATCTAAAGAATGAAAATCAGTACAGTCAATCAAGTCAGTCAAGAAATTTCACAAACGTGTCAGTCCGGGACACGAGTAACCTTAATAATTTTCCGGGTAGTCGTGCTTTTCGCGAAATTTTACTAATTCGTAAGATAATATAATTCTGATTCGCGAAATAGAATACCTCAACGTTAGAAATCGCAGGAAAATTTTACCTCGCCGTAAGCACGTTCTCGTTAAAAACAATTAAATAATTAAATAAGAATAATTTTTGATATTGTCAAAAAACATTTTTTTTTAATTTTGCAACAATATACAATTACAAAATTTTTATGTCGACGATCGAAATCCCCTCCTTAAGACCCTTCCCAAAAACTCATCGAACAAGGATAAAAATTAAACCCTAAAAAGCGGGAACGAGGTATAACTGTAAAGGATAAAAAATCCAGAAAGAAAAACGAAGAAAAGTAAATGACATATAAGGTATCACAATCGGCCCATACGGTCATTTCGAGGGCCCATACGTGCCAAATGACAGATTTCCAAAGTGGGCGGACACCCGGTAGCTACCAGGATCCTGGCTCAGGATATTCGTCCTGACATATGGTGTACATGCCGAGAAACCTAAAGCCTTCCAACACCTACACCCTTACATATATACACAGATATATATTCCATATAAATTTTACTTACGTTTAATAACTCTACAGGACCTTTCAGAAGTGATCATACAAAGCCAAAAGCTATGCCCTCTGTCGAAGCAAAAGCTCCCTTATTTTATAATTATTCCCCCGTTAATAACATCCCCACAAAATTTACATAATACGTACCTGGAGGGTCAATAAATTGAGAATCAAAAACAAAATGTGTTAATAAGTAATTCACAATTTGATCTCGTAAAAGATTCTTTCTCTCTTTCTGTAAATAGACACCTCTGCTTGTATTTCGATTATCTTTATTCAAGATAGGGCCGAGCGCAGATACGTTGGTTACTTAACGTTCCCCGCTAACCAAATCGGATGAGTCCAGGCAGCTGTCTGGGGCTTCGGTCGTCAGGGACTAAATTAATCTCCATTAATTATTCGAGCTGCTCGTTACCTGAATTACGAACGCGCCTGATATTACGGGAACGAAGCCCGTGGACCTTCGCGGCGAGTTACCGGCGACATTGCGCCGCCATTAAAATAGTAGACGGTATTGAGTAAGATAAGGAAGAAAAATTGTATAAAAAAGAGAAAAAAAAATGTTCAATGTACAATTTAGCCCATTTTTTAGATTTGATTTTAATTTTTCCATAAAATATTAAAGTTAATCCCGACGGAAAATTTAGGACGGAATGTATCTCCTTTTTTTAATCAAATATATTATTATTATCCCGTTATCTCTCATCGTGATAAGCATTGATAATAGTACGAGATGTATATTATTTTGACGCTATTAATATTTCATATTGCTAGACTTTAATTATCCAACTTAATAGACTTTATGCTTTTTTGTCGCGTCAACTTTAGCAGGTTGGTACTACTGACTTTCGTGATTTATAAGCGAGACAAATCAACGTCACACCCTTAATATTATCGTCCAACGTTATTAATCTGACTCGACTGAGAATCACGAGTACAATACCTTTGACCCAGTCCTTTAACACAGTCTTATTATACGACAGACGACCTGCGTTTGACCTGACGTTGATTCCAAGTTAAAGGAGGATTTACATGACGGCGTCTTAATTTATTCATCGACATTGACTCTAGGTAAAAGGGTAGAGTTTACACGAAATTATCGTACGGAGACACAACAGAAGGGCCGTCTAGTCGATAAGAAGGGGTTGCAACCCCTATTCGTAAGAGCACCCTATTATTTTATATAGTAGACGCAATCGCATTACGTTAAAGTCCGATATCCACAGCACGACAACATATTGTAGCAGGTTGGAAATTACGTAAATCTGTTATCGATTACGGAACAAAAAATTTGCGTCAGTCGTATTATCATACAACGAAAGGACGAGTTACGTCAACTTGTGTGGAATTCGTGATAATTTGGAAGTTCAAAAAAATCTTTTTTTTTAACACCTCTAATATTCTTATCAATAACGTCCAAGCTGATTGAAAAAGTCTATACAAATTTTTCGTATTCATGAAAACCAGCGTACACATATTTTTATAGTATATACCAGAGTTAGTACGTAGGCAGTATATCCGTATGAGGTATACGTGGAGACTTTTTTTTAATGAAAATCTACCCTTATGTAGTCTTATCGAGTAGTGTCCAATTAAGGGATGTAGATACATAGAGATCTGCCTGATGTATGTATATATTAATTCTTGCCAACGTGACGCTAATAAAACGAGAATAATAATAGTGAGTATATCAGTGCGTGGTTAAAATTGTTAGGGTGGTAAAAATTCCTCTTTAAAATTCCCCTAGATGACACTGGAATAAACCGTGAGGAATGGTCATCGCGGTGATAAAACCATACATCCCTAGGATCGCGATAGTATCGGTCACAGCAAATAAATTCCCCAAATCACTATAATTAATGAGTAGCTATCAAGGGGTGGGAATTTACGCTTTTTTTCGCCCCTATTTCGTTCTAGGGGTTGGTAGGGTCCCCGGGCATATCGCGTGCCACGGTGCGTGTTTCATTTTACTTTGCGAGGTTGCCGTGTCGGTCTCTGCGCGACACACCCGAGGAAGTAATCGTTCAAATCTCATGCGGCGGTAATTTCCCGTAATTATTCTTTTGTGTTGGCGAGGAGGAATGCGAAGGGGCTGCCACCACAGCCAAGAGGGATAAAGGTGGTACCACTGGTGCACGTATGAGCCGTGCGCACGCAGTACAGCCGGACGGTGGAAAATTTTGAGCTAACAAATGAATTGAATGGGATAATGGAACGAGGCCCTAGTGATATTGCATTTCATCCCTGACCCTAAGCCATTTCTCCGTATGCGGTATGCCTGGCTAATTAATAACTTCGGGTGATCATTAATTACTTGATGTTTGCAGGTTACACGACCGAAGGCACAACAGCGAGCTGGTGAGGTTTAAATGATTTTTATTCTGTTTGCTGGGGAAATTATTTCGACGTTTCGGACACGCGATAAAAATCACTAGCCGATTAAAAATCACCAGTAAAATCGTGGGGGTTATTTATTTCCCTAGGAATAAAAATCAACGACTCATTTTTCGCGGGGAACATACATCGACAGTAATGGTTCGAGTTTCAAAAGCCAATTCGTTCGATTTCATTGGGCAAATCGGCTGTCGAGTTTTTCGACTTTAATTTAAATTCAAAAAAAACTCGGGACACGATTCTTGGACGAATTGATATAACGTGTTAAAATTTAGAGAGAAAAACGGTTCACAGAGAACCGGTCTTGGAGCAGTGGGCTAACCATAGCTAACCTCAAAAATAAAATGTTGAAAGGTATGAAAAAAAAAATTGACGAAACAATCGAGGAGACTTTAAGAGGAAAAAAGAGAAACAATGCAAAGAACGAAAAAAAAGGACTATATAGCGGGTGGCAGTTGGCAGGCTTGGCGGAAGTAGATCGGCCACGCGTCAAGGCAGCTGACGGAGACTGAGGTCGTTGCGTTGGTAAAGCGGATCTCAAAAGAGAGAAATAAAAACAGAAAACGAAGACGGAGGAACGAGAGTGCGCAGGGGTGTATAAGCTGAAGAAAAAAAAAAGAAATTTCAGGGTGGTAAAAGACCGCACGTGAAAAAAAAAATACTAGCTAGCGGTAAGGGGCGCACGAGCTTACCGTTCGACTAGGATAGGACCGTTAAGTGTCTAGAGCCCCGAGAGCTCGAGATGAATAGGGTAGCTACCCCTAAACTAAAACCTAGTAATACGACCACCGTCATTGCCACCACCACCATCACTATTCCTGTAGCTAGGGTATCCCTCTTACTTGGCTCACTACTACCAACCCCCCTCCATTCCCTAGGATCATGGCCAGTCACCTCGTCAGCTTGCCAGTCTGTCTAATGACTTCTGGTCGATTTCGTTACGCCATCTAGTTTTTTTTCAGACCAGCTCGGAACGAAGTAATTAAAAAAATTATCTGGAACAGTTACGGACACGTGCCAGGCTAACAGGCCTAAAGTACAGTCTGGCTGGTAGATTGTAATACGATACCTAGAAAATAGAAAGATTTATACGATATTTCAAATTATCACTAGATTATTATTCAATGACGCCGACACTAAGAATATCACTAGGACGGTTCCTGGGCATGTCTGGTAATATTGTAAATCGTAAACGTACACGCGTAAGTAACAGCTATTTTTCAAGTGTACATCCAGTGAAATTTAGGTTTGAAAACAGGTCTGCAAATCATCGTTGAAGGTTGTGGCTCGTATCTCGTACTTGCTCTTCCGTCAAAACTGTTGGAAAAGTATTTCGTAGGAAGTCCTGTGAGAGAGTCCCGAAGGAGTTTTTACCACGTTTGTAGGAGGTATGGAATAAGATACGTGTATGGTACTATACCGTAGCACACACTGATATCACCTACGTATCTACGTACGTACGCGAAGAACGAAGCTGGAGCTTTGCCACTTTCAGCAGGATCTTGAAGGAGCTGTATATAGGACGAAGCTACAGGAAGCTACAGAAACTGCCGCTACCACCACCTTAGAAGACTCCGGCACCTTCACCGACTCCTTTCGGTAACGTCCAACTCGATATAAGTTATGAAGTCTCTAGGAATTGGATGTATGCCGCCGTCTAGACGTTCCTCCACTAACGCAACCGGAGATATCCTTATTTCTACACATGGAACGAAGACGCCCGAACTTGCACGAAGCTGAACCGAATAGACCTTTCACGATACTTACTCAGGGATCCGCGAAAAGATCCTACGGGATTTCTGCATCCACTGGGAAAAGGTATTGGCTACCTGTTAGGTTGAGATACTCTCGACGCTACTGGATTTCTGTTAAAACTTTATCTAGGGAATTTTTCTTCCGTCATATTCTACACGATCTATTCACATGTGAAATTTGGTAATTAATTTTCTTTTTACCGTTAGACTTCGTCGTACCTAAGGGATACCGAATTAATTGACGGGCTAAGCCTAGTTACTTTTTGAAAAGAATTTTCAAAATTTCACGATACATCCTGCGCGCTTCCGGTTTATGTATAATTGAGGAAGATCTCGCAGAAGGTGGTTCCTGTTTAACTGCGGATCACGTACAAGCTTCAGACCTTCTCTGCCGTAAAACTTTAAGAGATCCTATGGTATGGAGGGTGTGGTTTTTCTCAGGTTAGCAACCATGTGCAGGAGGCACCCTTGACTATTCTACAGTGTCTTTCAATTATACAGTAGGGCTTGGTAACTTATTGGCATGTTCCATGGAGTCGATACCAATATATACCGAATCCAATTCCTGCTTTTTTCTGGGCTCTACCTAGTCTTTCGTGTGGCCTCTCTCTTTGCCTTTGTGTAGCTATTTTAAGAAATTCCCGAAACAGGAATATTTTCCCAAAATTTATGAAAGATCAGAAAAATTGACAGGGCTCTGACAGAGAACTCTTGAGGAGTAGAAGAAAAGTCCCTAGGGTATTACACAGCCGTTGTAAGTATAGCGAGGAATAAGAAGCAATAAAGGGCAGGCGGCTAGTCAAGTAAGTAAATAGCGCACCCCTGGCACAAGGGATGAAATAGGTTCTAAGGGTGATTCCCTACGACCCTTATGGTGACCTTTGCTGGATTATGCATAGTCGGCTGACCCCAAGGTCGATATCCAGCCAAAAGTCCCACGACCTTCTACCCGCCATCCCCTTTTTTTAGAACATCCCAATATTCATATGCCGAAGGTGTCTTCCGTAGAGCTCGTAAAATTTTTGATGAAATCTATCCGGACCGTGACTTCAGCGAGATGCACTTGCCGTTTCAAAAGTGACCGACAGCAGAAATCCCATAAATAAAATTGCTCCTCGACTCTCAAAATTCAAAGAACCACTGAACATGTCATCTCGTACGTGTCGGCATTTGGCAGCATAGGGATAAATGATACCCCGACAGTTGGCAGTTCTGGTTAATCCGTAACAAGTGCAAGAAGCCCTCGGGGCGCTGCTTGCAGTCTGCCGTTGCAACCGGGTGCATTGCTTCGCGGCACGCACATGCACAGCCACGTGCATTGTGTCATTAGTTATTTTTTCCCCCCTTTTTTGACCCCCTTATACACTTTTATTTATACACCCCTGATGCACAATTTATATAGACAGCCTCGTGCAATTTTAAACATGTGCATTTTTCAGACCTCACCGCCGACATATTTCCCTAGGAAATCGCGAACGGGAGTCACGTGATTAAATATACGCTTTAAGCATAGACGACGGAAAAAACATGAACTAGAGATAAGCAATGAAATTTTCCAAAAAAATTATCCTTTGACAGACTAAATTTTCTATCTTTCGCAACGTGATACTTGACTGCCAAAAAAACGTGCCCGTGTAATATTTGTCGTTTGAAAGGATATAAGAACGAAGTAAAAAAAAAGAGAGAGAAATTCCCTAGAGAATTTTAAGCGAATTTGCAATTGGCAACGATAGCAACTAAATTCCCCTGACGTCCGTTGCGAATGCGTGTCTCTCAGCTGGAGTTAATGAAATAGTATCATTAACACGTAACCCCTTTGAACCTAACTAGAAAGACTAATTAAATGTAGGTTGGCAGGGTGACGGCGGAGAAGGTTAGAAGAGGAGTCTGAGGGTTTTCAAGGATGGCTGCCACGAGGGAAGCTTGCTGAAATAGGGGAAATGAGACGCCAAGCCCTTTCCCTCTGCCATTCAGGATCGAAGTATGAAACCTTGAACCTCGAGCCTCTTCTGCGTCCGACCTCATCGCATCCTTATTACCAAGTTACAGTAGCCCAGCTATACCCAACACTGCCGAACCTCTTCCTTAATTCTGGTGGCTCACTGGTGCCACTCCCAAGACTCAAACCCTCTTTAGTCTGATGCGCGGACCGAGACCCACAAAGGTTCTCGATCTAATACCACCACTACTACGACTATCGCTACGGTTACTGTCGGACGATGGTAGTGGCACCACTGCCACTCCTCGAAATGTTACCAGAATCCGCATCAAGTTGGCCCCACTGGTGCAGTAACCAACAATGTCTCAAAGTTTCTAATCCGTTTTATAGAACGCAGGAGAGAGACCCTCAAGGTGATGCCGGTAATGGTAGTGCACTGCAGATCCAAGTGTCTTATTCCCATATCATTTCAATGGTAGTCACTTTTTGGAAGCTTGCGACTGTGCTATTTTTACATTGGAAAAGTGACTACCGTACAAAGTATAGGGAATTTGATAGTTGGATTACCAGTGGAGACTGTTAGTATTATTTTATCTCTTAGAGCACGGATATTCAACATCTCTTGGTAGAACAATAGCTAACTCGATCGACTAATATAATCACAGCCGTCTGCGCCGTTGCACCGTTGCACCGTTGCACCAAGTACGATGCAGTCTGTCTGCATGGAATGCAGTGCTCACTCCATGTTCCGCGCTGAGGAGCTCTAAGCGGATTCCCAATCAGCCATTGCAATCTGCTTGACTGGTTGAGACGGTACGAAGTAATTACTTCGTATTGATAGCACTTGACGGGTTTACCTATTCTTACGAAAAGTACAGATTTGGTTAGGTTGACATGAATGCAGTTTGCGGTTTTGAGTCTCAAGACGTGGTGATCTGTCGTGGGAAAGGATTAGAAAGGGAGGATAACGAAGGAAAAAGATAATTTGATAAGGCGAGAGTGATCTTTCTCGTATGGCGTAGAGTTACGTAAAAATTTGCATATAACGTGTACTGCGAGGTGTCAACTTTATCGAGACTTTTCGATTTCCAATTCAATTTTCGCGTAGCTTCTTTTCGGTCGAAAGACTCGAAATTGCATTAAAAATGTACAAAGACAGGATTTAGCCGACGTCACGTCATTAATTACTTTTAAAGATTAATTAGACGGTAATGAGATTTTTTTTCTTTGAATTCAATAACAGGAACTTCGTCTAGGAAGAAAATTCGCGTAATTAATTTCGACACGGATGACAAAAACATTAAGGGATGAAAAAGCACAATTTTGAGAATAATATCACTGCGTTGTTTCTAATAAGAAATTATGGCTTTTAATCGAAATAAAAATGTCAGTACTTTCAAGATCGATCGGCAATTATCTTCTTAGGAGGGGCTTAAGTGCATTTATCATAGTCGTCATGAAAAACGTTCACGAGAACGGCCGGAAACCGGAAGACAGTAGAAAACCCAATGGCTTTCACGATTTCCGTTGAATCCGAAATTAATAGATAGGCTCGCCCTTACCAACCCCCCTCGAGCCTAACCAAAATGGTTAGATAAACTTGAGTCATCGAGATTTCCATTACAGATAGGATTCACGTAGTAGCCACCCCATATAAATATATATATATATATTTATCATTGCGTATATGGGGACTTTACAGGGCCCCATATGGCCCCCGGAGTAAGGCAATTAACAACCAGCCAATTAAGCATGAACACCCATAAAACTTTCGGGAACTAGCTCAATTAAACAGTGGCATGCTATTTTACCGGATGATTTAAAAGGACCTGTACAAGTGCACAAAGTTTGCTGATCATATCTTGCCCTATTGTATGCCAATAATGTTTGTATAATGGTAAAAAACAAGTGTTATCAGCGTAAAATTGAAAAAAATATTCATCGTGATGACTTTCCTCTCGGTATGCAGTTGCAGGATTATGCATTCACATCTGCATGTGCATATCCATATTTGGATGCGTTAACTTCAGTGCGAAAACATATGCAGCAACGTTCTGGGTGTCCTGGTTCATAATGCAAAGTGAGTCTGGTGCAGTTAACGGGTGTCGAAAAAAATTGCACGTCCCACGTGACACGAATAAAGGAAATTCCTGTCGCGCAGACACGTCGAGCCTCGGCAAACCGTAAAACATGCCCGACAGTCGGCACGCGTCTGCAGCGCAGTCTTTTGAGACACGTGCCGGTTGCATCGGGGCAGGTGCATAGCAGGTGCAACACGACGCAGCATGCATCGATCTTTCTTCGAGCCCGTCCACGTTCCTTGCTCGATACGGCACGCCGAATAAGCCTGCACATGTTTCACGCATTTCTCAAAATTTCTGTGCGCAGCTTGTGGGAGAAAAAAAATTCCCTAGACGAAGTGAAATCACCGATGCATATTTTTAATCTGGTACAGTTTTACATGCACGCGTGGTGGACGAATATTGACTGTGCTACCAATTGGTGGTACGTTTTTCTATTTTCTGTTAAAAATTAATTTATTGATTTATTTATATACATATTTTTTTTTCATTTTCTCATTTTTATAATTCTTCCTTATTTTACCTTTTTTTATTCCCTAGTCGACCTTTCGTTAAGATTCCCGTAAACGGCTGGTTTTACAGAGAACGAAGAGCCATCCGTGAATTTTTGCACGCCCTTTAGTTAACAGGCGGCGAACGCACCCAGCGCTGCAGTAATAACTTTTTAATTATCGCTCCCTCCCGGTATAGCAATAGCGGAATTTTATTCAATCGTAAATTTTCGATCTTTCACGAGCATGAAAAAACATGAGGTACGAACATAAAAAAAAACCGTACAGAGAAAAGTGCCTAGGCTGTATTTGGACAAGATACTTCGGCAATGTAAAATGTGTGAAGTAGGTTATTTATAGGGTAATTTTTTTTATTTACACGCATAGTCAAACGTGACTTTTAATAAATTACTTTGTTTCAGTCCGATATTTTGCAAATTTGCACGTCTCTTCCGACACGGTGTTACAAATAAAAATAAATGACCTTTAATGGTAAATTCTACTTCCGACGATATGGCAGAAGGGTGTTTAAAGAGTTTCATACACATGCTTCGTTCGATCGTTTTCCACGTTCAGTAAAGTTAGTGAGTTTTGCGAATCGAGAATTCTCAGTCACGACGCAAGCACCCCTTTCCGCTTCTCTTTCTTCGCTACGGCCCTGGGTAAGTCGGGTTCTGATAAATAAGGCAAACACTACAAGCTGAATTATTCATCCGAAGCCACGCTACGCTCGGCAGCTTCCACGCGAAGTAGACAACAGGGACAACAAGGAGTACGAGGGTGGGAGTGAATTTGGTGAGGGACGAAGGCGTAAAGGGCGAGGGTACTTCGAGAGAGAGAGAGAGAGAGAGAGAGAGAGAGAGAGAGAGAGAGAGAGAGAGAGAGAGAGAGAGAGAGAGAGAGAGAGAAACAGATAGAATAAGATGAAAGAGAAAACCAAGCAGCAAGATGCAGCAATGCCAGCATCCAACAATTCTCCCTAAATTCCCCAGCCCTAAGCTGATTTCTTGGTACAGCGCAGCATCCCCCTACCCGTTTCGCCATCATCTGAATACCGTAATTCATGAGCAACCTCGCTTGTGCTATTTAAATTGCAGCCAGGTAGGTACTGTAGGATCTCTTGGCTACCTGCACAAAAAGATCTTTCACCCTTAAAAAAAGGAGAAATTGTTTATCTTTTAAACCCTATAGACCTTCAGACTCTATTGAGATTTCTTTTAGGGAATTCGTTAAGATAAGACAATTAAGGTGGATCTGGGGGAGATGATTAAAGTGCGTATTCTTAAAATACATATTTAGGGAATTTTTTTTTTTTCAAAGGTAACCCATTGGGGTTGGTACAAAAGGAACGGTTCAGTGGCGAGAATATGCAAGACTTTTTAAAATTCCTTTATTCGCTGGGGGAACGTGGATAAGAGCGAGACAGATAGAGGGAGAGACAGGGAGAATAAGAAAGACAAAGAGAGAGAATCAGTACCAAGAAATTCTCTCGACAATCCGTGAACACCTAAACCACGTCCGTGACTGGTTCAAAACAAAGTTTGAATATTTATCACAAGATTCCTGCGTAATTATTCTGTCTGTGAGGGGAGGGGGGAGGGCTCAGACTCCCAATCCCCGTACCAGATTTGGTATTTAAATCCAAAATGGTTGGTGGTACTCGGAGATCGCGGACTGGTTGGTAAACCAAAACAAGTTCTTTAATTAAAAATCCATGGAGTCCGACGTGTTAAGGGAGAAAACCGAAAATTTGATAAGGGTTTAGTCGATTTGAATTTTACACAAAAATTTGCTCGTCCGACACTTTCGTCCTTAAGAATGCAGTGGAGCTGATATAGCTACGTCACAGGCTGTATAAGCAATCTCTTGAAGGTATAATGGAATATATTTCCTAGGGACATTTATCAAAATTCAATGGCGGCTGCACTCAATGAATTTTCAGAAATTTGAGGTAATAGATCATAACTCCCCTTTCTTGTTATATAACGGACATTGAGACTAATTACAAATTTATCCCATATACATACATATATATTTATAAAACAGTTACAATTTAATTAGCAAATATCGGCCTGACTTACACCCCCGGCTAATTAATTATCCCCATATTAATTAACAAAGATCATCAGCCCCGAGACATGCCAGTTACAGCCAGCGGAATGAAGATCTCCATCTCAAAAGCTATACGAAGCTTCCTCTTAGGTAAAGAGGGGGTGCCGTAAGTGTACCTGACCTTTTGCCCCTTTTTAAGGGATGAATGAAAATTTTGGGTTAACATTGCGCGCCGAACATGAAAAGAAATTTTTTTGATCGAATTGTGAAAATTTTTTGTAATCGAGACATTAGTGGTTAAGAGGGTGAATAGAGGAAGTGATAAAGTTCGTAATATGTATTGCATTGGTTCGTGATTAATTAATCAATTAATTAATACACGTCGATACTGTTTTTATTTATAAAAAAAAAATGAAAATCAAATGGAAAAATGTATGGGTCCAGTACCAACCCCAGAAAACGTGAACGTAACTACTGGCCTGGTTTGATTAGAAAGACAAACCCTTCCCAGGATGCACCGGGAATTCACGGTGGTCAAGTTTGGTTGCTTAGTAACCCCTAACCTACTGGAAGGTTATCTGTCCAGGTTACTGATGTGAAACGCGGTCGTCGGGCTATACGACTTGGATCATCCCCTAACGAAGCCAGGGGTACACTCTCTCGGAATGGTTGCTCTGAAAATTTGTTTAGGGTAATTGGCAGCATGCATATTAAAAGGGTGGGCCAATTTACGTACGCAGCCAATGGGACGCGTGACCGAAGCACGTGGAACGTCCGTGAACCAGTTTTTGGGGACTCAATTGGTTTTAGTTACGTTTCGAAGTTCAATATGATTTTAGGGCTGGAAATTGCACGGTAATGTTACACAAACAGTAAATACCAATTCTCCTCTATTCTCAGATATAGTTATGCATGTATTAATAGCTTAAAGGGGCAATTTCGGCTAACGGTGAACGAACGAAATACGTGTTCGGGACCAGAATCGTCCAATTGGATATCGAAGATTGGAAGTTGTTATCACTGTTAGCTGTTAACGTCTTTGTAGGTTAGGCGGGAATGTTGCTGGGACCAGAGGGAGTGAGAATTGGAGAAATTCAATCTTATTTGCTAAGAAAATACATAGGGGTGAGTCTACTGGAAAGGTTGGGAAAGGATGAAGTCCTAATTCATTCATGTTTTGGGAATGAGCCACCTGACCCTGAAGTTGCTGGTGATTAAGAAGTAAAGGTCAAGGACAAGGTAAGGAATGGGATATGACATTGAGGGGAAAAGTTGAAAGGGGGATGATTAATGTAATTTAAAAAAAGTCATTCAAATTATGGGAATGAAATTACGAAGAAAAGAGCATATAAAGTGCGAGAATATATCGCTAAAAAAAAAGGAAAATTCTGACACATGTCCTTGAAACAAAATTTTTCACTGCACTTTCGCGTAGCCAATTTTTTTCGCGCCCAACGAAACGCCTCCTTTCGTCCCTGCGAATTTTCACGGCAGAATTGTTAAGGTCCTTCCTAAGGAATTTCCCTGGAGAAGGGTTGCAAAGTTTTTGAGATATGGCCGACAGGGTTAGAAACGAATGAATTCGCGGAATCCTTTTCGTTAGATCCTCGTTGGACCGCGGTTAAACGAGTTTCCCGTATTTACAGGCCGTTTCAAAGGAAGAAAACCAACAAAAACCAACCCCTTCGTAAAGTTTAACCACTAGCCGACATTTGCGTGCTTAAATTTCCTATACAGCCATACGGACAACCCTTAGATTTAAACTGACGCGATAAACACCCTCGCGTCATTCCAGACGTCATTTACAGCCCCGAATAAAATCTACTGCGCGACGAGCATCTAGGGAAATTTAAACGACGAACAAACCGCGTCAGCCAAAATCCAAGAAAAAAAATCTCTAGGTCCGACCATCGAAAAAAAAAATTCCCTAGTCATACACGAGAGACTATAAGAAAAGTTGGTCCCTGCCTACCCAGTTTCAGGTAAGACGTAACTAGATGTAAATAGAAAAATAAAGTCCCTAGACGGTCAAACTTTTCCCCAGTGGTACCAAGCGTCTAAGAGTTCAAGTAGCACCGGCAGTAGTATTATAGTATGTAACTCGTTAGTATCCTATTCTCCTAGCTTACGTACTGGCTATAGCAGTTTCCTCTGCCTGAGTCTAGCAGAGCTACCAACATCCAAACAGCGGGTGTGTGAGTGTCGGCTAGTTAAACTGTTTGTCACAATTACGCCAGTACAACGTGGGTATAACCAGTATAACGAGATAGAGCTAAGCTGAGGTCGAAGGAGTCCCAGACACTAGACCTTCCCCCAGATATACATATCTAGCTATGGATCTAGATACGTATGTATATCGTAGGTAGAGTATACTCTATACCCAAAAGCACATGCTATAGTACATTCACTTGAAGATCTAGTTATGGGTAGGTATACGCGTATAATATTCATCAGCAGAAAGAGGATGCTTTGAAGACAACGGTAACAGAACATCCGTTCCGACACGAGTAAAATGGGGCGGCTGAACTTCATCCCTGATCTGTGCCAGATCAAACGTACGGAGTTCAGTTGAGGTTAGGCTGGGACGTCTCCCAGTATTTCCCTTAAGACGGGCCTATCCGGCCTCTAAATACGTGGACACTTGTGCGCGTGCGACTGTACCGGCCGTGTATACGTGTATGGCTTTGGACTATCAGTGGCTTTAAATCGCTTTACTAGGGAGTTTCCCTAGGATGAGATTACCTCGGGGCTGAAGAAGTCTCCGGGTCCGGAGGTTCTGCTCTTTGATGTTCAATTCGATTCCCCCGAAATACCCGGTTCGTGTGTTTTCTCGAAGTTCGATGTTTCTCCTGGAGCCCTGGGTGTCCCTAGGAAAACACGAAACTCCCTTGGACGTCTAGTTACTTTTTATTCTCGCTTCCAACGACGGGACAGCTCGATTTCGTGCTGTTAGGGAGGAAGAAAGAAAAAAAATGGTTGGTACATTGTCTTTTTCTTTTATTTATGTTCAATCATTTCGGGGATCTGGATTTTGTTTAAGGTACGTGTTTACACACGGTTACGTTATAATCAGTACGGTGACAGTGTCGCCAACATCCACTGGTAGTAGGCTGACACGTTTACCACCCTTAATACGTGACTCTTCTCGCTAGGGACTAATTTCGGATGACCTCAGATTGCCAAATATTATACCACCTTGTCAAATATTGTACCGATATAAGGGTAAAACAAGGATAAAATTGCTATATTTGCGGATAGTGACTTTTATTTTTGTCTGATTGGCACTACCGCTCTGGGGGGTAAAAATTTAATTTCAACTCGTATTCGCGTATTGTTTGACTTTCTACGCGATGAGAATTGTTCGTTAAAAAATGCCGTGAAACTTATGGTAACCGTGGGACATCATGGTGTTTCAAAACGTAATACCCATATATGTATTTTTTAAGAGGAATTCAGGAAAATATGTCAAAACGTGAGCACGAGACGTCAATTCTTACTGAAGTCTACGGCAAAAATTTCGAAACTTATATATTATAAAACTATAGCTTTAACCTCGTTGAGTTTAAAAAGTAATTTAAAACAGTCGAATTATTTCGTGCTCTACATTAAATTTTACCGTGAAACGGAATAAAAATGAAAAATAAAATTTACCGCGTGCACTGTAGAATTTGCTTGCAGCCACTCAAAATCTCATGTTTCATAAAGAAAACAGATAATTAATTGGCAACGATGTCCCATGATTGCTGGTTTCTATGTAAAATTATATCGTGAATTTCATAGGAAAAGTAAACGAAAAATTCTCTCTATAATGCATTATAGGCTGTGGTATTAAATTATTGGCGTAAAGCTTTTCGCGCAGAGAAAATAGTTAGACTGTGCCGTAACGAGTCTCGACGAACTTTTGACCGTAAAATTGCATTAGTTCGATTCAAAAATGGTTTAATAAATAAATCAAAGTTTGATGCCGCCCGTTCGGTAAATAATTAATTTTTTGCTTTACGAGATTTCCAGCGGCTATATTGGTCAGAGAAACAGGAAGAAAATAAAATAAACCGAACGCAAGTCAAAGCTTTAACGAGTAACATGACATTAAACGTATATGGACAGTCTGATTTGATTTTGTTAATTAAACGAGAAATGGTATCGTTCTTCAGGAATTAATTAAAAATCACTCTTGACCGCCGACCTATGCAACCCGTAAACGAGATTTTAACAAATTTTGCATATGCACTTTCGGCCAAGCAGCTGCATAGCCGTTCGCTGCAGAAATGCAGTCGTCCTCGAGCCACCGCGATTCGATTATATCGTGTGGTTGCATATTTTTCTTCAATTTCTTCTAGCGCCACTATTTTTCATTACGCCAAATCTCAAAAGCATATACGAAAAATAAAGTCGAAAGGGGGGCGAAAAAAAGTGCAGCGAGTCTCCCCGATGCGTTTCTGCGAATTGCATAAAGACTCCGGGTACCGCCGAATATGCATTTCGCAATATGCAGCGTTGATGAGTTATTGCATTAATTAAAATTCAATTGGCTTCAATGTGCGCCGTCGAGTATCGCACGAGAATTTCTTTAATCTTTCGAATAAATTTTACGGCAAAAAATTCCTAGGCGACGTTTTGCGAGAATTAGATTGTGCGAAATTTCGAAAAGAATTTTTTTTACGAGACTGCGACCGTCCGTGGTCGATATGATTAATGATTAGACTTTCTAAGGGGTGGTGGTAACGAAATTAATTATTAAATCAAGCAAACAAATTTTAAGAAGTCTTTTTCAAGTAGATAAATATTCTATTTATATATATAGAATATGTATACGAAAGAAAAAGTACAAGAGGTCTTAGGCTGCTTTAAAATCCCTATTACTACCTACTACCCGTTAGATTTTTCTACCACCGCCGGCATCAACGTAGCTACGTAAAAAGCCCAGGGATTCGATGAAAAATGTATGATAGGGGAAGCTCATAGATTTCACTCGAGATAAATGTACGTCTGAATGTAAAATGGATGCTACCCTCTGGCCAGGATCAAAGCGATCCTTGCAGTCGGTGGCCCAAAAAGAAATAACCGGTTAATTTTTCATTGGTTCGCATAACAGACACGTACATGCCTCAGTGACGCAGGAGATACGCCATTTTGAAAAAAAAAGATCACGTATCGAAACAGTAAATAAAAACTTAGAATTTTTGAATAAAAAATGTTTAATCCCAAATCTCCAAGACATATATTATAGGTAAACTAAAAAATACTTTCCATTTCGTATCTATTCCGTGCAATCGTTTTGACCCGACTGGAAATTTATGGGTTATGTAAAAATATCCTAGGGATCCCCTAGGGAATTTTCTTCGGTGAAGTTTCTCCCACTACATGCTGGACGATTTTTCGAGGATTTATCGGTGCACGCGGTACGTATACTAATACCGTAAGGATTATGATCTATATATACCCACAGTGCAGGGATGGTAACTTAAATGCTTATATACAGTGTATGTATAATATCACACATAGAGAATAGTTTACGAAAATTCAGTAATAAAATTGACAGTATGTATAAAAACTGTATAAAAAATATACCTGGGACTATTAGAAGCCTTTATAAAAATAATCTTGACGTATAAAAATACCAGTTCGGATAAAACTGGCAGAGCCCTATAAAAGTGCTTATAAACGTATAAGCGTCGTTAAACAGTTAATCCCAAGGTTTAAATCTACTTGTATCTTTTTCAACAGGTAGCAGTCTGGCTTATCATCTGGATACTAGAATATCCCTAGATACAGAGATTGAATCGTAATAAGTAAAAGCAGCAATGAAACGTATAAGCGTCTTTTAAATTTATTAATTACTTTATCTTTTATTAGGTCTCGTTACTCGAGCCAGTAACCAAAAGTTTTTACAATTCATCCGTCCCTGACGATTCTACTTCAAAATTTACCCAATAGTAATTCCCCGTCCATCGTATCATCCCAACTTTGCTCCAATCCAAACGGAAAGCGAAAATCGCGCTTACCGGAATTTCACGTAAAAATCAGTCGCTCGCGAATAAAGCGCGGATTGGAAAATGCAGAATACTCGATATCATTTGGAGACGATAAATTTCGCTCGTGAAAATCCACCCAGACTTCTGTATACGTAACCTTGTATATACCGTATATAGGTATGCACGTACGTAGACACATTAGCAGTACATGAGCAGAGGTATACAGAGTGTCCATAAATTGTCGAAACCGGCGAAAAAAACAATAATAAATTAGAATTACAAAAATATATGCAAATATCAAATCAAAACGGGTATACCGTGTGACGTTTTAGTATGAAAATACTTAAGCCACTCCATACACAATCGCCACCCTTTATATGCCTTTATCAATTGTCAATTGACATTGCGAATAAATTTCGCGAATAATAACCATACAATCTCAAATTTTATGCTTATTTCCCATTCCCAGCGACGTAATTCGGTTTCTGGTACGACAGAGAATTTATGAACACCCTGTAGACGAATACCATCACCAAGCATGGAATCAATTTAATCTCCACGGTAGAATTCGTAAAGACCATTATATCGAGGAATCATTGGAATTGACGAGCGGACCTATGGACATTACGTGACGTATAGTTGTCACGTAAAGTATCCGTTTATGGACTCGTTATGTAATGCGCTATAATATATATAATATATATATATATTACATAGAATGCATAGGTGCATAAATGCATTTATGTGCATACACAGAAATACATCTATCAACATGTCAGACTAGACTCCCCGTTTGTCGCGTATATTCTCGAGTGCATAACGTTACATTAAATATTAGCCGTAGATTTTGAACCGTCCTGTACATACAAACATACATAGGAACCTCGCTTAATATGTAAAAAAAATAATTAATAAAATTCCGGCAACAAAAGATATGAAATGACACTGCACGCTTTTCAGAGTTCACCAACCGCGATAATTATGCCCTTGGAGAAAAAAATTTTGCAGTTTTCAAGGAAAGAGGCAAAAAAACCCTTTCCGTCATAAAATCGAAATCGCGACGTTCGTAATTTTCCGGTGGATCCGTCAAATAATTTACAGGCTGAATGGCGCGGGAGACAAGGAGTCGGCCGATAACGTAGGGAACTGTAACGAAGGACGCTTAACCTCCATATATGTCAAACTTAGAGATCAGGTAGACGTCACTGGTCCTCCTTGTCGTCCTCGACCTCATCCTCGTCCTGGTCCTGGATGTCTATGTCGTCACGGACCTCGTGGTCGTCCTAACTGACAAGGGCTTCGTAGGATCCGTCTGTTTGCGAAGGGTCTGCGGGTCTGGCTAGAGCAATATCGGTAACAAGGGCTTTCGCAGAAGGTTCCTAAGGGCGACTTGGTTGACACGATGACTTTACCTTGTATGCAGACTACCTAAGCTCACTAGCCCAGCTATAGGTCAGAGCCCGGAACCCCTTTTGATGCTTGAGGAACCCTGTATGTATTGTACAATTACTAGGTAGGTATAAATATATATATACGTAAGATGTATAAGCATCCCCTGTCTATGGTTTATGCATATTGCATGTACCTAATATCCGGTATCTTAGGCTATTAGGGACACTTGAGTTATCTCAAATACATAGGGGTTGGGTATAGAGATATCGATGAGAGGAATAGGAAAAAAACTAGGTGATTAATGTATCTAGGGACATTTCGAAGACTTTTGATCGATAATTTTTTAATAAATTTTTAACGCGTTTCCTCACCAGGGACTTTTAGGTTAATTGCCTTTTAGACGTTTTAAAAATTTCTGTCGATAGAACGTACTTGGGGATTTGGAATTAAATATCTATATTTTTATGACAACCAAGTAATTGCTGTAATAGAAAGAGACAGGGATTGGAACAATGGAGAAAGGGCGAGGAGGAGGGAAGAGGGGCGTTCAAGAGAAAAAAAGATTTTAGGAAATTATATTCTCGTTTATCGGCCGAATATAGAACCGATAAATGCCATTATCATCAACGATCAATCGTTAGAAACGTCAATTAATGCGTCTATCGGTTATTTGAATAAAATATTTCAAAATTCCCTGTTTCCCGTAAATGCACAGGTTGTACATTGGAAAATATTTTCGTAAGATAATTGAGCTGATAACGATTAGCTTCGTATTACGAGGTCACAATATTATTGATAAAAAAATAATATCGTATTACAGTGTGGGATTAAAATAAATAATTAATGTTTTAAAAATGACAAAAAACAATTGTCGTCTGAGATAACGATAAAAATTAGCAGCTGTTCAATTATACCAAAATCATAATCTACATGAGACCGTTAATCAGGTACGGACCACAATTGCAGAAACCCGAGGGCATCATGGATGCCATAAATATTTCCATGGTCCCGTCTAACCATTAACCACAATTCTCCCGCAGGGATCCTTTGGTATGATAACTTAATTATCACGTCATCCAGAAATAAATGTGTCTCAATTATTGGCAAAGATGCAAATATCGTTGTGATTTCTGTACAGGTAATAGTATTACTTAAAATTGCCAGACAAGATAGGAGACAGCCGATATATATATGTAATTTATTTTCATACCTTATCCCTCAAAATTTTGAACTTCCGAATAAAATTCTATGCTGCTAGCGGGTACTTCAAAAAAATTTTTTTTAAACTATAAACCACTCTGTTTCCTCGTTCCAGTTTCGCTTCTGTTCTGATCGATTTCGCGTGTCCCACGTTCGCGACTGGAAATTTTTTAACCGACCGCCAACTTTTTAATTACTATCCGAATTCACTTCGTATACGGAGCACATCACCTGCTGCGACCAATACGCGAGTAATTGGATGTGGCGTGGATTTTTTCTACCGATCGACCGGTAATTTTTTTTCTTATAAAATTTGTTATTCGCTCACGATTCTACCATGCACCGAATTATCCATTGGAAAACGTGACGGAGCGATTTTGTTCGGCATCCTTAGAAATTTTATTGACAATACCAGTCAGGGTAGCCCCGACATATGAATCTAATGGAAATGATAATTCCGTGCCATTAGTTAATTTGGAATAAAAAATAACACGAGAATCTAAATGGAATCTTTTTATAAATTTAACAACAGCAAGATACTGCCATATCATTTTGAAAGCGATATCAAAATAACAGAACATAATAGAGCAACAGATCAGCGGCGTGCTACTAAATGGGCTTCCAGAGAAGTCTCGAGCTAGGGAATTTCTAGTGATTTTTTTTCCTACCCCGTCAATTCATTACCGTCTGCATCTCATTTCACTTTTTGGTCCATTCAATCGAAATTACTCGTCACGATTCGTCCAAAGGATTCTGACGAGTCATGTAACAATTGATAGTTCAATGACAAATGGACGGGACCCTCCAGCTTGAGTAAATTAAGGGTCCATTGTCATCCTGAGTAGCCAGGAAATCCGAGTCGTTTTGTCCAGTTCGATTTCTGATGGTGTAAAATGATATAAAAAAGCAAGAGAGAGGAAATAAAAAAAAATTCCCTAGACGCAAGAATGACCATAGTCATTCGCTGACAATGACTATACAGATTATTCAACGTGGCCACCCGGTGATCCTTCGGACTCGAAATGCATTTATTCCTTTTTGCTACTCGCCGGTAATACCGGGTGACTCGGAGAGATTCAAGCAGAAATAGAAGTGACAGGGTAAGCTCTACGAGAGCCTGCAAGTTATACAAAGTACAGTAGTTCCGTGTACTTTGAACCTTCGATACGAAGTCTTTGGAATATTCTCACCTTGCTCCTAAGGTTCTACTCGAGGTCACGTTAGGTTAGGTAAAATAAACTAAGGTTCCCCTCTACTTCTTTTTTCCCCTCCCTTCCCCCCACTCTACCCTCGCAGTTTGCTTTTTGTCTTCCACGCATTGTCGTTCCATTTTCAATGTTTTTGTTCCTCTCTCCTCAAAGCCTTTCATCTACCATTTTGCTCGCGTGGATGCTCCTGCAGCCTCCCGGTGATCTCAAGACGGCGAATAGAATGCGCAGAGGTTATACGCCTATTGTCCGCTACCCATATTCAATCCTTGTACTGGGCTTCCTATTATTTTAAGAGGCCACGTCGTTGCCATTGTAAAACGTGGGAATTAGACGGCCGCGTGTGGATTTATACGGCTTAAAGGCAGAGCGGTATAACGGGTGTCGCGAAATTTCCTTAATGATAAAGAGAAAAGTCTTTTTTATAAAGTTGAAGTAACATAATTAATGTACAATTTTGGAAAATCATTTTTACTCCTCGCTGTCAAATAAAAAGCGTCATTGGCTCGTAAGAAATGGGGGACTTGCCAAATATCTTATACCGTGAGGGAGTGCCATTTATTTTTATGAATGATACCTATATACAGGGTAACGCAAAAAAAAGGGTATTAAACAAAAAGGAGTAAGAAAAAATTTTGGGACATATACCAAGTTATGTACCGAGTCGTCGGAATTGCCTGGCGATAAAATGTCAAGAAGAAAACGACGTAAAGAAAATGGCTGTACGAATGATGCGAGGGGAGAAAAAAGGGAAAGGATGGGGAAAAAAGAGAGTAAGACGTTCGAGGGGAGGCGAAAGGAAACTGAATAATGTTGAAGTTTCAATAGACGCGTCCCGACGCCGGCCATAAATATGTATTTCCCGTCGATTGTGGCTACCTTGGGAAACGTTCGGATCAGCTACTTTATGTATCTGTTTATGCAACGTCTCGCAGAGGGAGTTTACACTGGCAAATATCGCGGTAGCTGTTTCAAATTCTACATTTCGAATTCGAAACGTCAGAAGTTACGAAGAAGTTCCGCATTTTTTTTTTGTGTACAAGAAACAAGGTTTTTGAAGGTATATATATATAGGGATTTTTTAATCGAGTAAGTTTTTCCTCCTTCGCTTTACTTATAGAAACCTATAATAATTTGATAGGTTTTTCTACGGTTTAAATGTAACTTCATATAAAAATAAGAAAAATAATCAAAATTTGTCTAAATATAATTCTTACTACTCTTGATACGTTCAATAATATTCTTATCTCCTCACGTATCTCGAAAGTATCCAAATCCTCTGGAAACTTTTTTCCCAGTATCTCCTAACCTTATCTATCCTCCCTGAACCCCCCACGGTACGTACTGCTCCCATAAAGTGACTCAATCACATAGTATATCTCTTGCTCCTTTTCTCTTCGACGTCCTATCGGTCTCCGTCCTTCTCGGATTCATTCGCAATCGGCACAATCCATTCTCAAAGAACGCCTCACGAATCGCGACTTTGGGAGCCAAAACCAACAGACGGTTTCTGGGTCGGCTAGCATTTCAGGAATATGAGAGGCTTTTGGGATTAAAGAAAAGGATTTATCATTATAAGAGAGTCTGCCATTCGCTGTCTTTGAGAGATCTAAAAAAAAATGATCGTAAGAATAACTAAAAAATTTGTTAATGAAATTAATAAAAAATTTTATCTTTCGTTCCATATCTTTTTTTTCAATTTTGTATGTAACGTCCCACGGAAAATTCGTTCTGTCAATAAATTGACTGCCGTCATTTTCCGAGAAAGCGCGGGAAATTCAAAACCCGCCGACGCCCGATTTCAAAATAGTTTTCGAATATCGCGGATAGTTTACGTAATTATTTCAGCGGTTAACTAGAAGACGAATGTCTCTCTGTGTGTGCGTTTACGATTTTACGTGCGTTCAAGGGAAATGGGAGCTGAGACATGAGAAAGTGGTGGATTTTATAGTTGATAGGTTAGTAGTGGATTATCCGACTTTAATGGGTTTTCTAAGTATTTAGGAAGAATTCAGCCGTCCCGCACGCCCGGCAGTTCGGAACTTTTCATTGGAAACGGCCAAGCTCGATATACAGCTAGGAGGGTAGTCGCGAAGGTTGGTTATCAGTGGATTAATAAAATTTTTTTATTCGACATAAATAGATTTAAAAAAGTGGTGGGTTCGTTAACGGTAAAATTCGTTACGTCACTTCAAATAAATTCCCAACGTATATTCGTGCACGGAGATTGTTTGCCTTTCGTATTGTTCTTTATGACTATAAAATGGACAGTGCAAAACGGCAACGCTGTACGGAAGTCAGCGGAGACTGCACCAAAGCGCGGATCCCGTCACCCTGTGTAATTAGCTTCCAATCAGTCCGGCTGGTAATTACCCGACTGTAACCCTTATGAGAGTATGCGAGACCAGCGAGACCAACGGGACCAACGGGACCAGCGAGTCCTGTGGAAACAAAGGTGATGCTAATCGTGGCCGGCGGTGGTTCGCAAACATATGGGACGAAAATTCCCTAGATACGGAAAGAGACAACAAATTATGTATTGGTTTGTATGTACAGCGCGGGAGTGTTGTTTAGTGAAAAATATGTTGGTAACCAGAATCTAGGGAATTTTTGAAATTTTATTATTTGCTTTGAGACTAATTTTTTTATTTATTCAACGCTTTGGTGATTATCAAAATATATTTTTGTGTTCAGTCATTTTTTTTTATGACGTTATCTTGAATTGGGGTTGATAACCGCTGCAGGGTAGTTTGCACATGTTCTGGGGTTGAATACACGCTTGGCTCTTTGTTTGTAAACTCGATGTCAAAGTTCAAATAAATTTTGTAATGTTAATAAACTCGATACGACACGCTGTGATATATTTTGAATCAAGGCAGAAATTTTTGGTTTAGTCAAAATGTTTTTATATTGAATTTGTTTTAGTGTATACCAAATAGGGGGTTTGTGTAAGTTAATGAGATTTTGTAAGAATCCAGTGACCTAAAACGGAGAGCAGGAAAAATGGCAAAGAAAAATTCCCTATACTCATCATCTCGTCAGAACCACCTCACGTTCCATCAAATCTGGGAACGGAAATTCTAATTCGCAGAGTCGACTAGTTTCCGGTTGGAAATTACTCCGACGGTTAATCACCGTCGTCGTTTTCCGTTGGGAATAACTTCTTTTTCTTTTTTTTTACGTCGTTTTAGGTGCGCGCCTTTTTATCCCGCTTTCCAGAATTTCAAACTCCCATTATTTCAATCTGTTGAATTTTCAATTCCGAACGTGGTGGACAAAGTTTTCATCCGGTTGGTTAAAATTTGACCTTGAAAAGGTAAACTTGGATCTGGGCGACCACCGAGAATTACGGAAAATTGAAATGTCCGATGCAGGTTAAGGAATTGGCTCCATTTTCTTTTGCATTTTTATTTTTGACTGAGACTTTTTTTTAATTTTAATAGAATTTACTTGTTTCCATTTCGATTTCGTGAAATCAAAAATAGTTCAGTCGGCGAGACGGACTTTTTTGAAAAATTGAAAATTTCTCACCACCCAGGCGCAGTTGTTTAACGAATGAAAATTTCACTGTTGATAACGTCCGGACAGGTGGGGCATTTGGCGGTAAGAAAGGGGGGAAAAATCGGAATTCAAAAACGCATTCATTCGGAAGCTCGATTTTTAATTTACGAGGACAAAACAAATCGGATCACACCCCTTTGAAATAATGAAAGGCACAAAATCGGCAGATGATGGGATATTGTCGATTGTAGAAAATTCACAGTTAATCACAGACAAATGAAAAATTCTCTTTAATCCACAAAATCGTTAATTACCAAATTCAAGATAATTGCTTTTTTCCCTTCCTCTATCACTTTTTTACTGCTTCTTTTTTTCCCTCTCTCTTCCTTCCTCGTTCCTGGCAATCAATCCGATTGGATTTACTCCCTAGACCCGAGGGCTGCTTTATGAGAATTGCACAGGGGATGATACTCACGCTTAGGGGATGCGTCTCGAGATTTTCTAGCATCGTAGAACAGCGGTAGCAGATAAGTGAATCTGCCAAAACCACAAAAGGGACCAAGGAAGCAGAAAAGTCGAAATTGAAGAAAGAAAAATCGCTATCCGGGTATGATAAGCAAAAATGCCTTTTTTTACACGAATTCCAAAAAATATGTAAGATATGAGAATTCAAATAAAATTAGTTTTCTTTAACAAGCAGATCATCTGCAAAATGCGAATCAGTGGAATTTTGTATAATAAAAATTAATTCTTTACCTAATCACACAAAAAATTCATATTTTTCCCCGTCGATCATCCAAACAAAACTCACCCTTAAATAATAATCCACAGCAGACACGTTCTCAGCCCCCTGAACCACAACCCCCATCGACCCTCCATTTCGATCCTGAAAATCCAACTTGTAATACTCGATATCAGAAATACTCACAGTAGCCACCCTTCTTTTTTATAACGCTTGATATTCGAGCCGACTAATTCCCTACCCAACTCTGATCAAGCCCCTATCACATTCGACCTTTGAACTTTCTTTTTTTTCCCATATTCAATTAATTTGTACATTTTCACGTAAACCCCATCTTCACTCAGCACCCCAATTTGCAATTTTGCCCAAAAAGAAAAGTTCACACTCCTCGATACTAACGACGATTCCGCTAAAAAAATCTACCCTGTGTTTAATTTCGACAAGGGTAGTTATGATAGTTTAAAAAAAAATTTCAAAATTTCACTACATCAGCTTCATTTAATTTTACCAACAGTCTAACGCGGTGCCCACGTATTGCATTTCACGGCCGATTTGTTTATTCACCCTTTGAACAAAAACTTTTTAATTGATACGTAACAATTAATTGACAAAATCCACGCATGGCTAGCTGACCGTGTTAAGGCATTGAATTCCCGGGGCTGCGAATACAAGGATTTGCACGAAACATAACAGGGGTTGCAAAAAGACATTTTCGTTGGTATTTCCTTCTAGACACGTATAGCCGAAGTTCCCGTTGATCCGCGCGGCTGTTGCATTATACCTGCATTACAGAGAAATGCACGTTACGGCCCTGGTTACCCGATGAAAATTCACAGGTATTTGCCCGAGAACAGTGAACGGGGCTTAATCCGATGAAACACGCCATAATTATTGGGATAATATAAAATAGTAAACCCGTGCTACTTGCCATCCGGCCAGGACGCCCATAACCAATCCCCGCAAAGCCCAGAGGGCTGATTTGGCTTGTTTGTCCTGCCGATAATATTCATAAATAATAACGCAACGTACTTCGTTCCTATCGATGCGCACTTCAACGTCAACAAACACTAACAGTAATTTGCAAAATGAAAATATACCATGACGCAATAATAGCATGAAAATTGGAGCTTAATGCAATTTATTTGCAAAAAGTAATACCGCCGATACATAACCACCTAGTCAGCGTAACGTAAGAATTCGAATGGTCAAAAAAAAATGAAAAGAATAAATAAATCACTCAACCCATTTTTTTATTACTATTGGTACCGCTTGGGCATAAGTTCAAAATTTTTTTTTTAATTTTCAAACCCTCTGACGAATTCCATATTTTTCCCTACAAGAATACACAATGATTTTCTCGGTGGGGTAAAGTCGCGTACGGGGACGCCACGCGTTTAAGGGTGAAACACGTAGCCAAATGCTGTTGCATTTATTCAGAAGGGCACATTGTAAATTCAAAAAAGGTTTGCAGCCGCGGAATGAGAAATACATGGGACACGATTCTAGGGTAGTGACTTTGCCAAATTTATACGTCGACCGAGACTCGTGTGATTCGTTGACGCAATACAGGGTGACCTTGTACGTAGATATGCCGAATAAAAAAAAAGTTACTAGTGCCCCAAATAAATTACTAGACCAGACAAATTTACGTGAAATGAATTTCATAATTAGCACAGCATATAAATAATCATAATACCTTCGTATATAACAAATAAAAATAAGAAGTAAAATTGTTTAGATCCAAAATGATCGACCTATATATTAAAACTCCCATACTCAGAGATCTATATATCTTCTATTTCTTACGTAAGGCAGAGCAGGGTTTTAGCTGAAGGAAACAAAAGATCACTTACGATGCTGACATTCATCTAACTGGAACCGGGGATGGTCTCTGTGGTATCTGTACGATGTCCTACGATTTATTTCCTTCCAAATTCACCCCAGCCAATACTACCCTGTAGAAAACCTCAAAACCGCAGAACATCGATCGACGTTCCATACTTTCTCGCCAATTCATCTACTCGTATATGTACGTAAAGTGGCTGCTTGCGTCACGACGAAAAATCCCTATATCGGCTCGGACCAAGAACATACGTAGATTCGATAAGAAGGTGAAGTAATGTTAAAATAAAAGTCTGTTTTTTATCGACAAATAATAATATTATGTACGTACAATCGGAAGAGTGCAACTCGAAATAAGAATTTAAAAAATAATAAGCAGTCAATTATTTTTTATCCGGAAGTAACGAACCAAGGGATTTGTCTTATTGTTTTTTAAAGTGGTAAAAAATTTTAAAAAATATTTGTAAAAAGAAAAGGGTAAAAAATAGTATTAAGGCTTCAAGGCAATGTGAGAAATCTCGTGGCGAATTGATTACGTGGTATTTTTGAATTCTTCGAGAAAAAAGTTTATAATGGTGATTTGTTTTCTTTAGAGAAAAAAAAATCAATTGATTTCCAACCCCGTTCGAGGGTGAATTATACGACTTCAACCCTCGAGGAATCTCTACCTAGCTGTCAAGTCTTCTCGGGCGGAGCCATAGTATCCCCAGTGAAGTCGTTTGATACGTCAACTCTTGACAAGACGTTTAATTACGAGAAGTGGATCCCCCGCTGAGCAGTGGCACGGGGCGCTTTTTATTTCTACGTACAGCCCTGGCACGTATAACACAGGGTGACAGAGTAAGAAAGAATGAAGAGAGGAGTGCTGCGGAAAAAAGTGACGAGTTGTGAAGAAAATGGAAGAGCGAAACAAGTTGAACCCCAAATACTTGGACCAGGGTATGGAGGTATTTCCGACCGTCGCTATTGGCAGGGGCGGAGAAAAAAGGTTCTCAAACAAACCTTTTTTTTACCAACTTTGTACGCAATTCCTGCGAAATTTGTCATTATTATTTACGACCCTGTACCCCTGATAGATGCTTTTGTTTTTGTTGCTTTATATTCACTGGGTTTTACTGTTCTATACAATAAATCCTATTTTACCCTTGGACAACTGACTGTGCTTTTAAGGCCCAATTTCATATTTGTTTTTCTAACATACAAGCACGTCTATTTATATTTTGAATTAAATTAAAAATTTGTTACATTACCCACTGTAATTCAAAATGCGATTAGAACGTTAATTTTGTTTACTTTTTTTCAAAAATATATTCCTACATTTTCATCGAAATTTTTATACGGTTTTTTGTATTTTCAGCTTTTTTCCGAAAAACTGTATACGTACGTATATCGAAATACGTAGCTATACATATGTATACACTGTAGCTGGATAGATATAAGAAGCGATGGGCGGACTAGGAAGAAAGGAAGGTCAAGCTGGACCGAACAATATTTACATCTGTGCATGATGGATGAGAAAACGGGTCAGGGCCGACCCTTTAAAGGACACAGGCTAAAGGGATCTGGTAGCAGGACCTTTGTCAACGCATCAATTATTCCTTCGTCGGATGTGACGATAGAACCTTCCAAAAAGGAAAACCTTCTAGAAGTGAGCAGGAAGAGACTATAGTAACCTATTTATCTATCCATCCCTGCATAAGAAACTCCGACCCCCGAAAGGAAGACCTTTAACAGCTTATTTGGAGCCGTCTCCTCTACAGTTAGGTACTGTTACGTTATATACAGTTAATGCTATCTCCCATACGTCACAATACTTTGATTTTTTTAAATAATATTTAAAATATATTTTTTATATAAGAAAAAAAATACTTTTCTTGATTTTTCAATTGCCAACCCTTTAAAGATTCTACATTTTTTAATGAAAATTTATACCAATCCAAGATACGTTTTCCTTGACTTTTTTATTTGTTTCTTCTGCAACCCTTGAGTGATTTTTGATTTCCATCTTTTTTCCTTTCTTTGATATTATTTTTCTCTTTTTTTTTTACACAAGATAATATAACGGGCAAAAATATTTCCCTTTTCGCATTACCACGTATTTACACACTAGAGTTGTTGGCATTGTCGAGAGACACTTTATTGCGTACTTTATAGCCAGCATAATCTTATTTTAGACTTTGAAAATGTCATATGGTATTCTAGCTATATGTTCGTTTTACGGAGAAAATTGAAAAGAAAAAAAGGTAAAATTCGCAATTTCGCGTGATAAAAATTCCTCCTTTCTTTTTCTATTACATTTCCGTGACAACCTGTAAAATTGTTTAATTCCAAAATTATTATTTCGCTATATAAACAAATACCTTGGCAATTTGCACGACTTCCTCGACTGATTAGATACCAATTAAATATCTTCTTATACACCGAGTAAAAGCATGCGCTGTGCAAATAATGGAATTAAGGATTGAAATTGAAGTTGCCGGGAAAGTGGAAGAGATTGAAATTGAAATAAAACAATGTGAAGCGTAACGAGCAATATTTATAAATGAAGAAGACTAATAAATGAATAATGAATAGTCACGCGAAAGAATGGTGGAGAATTAGACGTAGCGTCTACCGGTGCAGTTGCGTAACGCGAGAGAGAAAGACGGAAGTTTTTTCCATTAAAAAAAAATACGGACGAGAGTCTGAGTAAGAATTGCATTTCAAGTGCATCGAATGCATTTTTATTGAAAGATGGAATTTCGCAATTACCCTGCTGCGCCCAGTGTTACGCCACGTTCTTAACTAAGGGAGAAGAAAAAAATCGAATTTGAAGACAAACGCATACGAATCTTAATAAAAAAAAATATCATCAAAGCTTAGGAATTCAAAATAAATATTCAAAATAAAATTATCACATAATTATACGCAACAATGTACGCTGCAATAGGTTGCATAATAATTGTTGATATTAATTTAGCCGCTGCACTTATAAGTACTGCACTCGTTAACATGCAGGATACATAGAGAATTCCGAGGTCAAAAAAAAATTTGAATTTTCTACCAGCATAGAAATATTTAAGTACGTATGTGCATATGCATAGAATATTAAAAGGACTACAGTCACATATGCCTGCAAACAACGTCAGCTTCAGTGACTCCGACTTACCATATCTGACAACCATAATGAACAGCTGGTATAATAATTTTTTATCTCAGTGACTAAACACATATATATATAGTCCATTTTTATTATATATACATATAATAAAAATCAACTAGAACACAACCCGAGGGAATGCGAAACGAGTAACGCGAAACCGAAAACACATTAAATCCCGTACGGTTTCCTGTTTTCATGCGGTAACCGCAGGGCCTCATATCCGCAATGGAGTTTTGCGGTAAAATCAAACAAATATACGAAGCATTGAAAGAAAAATCTAATCCACGTGTAATAATTTTTATTTGACGACTATGCGAGCATATTATTTTTTATTGATAAATATGAAAAATTTCATAAAATACGCGACATCATTGCCAAAAATAAATATTTCTCAGCGATATCATCTTTTCACATATTTTTCTCTTTTTTTTTTGTTAATTATTAATCCCTGCGAATATTATATCCGCACACCCTGACAAGTAAACGTGATACAGTTCGCATACGAGTACCGGAGAATTTTCGCAAAGCGTAAGTGCAGTTAGCCAGTAGGGTGAAATGGGTGGGTAAGGGGGGAGGGTGGGGGTAGTGCAAACGGGAAGCCTCGTATTTGGGTTAGCGAGAAGTAACGCATACAGGGTGAATTACAGGGAGACAATAATAGACAGTAAAAGCAAGCTTGCCAACCGTGAGTGCCATGGAGGGAAAGGGAAATCCCCATGAAATATTCATGTCGACGTATGTATAGCATTGCGCGGAGTGACGCCGATTCCGTTTATGCATTCGAATGATTTGGTTGGCATTTGTAAACAGAGAGAGAAAGAAAAAATAATGCAAATGCAATTTCCGCATCCCCGATACGAAGTCGATACTGAAATCGCGACTGAAATAGCCAATCATATTAATTAATCTTTAAAGTGGTAGCGCGGTGTATTTACGTTGACGTAGAAAAAAAAAGTTTAACGAAACAGGGTAAAAGAAGTAAGTTAAAATATTAAATATCTTTTTAAATTATTTTTATTAGTATACTTGCTGTTTTAAAATCACCAGTAAAAGTATTTCAGATTTTTTTAAATTCTAGATGTACCGGAAGTAAAAACAATTTTCATTCTATAATGGCGAGATGACACGTGCACGTTCGGTATGTGCACACGTGTGAAAGGGTACCTGATACTACGGGATGCACTTTGACCTGGCACTGCAAGGAAGGAAATGCAGTTTTGCTGCAATCTCCTGGTGCTTTCGACACGCCTTACCTTGGAGGCATTGTCACGTAATACAGGACTGGGATCCTGTTTACGTAAATCCTTGTTGAGAGAAAGGCTTTCAAACTGGAAGAGGACAAAGGGACTATATACATACGTGTGATCTCTGTAGAGATAGATAGATAGGGCAAGTGGATGAGGGGGAGAGAGAGAGAGAGAGTAAAGGAAAGAGAAAGAGGTCCGAATGGACCAGAGAGAGAAAGAGCTGTGAGAAGAGTGGGAGAGAGAACGTCAGAGGAAAAAGAGAGATTAGGGAAAATTGTAGGGAGCAACCAAGTGTCACGAGTAAGCTGAGTGGAGACGATTCCGCCGAGAAGTCTTTGATAATCTGGGGATTTTGGTGAGAGGGGGAGGGGGGAGAGGGGGGAGGCGACAGCAGACGACGAAAGAAATTAGCCCGTCCTTCAGCCTTCTCTTCAATATCCCTAGAATTATCCTGAACCTAAAATCGAACGTATGGATAGACTGACGACAAAAAATGACAGTATTAAGGAAATTGTAGGTAATATTTTTTTTCTATATAATTTCCCTAGAACAAAATTTCTGGTAAATTTAGATGAAGATATTTTGAAAACGTAAATGAAACTCAGTTGACTCTGACGATGTGATACGTCCTATTAAAAATTCCTAGTAATTTTTGAGTTAAAAAAATACGGATCTAGTTATTCCCCTAAAACAAAAAATTGGCAATATTTACGTATTATGCGAGGGTCGGGAAAGAAATCTGAAAAAAGTCGAAAAATCAATGGACCATATGTATGTATTGCGTGACGTCTAATATCGGCTGTGCTTACTTATGACTCTTATAGGGAAGGGATGCTTCGGCTTTAGGGCGGGTACACAGTGGCGTAAGATGAAGATCCAAATGTCACTAGGGATGATACAAGATGGTTAACATAGGGTTTTTCGCTTCTTCTTTTCTTTTTCTCTTCGTTCTTTAGGGTGGCTAAGATACACAAGGGGATGAAATATAGCCGCTATCAGTGCAAGATGCCGTAAATGCAATAAACTGCCTGAGTCATTTGATGATCCTCGGGTGAATCCATACTGACAGACACAAAATATCTTCTGTTCCGAAGGGTGATCCTAGTGATATTTATCGTTTCCCTGCTAAGGGCTACTAGCAGGGGATGAAATAGGCTTAAGAGGGCCCCACGAAACTACCCTCTGAAAGTCCGATAAGAAACCTTCGCTGCGATACGAAGACCAAACAGGAATCTGTACTTGCCCTCTTGGCGACCGCGCCACACTGTCCGTTCTCTTGAATAATTACCTCTAATCAGTGAAACGGTAATTAAATGAAAAATAACCCTAGATATCAGATCAAATTTATCCAGCGTTCTTGGGACTGTAACGTATTGGTAATTGAAATGTGGAAACGTTGCATAGGGATTCGTTTCCATATTCTTTGTCACGCTTTCTTTGTCACCCTGTATTTTTAGAAAACTTGGGAAAATATTATACGGCCCTGGAATCCCGCTATATACGTATATACCAGTAATCGAAAACCGGGCTATAGTGCATTCGTGTACACTCACCGGGAAGATGAGATCTATTTTAGTGTGAATGGCGCTGCGGGAGGGTCGGGATGATTGAAAAAGACAGGAAAATAGGGGTGGCTGTCCGAAACTTTTTCAAAAGAACAAAACAGTATCGTGTACGATTCTTGATGTGGGTACAGGATGAGTGTAATTCGTGTGGTAGGTCATGGTTGTGGGGGGGAGATATATAAGATTTTAATTCTCAAGAGATCTTTGAAATAGTGAAGTGAAAAGTTCATCAGTCTAACGGGTAACCTTAATTAATTAGCGACCTCTTACTTTAATTGTCCTCGCAGCTGCAAGTGGGATGAAAAGATGTTACGAGACTTTTGATGAAAGTCAGCGTACGCCCCGGGGGTCGCAATAAGGAAGGGTTGACTCAAGATAAGGGAGGATTTTGAAAATTTTACAAATTCTCGATATTTCAATATTAATGAAATCCGCCCACACGCGTTGCAATTGGAAGACAGAGAGAGACAGACAACATCGTCTGCGGTATCTTATTGGCGTAACTCACCCCTAGCAGGCTGCAAAATGGCCGAGAGACACCCCTAAATAAATGGAAATCCCGTTGAACCGATAGAACCCTAACCTCACCCCTGTTCCATGTTAAATCGAAGGTTTAAAGGGTAGCAGCCCTGACCGGATTGACAACTCCGGTGTTAAGGGTTGCAGAGAAATGGCGCAAATCAAAAGGAGACTTTACAACCCTTAAATATATAGACTTTCGAATTCTCAACGGTGGCCAGAAGCATCGATGTCAAACTTCCTGAACCTTGTACTTTTTCTTCTTCTTTTATAGAATCTCTCGGAGACCACGTATCCTCCTGCTGGACCACAGCATCCAAGTTCCACGCTCACGACTGCACTTCCCCATGGGACTCAAAACCGCACCGGGGTTGTAAATAAGGGTTGATATCTCATTTCTATATGGTCCATACCAGACTCCTAGGTGATCCCACAGCCTGATGATACTCCGGTGTCTCCTTTCACGTGCTATATACTATTCTGCACTGTAACACCGTAATACGGTACAGCAGACAGAACTACCCTTTGGATCCACCCCCTCCCCATTACCTGTGAAACCTTTATTACTTTGTCCCGTGACCTTTAACCCTTCTCCGTGTTTTCCTCTACATAGAATCTATAAGGCAACTCGTTATGGAACCAATGGCCTATATCTATACACATAGAAAATGCGGTCCTACCAAATAGCATAGATGTAGATTCCAACTACCCTGCCGATCTGACCACCCACCCCTCACCCACCCACCCTGATATCCCACAGGACTCAATCGGATTTCTAGTGTCCGGAAGCTCGCTGCCCGCCACTGTGGTTTTTCCCTAGATTCAAATGTGCCACTAGGAGAAATTGGGAAGTGACCTGATTCCTAATTCTTTTTATTTCTGATTAAGGGTAAATTTATTTTTTTTTCTTTCTTTGCTTTTAGCTTTTTACAAGGGACTTGCCCATGAAAAACAAGGGAAAACAGTGTCGGTCAAAAAGAGACTTTTTAATGGAAATACTGTACTTTTGAAATTACAAAAAAAATGTTTAGCCATGTCCAAATTTGAGTAATATATTCGCGTTGTTTAACACGCGAAATATTTTTTTTATCTTATCTACTAATTCGCAGATTTTTTTATACGCGAATTAAAAGCGATACCATCGCGAAATACATTAACCGGGTGTACCTATTTATTAGTTATATAATCTCTGCCTTTCAACTACAGGATTTACGCATATCACTGGCATTTCGTACTAAAGTGTAGTACATACCCACGGCCCATTGATCAATATCCTGTGGGATATCCTGACTAGACTGGGAAAGTCCTGCGAAGCGTGTCAACGTATACCCAAGCCAGGTCCCAATGGTGTCCTGTCACGCTTTAACTATACCTATACGTTTATATCTATACAAGATTCTTTCTAACTAGGAAATATTGTCTAGTGCTTTTTTCTATTCCATTTTTCCCCTAGGTCCATCCCATACAGTCCTCTACCTTTTTGTTTCCTTTATCGAACGCACGCGTGTCCTCGCAGTTTCTCCAGGGAAGCAAATCCAATAACGGGAATAACTCTAATTTATAGGGCGTCCCTACGAATTGGGAATCTTAATTCTGGTAAAGGACAAGTCCGACACCTCCTGGTGACATCGAGACGCGTGACGTCCCTTTTTCCCAGGAATGTATCGCACATCCAACGAAGGGGCTTGGATGGACCAAAAGAATCGTCCCTACTTGGACAGGGTTAAGAGGGTGAAAATACGTCCGAGAGCCTATCAAGGATTCCACGCGTCGAATGAATTATTCTTGACCCTTTTCTCTTTTACGAAAAAATTTTACTTCGGTTACGTAATAGCTGCTACACAGTCAAGGCGTATAAGTCCCGTAAGGGTGCGAGTATCTTTTGAAGCAAACGAAATGAATGTCAAAAAAATTATGTGGGCCAAAAAAAACTGTCACTAAAAAAAAGGTCTTATACTTTTCCACAACGTGCATAAGGGTGAAAATTTATTTATAAATCGATTGAAATTCTTTAAAAATATACACGTCACTTTTCAAAATGCACACCTGCCCGTGGTTTTTTTGAATAGGTAATTTTGAAAATCATTCAGGATTCCAGGAAAAGGGCGTTTCATTGAGTCGTAGCTGGTAACGCCTGGCGACGCCTACGTTAAGAAATATTTCGTTTAACCTCCCAGGTATCCACAGGGTGTCGAAATATTCAGGATTTTCTTTTTTCTTTACCGCTCTTCTCCCTTCTCTCATTTCTTCTCTTGAACGATGCGAGTTTTCTTATTGTCTGGTTGTCATCGCAGCGACCGCTTCTCACTGATCCTGCGGAAAAGATTAAGGGATCCTGGCTGCCCAGGAGTCTGCGATCCTGTCCTCCTTGTCCTGGCAGGAGGGCAGGTCCTGGCGCACGTGGTTACTACTTTCTTATTTTTTTTTCCTCTCTTAATTTTTTTTCCTTTCCTTCTTCCTTGTTTCTTTCTTTTTTACCACGGCGATACGGGCCCCCAACAAGGATACCAAAGTCTTGCTACGGTCTGTCGCGTTTCCATTGTGTCGCTCGTGTTAAAAATGCCGCTTGAGTCACGTATGCTTTTAAGCGAGATAATCTTGAATCCTTCGACTAAGGCCACGAGCATGACTCGACTTAATCCACCCTGGTATCCTTGGGATCCTTTTCCTTATTTTTATTATTCGAATTTTTCAACGTGTTTGTGGCTGATAAGATTCGCTGTTTCATTACCTTAAATTTTGATAATTTCAAAAATAAAAAAAGCTTTGTGAACATTTTTATTTTTATAACTTTCTTTGACGCTGGTATATTGGATATTATGGAGACCGTTTAATTTTGAAATTTTTGAAAAAAAAATTTTCCTTACGTTGATTCCTTATCGCTACGATTACGTATACGGGACGTGTAACGGATCGAACAGACGTAAGACTCAAATAGACTTTCTGTTATGCTCAGATTATATTTAGGGATCAAGATGCTTTTTTCCCACTTTTACAAAGAAACTGTTTACACCAGCTAAATGTACCGAACTAATCCTACGTTGTAAACAGAGATGCTGGCTACCTAAAGAATCAGGTCACAGTCACAATGGGGACCTACTGCTTGAAAGAGCCTAAGACTGAATTTTCCCTTTTCTTCTTTCTCTTTGTCTTTTTCTAAGAGACTTCACGGAATGGCTATTTTTCTACGCTCAGACAAGTATCCTCCGACTCTTGGGATTTACCGAAAGGTCCTGCGGTGCGATTTACCTTGAGCCGCAAGGATAATCGCCAACACTTTTCGCACTTCGGTAACTCTAAGGACAAAACAGGGTGACTCAATTTCACGAAACTTTTTTCTTCCTACATTCATCATCCTTATTCGAAAGAGAATAGAAAGAACTTTTTTTTTCAAAATTTTTATCCTCTATCAGACACTTTTAGCGGGACGAATAATTTTCTTTTTATATCTCAAGACACCAGGACGAAAGATACAGATAAAAGTTAACATTCAATTAAAAAAATGTTTGCAAAAATTTCACTCGACTATACAAATTGGCAGTGAAATTTATTTAACTTTGGAAAAAGTCGACAGCCGTCGTAGCGTCGGACGCTGCTTTATTACGCAACAGCCCCGTCGGTTCCGGAAGTCTCGAGTAGATGCAAATATTTTTACAGCATTTGACCGACATCCTGAAGAAGCTTGCAATTTTGCTAAAAGCTTCGTTCTCAAACGAAATCCGTGATTTTTGTGTTGATTTTAGGAAAAATTCAAAAAAAATTCGATATATTCGAAAAATTTTCGAAAAACCTCAACGTCGTTCACACCGAGCACTTTTTCAATGCCAATTAATAAAGTGATAAAGAAAAGTGGCTGCTTTAATTTTCATCGGGCAGTCATTTGCTACCGTATTTGCTTACTTTTATTTGCCAATTCTCGTCACACTAGTATAGCAATACTCGTAACGATAATAACATTTAATTAGCAGTAGCTAATCCGAGAGAGCCCAAATAAAATTGCAAAATCCCCAATCTCCGATTCTCAACTCCACGCGAACGTAATTCATTCGCAAATTTATTTTGGCGAAAATTTTCATTTCGCCAAAATTATCACGCGCTAGCACTATTGCGCTTAACAGGATTTTGCACGTGATTCTTAGCGTTTATGACAGTGGACGTTAGGTTAGATTAGGATTAGGTTAGGTTGGCTTATAATATTTACCGAATTTTCCCAAGAGTTATCGTTATCCGTTATGGCGTGCATTATCGCGGGGGCTTTTGATATTAACCGTGAGTGCATCGATAGGGCAAGTATCCCCGTACGGATCGCATTTGCATGCGGGAATTACTGTGCGCGATGTACTAAGTGCAATTCTGCTGCACTTAAGGGATGGTATAAGCATGGAAATGGAGGAAATGCAGGAAATGCATAAACTACATAGGGTCAGATCGAACTTATGGCTGTTTAACATTTACAATGTTGGTACAGCAATATCAAAGGCCATTTACATGAAAACGTCATTACGCTTTGACTGTTTGAAATTCACTTGAGGATGAACATTAAGAAATTTTATCGCATCGTGTAATTGCCGAAATTACGATACTCCTGTACTATTGCATGTAAAGATTATTCTTGTCGTTTCGTCGAAAAGAAATTTCGTGAAAAATATGATGGTGGAAAATTTGCAAACATTTTTTGAATATATTTTTTTTAGTCTTGCAATATTGTCTAATTTTTGTAAAATTTTGATAGTCACGGGGAAAAAATTCGACAAAGCGATGCCACTCGTCACGTTTATTTGCGAGTTTACACTCTGCTTAACCACGTGCGAAAATCTTCCGTCAGTTTTGCATTTTTACGACACGCTTGCGAAAACGACCCGACGCTTCGTCTCTCGTCTTAGTCGTCGTCGTCGCACGATGCTGACTGCCTAGAAATAAATTTATCCGGAGAATTTTTCAAAGACAAAAAGGAGCAAAAATTAAAGAAATTCAAGAAATTGTGAAAATATTTTTTTTCAATCACCCTCAGTTTTGAAAATTCCCGTAAGAAGTATTTCTTAGACGCACGATGTATTCTAGGGAGTATTATCACTAGAGAAAAATTCAAAATTCTCATTTCGAGTAATAACAACGATGCTTCTGCATGCGCAGGTGAGTATCGAAGTGCCTAGCACGGGAGATACAAATGCACGACTGATTTAACAAAGAAATGAATTAAAGTAGCAGGTTGAGAGAAGCCAAAAAAAAGAGAAAACCATGAAAAAAATGGAAACAAAGTTAACACGATACATGAATATCCATTACGTTATCGCAAATTAATTAATCTACCTGTAGATTTTTTTACTCCAACCATGCAGATCGAAACTAATCCTGAAGGAAGGAACAGGAATTTTTTTTCAAAAATGTTCAATGTTCCCTCACGAAGTAAAAACTACGAGTAGCCTAGGGAATTTTATGATCTCAGTGTCCATTTTCTCTCATTTTACTCGCGGTACAAGAATTTTTAATGAATAGGATAACTGCCAAATAAGTAATCGCATGAGCGCCCATTAAGCAGGAAAGTTTCTAGCCCAGATATTTCCCTAGGATAAAAACCTGTTGAGGTTATAAGTGTAACGCGTACCTGCTGTTTATATTTTGTTTTTATTACGCCAATTTTTTTATTCGTTTTTACTTTCTCTCTTTCTAACCACCCACTCCTCTTCGCAAAGCATCTTCGGCCATCACCTACGGCGCAAGTTTTCCAGCGCCGAGTTTTCCCAGTGAAAACGTATCGCGTTTATTATTTCCACGTCGGCCGTAAATAACGCGGCCCGTGGGTTTCGGATGGGAGGATAAGGCTCGCGAAGGTTGTAAGTAAAGTGGAGGTTGAAGGTGGAGATGGTTGTTGCGCGAATAAAAATGATAGCAACTTTCGCGGCGAATATGGTAATTTATAAAGGGCCAGATACTTATTGCTGCGGAAACAGCTACCAACCGTAACGCAATCTCGCTACAGGTAGATAAATACGCATATGCAGCCATGCACCGTAATGTTAAACACGAATTTAAAGCGAGAGAAAAAACAGGTTTTTAAAAAATGTTTTTAAAAAAGAAAGATTGCAAAAAAGCTATTAAAATTTTTCCAAAAATTCTCACTGGCAGATCTATTATTTTTTTTTCAACCCGCAATACAATCGGCCGTCACGCAGCCCCGTGGAAAAAAATTGTGGACCAGAGATAGCTGAACGTCTGGTAGACGCGATTCTCGTCTAACTGATTAATGAAATTTTAATGAAATAGGTGAGGGGAAAGAGGGGTTAACGAAGGGGGAAATTTTTTTGGGATTTTTCACTCTTTTTTTTCTTTGCACAATTACTCTTTTTGTTTCATTTAAAGTTTACGGGTTTGAGAAACTCAACGACATCAAAGGTTGAGTCAAACACCAGAAAAGGCTTAAGGTAGCGTTTGCACGAAAACGTCCTGTCGCCAGCACGCCGACCAAAAGCCTTTTGCCCCAAAGCGAACATGTCGAAAGATCAGCCAGCTTTATGTGTCTCGTGCGTCAAGTAGGATTAAACGGTCTGACCTATTACAGACGTACTCACTGGAGAATAATTAAATTAAATAATAATTAGCGTTACCCGATAGCACGAAATAATTGATAAAAATAACTAATTGACGAATGAATAATTAAAAATAAAATTTACCCTCGATTTCTAATTAGCATAGAGTCAAATTGCAATTTTCATAATCGCAAAGTATTTCGCGAATCGCACTTTCCCCATGATTTCGTAGAAATGTACCGCGATGCTGCTTTTCCACCCCTTTTTTTTCTTTCATTTGCCTTCAATTCCTTTGCCATCCGCTAAAAAACAACCCTTATTCTTTAGGCACCCTCGTTAGGGCGGCGACACGGTCGTCTCGCTGAATCGTAAGGGTGATGTTTCCACGAGGGTGCCTCGAGGGTCGGCAACAAAGGGTTTAAGGGTGGCGAGGGCTGAAGGAGGGGGTGTCACCGGTTGCATTGGAAATTACACTGCTATGCATACGTGTGGACGTTGCGTATGTGCCAGGGGGATGGATTGCATTTCTGCAGTTGAAATAATTCTTCAGCACTCCCACCCCTCCCCCCTGCCTCCCCCCCCACATCTCCAACCCCAGTCGTTCCTTACAATTCGTCTCTTCTTGCCGTACTCCACGTCCCTTTGTAAAAGAAAAACCAGCCCTTCTTTTTTTACGCTCCTTCAGAATTATCACCACGGACACTACAGTGACAAAGTGCGGATTCGTTCTAGGAATCGTAATTCCACGACACTTCCTTTAATTAATTGCGTGTGGAATACGTACACCCGGTATACGGGCGCACAGACACCGTTGACTGGTATCCGGGACGAATATACGAATAAAAGTGTAAATTATTTGCAGGTTGGTAACACTTGATGGATTCGATTATTCTTCTCTCCTCCCCCCGGCAATGTACATGGCTATCTTTTATCTAGGGGAAAATTTCAATTAAAAACGATTTATAAGGGATCCGATTTATTACGGCACTCACGAGCACAATCTAGGAGAAATAGCGTTAAGATAGCCGCCATTTTAATTGGTACACCCTTATCCCGACAGCCGCGGGGAGAGGGGAGGGATGCATTTCATTTGACTGAAAAATACCCTCGTTTATGGCTCTCCATTGTTACCAGAGGAGGGAGGGAGGGGGGGGAGGGAGGAGGGAGAGTTCTCAAGGAATAACGAGGATTATCGAGAAGAAGTCGATTTAATGCCGACTCGTGACTAGGGATTTTATTCACGGCCTTTTCGCTCCCTGTTATAACCCACAATTAATACTAGTTATCTTTCTAGGGATTTTATTACGCTCTTAGCGTACCAGTCGAGAGAGTCAACGTCTCCCGATTGGTGTACCTAAAAAAGTCACTAGAATTTAAAAAAAGCCTCTTGTCCAGGGATAAAATGAAACATATGAAATCCATAATGGCCGCCGATATTACCTTGACGAGACGGACTGAGACTGAAAATCCCTAGATATCGTGAAAAAAAAAATGTGTCGAAAGCTCAAACAGCCGGAGTGCATCGACGGGCAACCCGAGCTAACCTTAAAATGCACTTGGTTTTCACGGACAGCAAACAATAACAAAAGTATCTTCTTCGTCCCTGTACCAGTCTCGAACAATTTTACGAGGAAACGAAGCGCGTCGAGTGAACGAGCAAGCAAGCAATCCGAGTAAAAATTGTCAACTGGTGCTACTGTAAACAATAGAAGTACTGGTGGTAAAGCTTCACAACAGCGGGACCATCCGATATCTCCCGAGAGGCTCTAATAGCTCGTGGATATATCGTTGTCTGGTTAGATAGACCTCCAACCCCTCCAAGAGAGGGAGGGAGGATGGGAGTGACGAAAGGAGAGAGAGAGAGAGAGAGAGAGAGAGAGGAAGAGAGAACAGGGACTTTCAGCCCCACTACAATTTTCCCTAGTTCCACATTTCACCCAGTTCGATATTTCCCCTAGATATCGTGCCGAGTAGGATAGGGATCCTACCCCTAACTCGGACCATCCCCTATGGCTACCTATAACTATACGTCTACCTATTGGACCAACACTCGACGCCTCGGGGACGTTACGGATCTAGGGTTCTTTACGAATCGTAACAACTGGGTCGCAGTGTAGCGAAAATATTGCACTTGGCTGTATCCGGCTTTCTAGGGATTTTTATTTCCACTTTTGGGCTCGAGTGCTATCCTTCCGATAATTCGAGATAAGTTTGCGTCATACGTTAGTAAAGTATCTACGTAGTAATTTTTTTTCTTTTTAACGTATGGCTTTGTATCTGGAACAAAGTGGAACACTGGGTTCCGTCTTATGCTGTCGTATAATTCCCTAGATACTACGTAGCGTGAAAAATGTTCCTAGGCATGGAAAATAAAGAACTTTGATCCGCCGAGTGGATCTTGGGCGAGGGGACAGGGGAAAGGAGTAGAAAAGACAACCGGGTACTCGAGGATCAAGTGTTCATCGAGGAGACGGGACGTGACGTTGCCGTAATAAGTAATACCCTAGAGCTCGGAGGATGACCCGTTTCCGGTGGCGGAAGAGGGGGGTGGCTCGATGGAAATGGGGGGATAAATTTCGAGTGTGCACATCGACGGGTTTTCTGAATACGGAAAAAGGTGGCAGTCTTGACACGTAGACGACGTCGACGTCATCAAGTGGAGACGTGACTTAACCGATGAGGCCAATTACCACTGGAGTGTATGTAGCCTCGTTTCTTTTTTACCGCCAGCCGCACCCCTGGACGGATTAAGCCGACGAAACGAAATTCCGCTATTGGTGGATTCCAATTGGATCCGGGGGAAAATTGTCGTAGGTAAGCTTCCATAACCTTTTATTATGAGAAAAAGAGAAGAAACGGGAACGAGGGAAGGAAGCGGACGAAAAAAATGTCTCTCGAGAAAATATGAAAGTCACCGGGAGGAATGAAAAAAAAAACTTGGACAATTTCCTATGGGGGAAAAAAAACGGATTAACCTGGATTTGACCAAGGGACATTTGCAACCTTCTAACCTGTCCCGGATAAGTCCATGGAAGACGTATCGAAGCTACATCCCCCTAGCTAATATTTCGTTAACGTTAAGCCCGCAGGGAAAACAGGCCTTTATCGGTAAAGGGGATTGTTTTCAGTGACCTTATTACGATGCCATATCGATAACGTACTGCGACCTTAATTAGGTTATAGGTTATGTGGGGTTAACACAATTTTTTACTCACCCCTCGTATCTTCATATGGGCGTGGCCATGATTTCGTATACACGTATGAGGTACGGTGTAATTATATATACATGCTTTTTCTACGTGTCTATATGCTTTAGATACATATGTGAAACTATACTGTGGCGACACATTCATTACTCCCATTGAAAGAGGTTCGCTCCGGATCGTTCGCGGAGCAGCAGCCTCCCTACCAGGAAGCTGGGATACAAGAGAGCCGAAATCAATAACACGAGTAAAATTAATGGCGGCGATATATCCTTTCGCGTGCGATGCCCCCGCCCGTATTTTCGTGGGTATCCGCCCCTCACTTCCGCGGGACAATTACACTGCCAGAAGAAAAGTCCGGGATGCTGGGCTTTAACTATGTTGGACCGCGCAAAGTAACTGCGAATAAAAGTATCCTCGGTCAAGATTTATCCCATTTCAAATTTACCGCCACAACTTATACAGTCGCGTCACACTTTGCTTTTAATATCGTTTCGATCGACCTCATACCGGAAACGCAGCACCTGATCGTTCTATTCAAATAATTTGATGATCTTTCAAATTTGACTTTTTTTTACAAATTTTCTCGTTTCCCCTCACTTTTTGACTTCACCTTTTTTTTTTACTGGTGTACTATACTTCACCGCTGGCGACTTTACCAAGTCTGAATGTGGCCGACTAGTGATATATTATTCTGTACAAGTAAATATGGGGATAAAAATGAAGAAGTACCCCATTCTTTATTTTTTTTTTCTTTCCTAATATTTCTCATCTCTCCCCCTCCAATCCCGACGAGATCCAATTTTCTTTCGCGATCCTTACTTTAAGGGACGCCGAACGTAAACGACGACGGAAAAGTAAGGGGTGAGACACAGAAAGGCGATGGAAAAAAAATTTATTCGAAATAGGCTACTTACACTGTAGAAGTCACACGTGGCCTCTCCTGTCCTCCGCAGTTTCCGATGTGCCACACTGAGAGACCGGAAGTGGATAAAATTGTGAGGAACATGTGGGGAGGTATCCTCCTTCCGGTTTGGGTCGTGTCTCTTGTATCCCACATGGGAGTAAGGGCAAGTTCGCAGTTCGCGAAACTATCGCGAAAACCGAGTTTCTACCTTTACGCTCGTCGATTGTGAACAATAGAAAGTTACGTAATTTCATCCGCTTTAAATTCCTCCCTAGATATCATCCGTCTCTGTCTCTATCACTATCACTTTCCTATCTCCCTCTTTCTTTTTCCTCATCGCTCTTACCCCCTTCTTAACACTGTCGTTCGCGTATTCTTGCATTATTTTTTTTATCTTTTCAGGTTTACACTACATTCTTTTTTTACCACCCTCTATGTAAGACCATCCATCCCATTGTCAAGTTTTGAATTACCGAGATTCAGTCTGGTTGCGGCCTTTCGAAACTCCCGCGGATTGCGGTTTCAGTTACACGAGATCATTTAATATCTTTGAAACGAGCTTTCCAGTTTTTATTTTTTTTTTCTCATCTTTTATCTTCTCATCCGCCTTCGCGTTTCCGTAGTTTTTAGTTCTACGTCACCATAAGTGGTGACTCGTTCAAGTGTGCGCATGCGCAACTTAACTACAGGAATATGATATTTTCTTTCGGTTTTCGTTATTCAAATCGTATCAAAATTTGTTTAGGGATTTTTTTTTACTCCCATCTCTATTTTTCATGAAAATTTATATACCACTACTATAGACGAAATTATTGTGCCTTCAATGATAACGACTATCGCGAACTATACCAACCTTTTTTCGCGATAGGTTCGCATTGAAAAATGAACCTGGCAATACGAGTGCAATCAGGGTACGATTTTATAGTCGCTAATTCCTCTCGACGCGATTCCGACGATTAGCGGCAATTATCCAAGGGGGTTTTCCCAGCCATTTAATTGAAAGCCAAGCTCCCCCTTTTCGTAAACACAATTAACCACCGGCCAACTGGGTATTCCATTGTATTATGGAAAATTCGCCCTATTCTTCATTTCCTTCCTTTTTTTCTCTTTTATTTCTTTTATTCTCCCTTTTCGGTATATACTCACTTTCTCCCCTGCGATATACGACATTACGTATACTGCTCCCCTCACCAATGTACCACTTTACGCAGTACTTAACCACAATACAGTGGGGGTACCCCCCGGTAGGAGGGATAGAAAAAAAAAGCCCAGAGAAAGCACAAAAATGCAAATTCATACACGCGCTTTACAACGACGCGTAAATAAATGGAAATTAATGGACTTTTCGTCGTAGGTTATTTATTTATTTTTACTATTTATTCAATTATTTCTATGACACAATACCTGCATTGGAATCACGTTCGTTCCCTTTACGAAATTTTCGAAAAAATTTCAATGGGTCCACAGGTAATATCATTGTCATTATTCTCATTCGAAAATGCTCCAACAATGCCTCGTGAATTAGCATGGAACTTTTATGGAAATAGAAAAAAAAAGTCAGCGAATATCGGCTTAAGCTAAAAGTCATATTTTAGGTAATAGAAAACGTCTCGTGATAAAAAGTTTCACTTGTACGCCAATTTGGATATGCCCATAAGATCTCTGATTTCCATCTGGAAAACTGATCGATCGGTTGAATTTTTAAATTATTGATAAAAATCTGCCGTGGCTGTTGTTGGCTACAGGGGTGGGTGATGCAGGCGAAGCCTGGATAATAGCAGTCGAATTTTTGCACAAGCGAAGATGCATTTTTCTGCAGACAGGTAAGAGACGCGAAATGAAAAACTGTAATTGGGCGAATATTCGTATTATTTTATGTACTACTAGGAACCATACAAAATATGTATTAAAATTAGAGTAATTGCTTATTTCACAAATCGTTTTTCTTTGAATCGTCTAAAACGATGAAGTCCATTGAAAACTCTACAGTTCCCTAGTACGGTACAAGTAAGTTCAGACGAGGGAGCTGGCAATTTCCAAGAAGAATTCGCTAATTGGAGAAATGCATAATTAACATCTGCCGAGCGCAACGCACATGCACACGTCGCGCAAGATAGAGGGATGCTGTGTATGCATCCCTGAGATGCAGAAGGGGCGAATTAATTGCAGGAAAAATTTTGTCTCCGCCACTCGTGTCTTTTACTACCGACGTACAGTCGCTCTGAATCTTTTGCAAATTTTTCTTTTTTTCTTTCCACCCTCTCGCGACTCGACTCGCGAAACTAGAAGAGTATCGCAAGTGGGCGACAACGCGTTCCCACAGATGACAGGAGACTCCCGACGCTTACTTACCGGAAAGGGAAACTTTCGCGTCGAGTAAGCAGAAGGGTGCGAGTCTCTGGCATAAATGCTGGAAAGAAAAAAAAAAGGGCGATAAAAAGCGAAGGGATGACAAAAAGATAAAAGAGCGAAAGATTCAAAGTGCAACGAAAGAGCGAGAGAGACAACCAGAAGTAGATATACATAGACGTAGAAGCTAGAAACTGCATCGATGCACTTTTAACGCAACGTGCAGTTGCATTCCGTTTCTCCGCGCGGAATCAAAATCATTCGTATTAATCGCTCGGGCATAGAGAAATTCGCACATCGGAACAGCCTTTTTGCGGAGACAAGTAAAATTTTCGATCCTTCGTTTAAATTGTTTAATTGCACCTGTACGCTCATTAGCATTGATTGCATATACTCGTAACCCGTTACCATGCAGAAGTGCATCATTGCTGCATGCGATTCACAGATTCAATATGCAGAATCGAAGGCTCCTTTTTTCTGTGCGCCTGTGAAAAAATTTGGTTTCTCATTAAACGCTGCCCGATTGAAAAATCATCGACCCCTTTTTCCACTTTCGAAAAGCTATATGTATTAAAATAATTGGCCTTGTCTATTTCGAAATTCATTTTCGCCCGACGGGATTGATGCATAAACATGCAGCTGCAACCTACATATGCAGAAGGGTTAGGTTACCACGCGGTACATGCATAATGAGCTAGGTTATTGGTTTCGGAAACAGGAACCACAATGCATTGATCCGACCGGTGCGCGGCAATAAGCATGTCACGAGATAACCGTACCATGACAATGAACAGGGTGTGTGATGTAAGCTTATTATGAATTAGCACTGTAGTGCTATATATATTAATTATTAGCACTTGGAGCACATAAACGCTTTCGCCAATCGGGACGTCGCGCTTTAGCTATAATTATTATTAGTCTCCCCCGAATACGACGCAGACTCTTAAATTTGCATATTCCATAGAATCATTTGCAAATTTTAATCGCATTGGCATACAGCTCTGTATCGCTGAAACAGGGCGTACACGCATGATTAATTATTATTTAATTTCCTGCCGATACGGCAAGAGATTTCGCGAAGGCATTAAATAGTCGTAATTAAATATTACGTCAAATAGGATAAAAGAAAAAAATTGCAAGAAGCTTGCAAATAATTGTGCAAAATTTAATCAGCAGAGAGTACACGTTCACCTTCTTGACAAGTGCATTCAATATCAACGTATGGCGCCTTTTGAGGTAAAATTCAAAGCCGCCAAGTGCATGCGTCGATAACTAAGGAAACTGCATTAAGAAAGTGCATAAAAGTGCATCGCCTCGAGGGACTCTCGTGCGAATTAAATTGCACGGGCAATGCCGTTAATTACGATTTAGAGACTGTGTTCGTGAGTCACGAAGGTGGGGGGGGGGGGGGTATGGTGTTCCTGGGGGGAGGGGGGAGGGGGGAGGGGGAGGGTAGCAAAGCACTGAGAACGTTCGTTAAGCGTTGAATTGCTGGCAACTTTGCAGGACTTTGAAGGAATAACGAGAACGAGGTGAAGGAGGGTAGCGAAAGGTAAAGAAGGACTTTTCAAAACGGAAATAAGGAATCCTCTTTCGTCGAGGCCAAAGGAAACGGGGAAAGGACCAAGGAGCGATAGTGCAATTCGCAAAGCGGCCGGCCGCCTTAATTTTTCTTCTTTTTTTTTCTTTGCACGCTATAAAAGAATTCAAAGTAACGAAATTCAACTACGGTGGTTATGTACTCGAAGCTAACGTAAGCATCGGTGCATTCTGCATTCCCCGGAGTCTCTGGACTTGACTGCAACTGCAAGCGGCGATGCAATTGCAGCAGGGTATCGCGAGAGCCAGAACTTAATTCACTTTGCAGTTGCTGCGCCACGGCTGGAAAGGACGTTGCGAGGTGAAGTGAAAAATAAAAGGGTGAAATAAGGGGAAAAAAAAGGTGAAACAAGTGGTGGTTTTTACAGAAAAAAAAAACAAATAAAATAAAATTGGTAAAACCAAGAGAATAAAGCAAAGGGTGAAAAGCACGGAATAAAATTTGTAGAAAAACCAGAGAAAAATATTAATATAACGCGTGTACCGAGAAACGTACACGATGGATTTTTTTCTGTTTAACTAGTGAAGCTAAATAAAGATAATCTTTCTTATTGAAAATTATAAATTAACGTTCTATATTTTGTCTATTTTCGTTTCTCTTTTTCTCTACCTATATCGCTGTGCTACAGACAGAGACACGCGTATCCATCTTTTCTCCAATCTATTTTTCTGTCTGTTTATTTTCTTTGTCACTTTAGCGAAATCGCATCCTGCTGTATCAGTACAGGACATGCCTGCCATATGGTAGCACAATATATATATATATATATATATAAAGGCCAGCCAATACGACGACAATATATTTCGAATTTGTCGCCAACAATGGAAACCTGAGAGCATGAAAACCTCGACGAACAATACGCGCGTTCTTGTGTGCATCCTAGAAGTACAACGAGCAACATACGTGCCGAATACCGATGAAAGGGACTCATTTTAAGGAAACGGACACCATTTTGTAAGATGAAAGGGTCTTCTTTTCGGCGCGAAAAAAAAAGAGGCGAACCGCATTATGTTTGGATAATCGTTAGTTTTGCGGTCGAGAGGATCTAGTATATAAAATTCTTATATACATCAACTGCATTGTTGTTTCCATGAAAACCACAACACGACGACACGACAATAGTCACCCGTCGATCGGTACCATGAAATTTTTCTTTCCATTGTGCATCCGCGTCCAAGTAAAAATATCTCGATTTTACGTTAAAATATCGTAAAGTATCATCCGACCCCCGTGGCGATTTTTTTTTTTTTTTTCATAAAAGTGCAAAATCTTTTCACGCGAAACGAGCGTAAGACCGAAAATTCGTACAATATGAATATAACGAGATGAAAAAATTGAAAGAATATTTTTAACTCGTTCTCTTCGTTTGATCTTACCGAGCTGAATTACATTTATTAGAATACTTAATAAAACTCTATGAAAAATCTTTTTATCCGTCTCGTAGTAATAGCGCTTACCACCAGGTACCGCCACTTTCCATCGCGTGTGCTTCCCGAGCGCTCACTCGTCCCACGTAGTTCCCATAAATTTTCAAACTCTCTTATATCCTAACCAAAAGAACAATCTTCCATTTCATGGGGGCTTTGGGCCCGACGCGTGCAGATATAAAACTGGTGTAGAAGTACTCTACTCCGTAAAACAAACAACTCGAACAACCACTTTCAAAAAATGTATAGAGTTGGAGCCTTAAAAGAATTTTGGTAACCCCTGTCAAAGAAAATCGTGAAAATAATTGTGGTTTACATCAATCGCTGAGACTAGTTAGAAAATCGTGGAAAATATCTGGTAACGTTATAGTGCATGTGAAAAAAGGTAGATTTGTTGTAATGCAGGGTTCGTCATCGTTTTTCACCTTCCAACCATAATGACGGGCATCGACAAGAAAATTCTAAATTCGCGGTGACTATGAGGACCAGCATCTCGTGTGCTGGAATAAAAAAAAATCCTGAATTTCCCTTCGCATTCTGCACAGTTATATAGATCCTGATGGTTTTTAGCAATAGTTATGGTCATTTAGTCAAAAAAAAAACGGAATAAAAAAATGAGATTTTAACTTCGCGCCCAGCGGTGATTACGAGGTCAGCGTGTCACGTGCTGCAATAAAAAAAAATCTGGAGTTCCTTTTGCATCCCACGCAGTTCTATAAATCCTGATGGTTTTTTGGCAATAGTTCTGGTCATTTACCAAAAAAACCCAACCAGAATTTACAAAAATCAGAAACCAGCTTTCTCTTCAGCGTCTAGTTTTCTGCACGTTCGGAATCGAAAATGGCACATTGTTCTTTCCTCAAGATGCACTCGATGCACACATTGCAATTTATCGTGTGCATAAAATTGCATCGCGTCTACCTACTTTACGCGATATAAGTGGGTCGCAGGGCCTGCGCCACTGAATAATATCCAGCTACGTATGTAGCACATAAGAATACACGTGGTACCTTAATATGGTAGAATGGCAGTAAGTACCAGTAAATGTACCGATAGCAGTAAAAACGGCGCTATGCTCGAATGTAGTATAGTAATGGTAAACGGTGACCGTGGAAGATCGAAAAATTTACCTAAAATGCATTTTACATTATGCGAATCTTTCGCACGGCCGAGTCGTTTTGTTCGGGTTCGTCCGTTCAGATGCAAATACGAATTTACATACGTCCCACGTGCACGTGTATGTCCATCAAGATCTGCACAACGCGCCAATCACATACCAATCAGCGTTACCACGAATTCTTTTGACCAATAGCCTCCCAGGCTCCGCCCACTTTTAATCCCCACCGCGTAACGCGAAATTCCAACTTCAGTGAAAATCCATAAATATCACGATGCAGTTACACGGGTGCATACTAATCCTGCTTGCCCGTACGAAATCAATGGGATTGATTTATGGGGATTTTCTTGCGAGTGCATATAATAACAATTATAGGAACTTTATATACATATATAGACGTATAAACATAAATATATACCACCCCAAAACAAATTCTAGTGATATTATCCGGCAGGAATAATTAACAAGAAAATCCCTACCGAGATGCATCAAACTGCACCCAAGGCCGTTACCAGCAGTGATAAAAATACCTAGTGAAGCCATTGTACGTTTTGTGGGATATTTTTATAAGGGCCTGTGTTATTGTTTTTTCGAAAAGCCAAATTTTTTACGGCCCACGGAAACCGCATGCGGATTCCGAATACAAAGGAATATTACACGACATACGATGCGACCTGCTGCAATTTCTGGGATTTATCGCACGGATCTCATAACCCGCCACTGACGAGTACCGTACTGCATTCGAATCGTTAAATGCATCTTCTTGTTCAGGGGTGCCACAGCCATAGGGGATTTTGCAGTTTGGTAGAGGATAGGAAAAAAGGGAGAGGGCGGGGCGGAAGGGGACGCGAATCGGTGGCTTTCTGCGTGCTTTATTGAGGCCGCTATTCTCTCTCTCTCTCTCTCTCGCTCTCTCTCTCTCTCTCTCTCTCTCTCTCTCTCTCTCTCTCTCTCTCTCTCTCTCT